>CM064070.1:10017500-10594251 GCA_032594955.1 Panicum miliaceum
GTTATCTGCAAGGAGTCAGAATCTACCATAACCGCAATGTCTAGGAGAGGTCATTTTGTATTGGTGATTTGGTCCTCCATCGTATCCAAGATGAAATAGGTCTACATAAGCTTAACTCGTGATGGGAAGGGCCCTTCTTCGTTTCGAAGATCACAAGGCCAGGGTCGTATCACCTACAGTACCCTGATGGCCAGGAGGTCCCAAACTCCTAGAATATAGAGCATCTACGGAAGTTCTACCCTTAGTACAATATGTACACAACCTGCCAGCTGCACGACAACATGTTATTAATAAAGAGTTGTTATTATACGACTACTTCCTTTCTAGCTAAATTGTAAAACTTAGAGGCTTTCTTAAAGCCACAAGTATTAACAATAAGCTACTGCAGTAATAGCCCACGAGGCTCAAACACGAGTACTACTTGTGCACAAAATTATCCCAGCATTAACTATGACTACTCATTTCATGTAAACAGTAGCGATAAAAAGCGCTCGCTGAAGGGGTCACCAAGCCCATACTTCCAGTTAGGCCTCGAAAACTTGCCATGAGTAGTAAAGCACCAAAAGACTGAAGAGGCCATCAAGCCTGTAAGTTCGAACGAGTCAAAGCACTGCACGATCGGGCATTAACTGACTAGTTTGAACAAATATTCGAACGCCAAGTTATCGACTACATTCAAAGGCATAGTACTTACAGTAGCGTAACCCAAGCATATTGATTCTATCTAAGACCTTCAATCACTGATACTACTCTATATGAGATTAATCGAATAGATTGAAAGGCACCAAGTAAATATATATCTTTACAAATATACAACTAGGCAAATTGTTCATGGCATGTTCATTGTTTTTAATCCTGCTCTAAGCTCTCAACTATCTTCTGGGCCACTGGCTCGACTTCTCTAAGGTACTCTGTGAACCTCCTCTAGAACAGTCTGCAGCCATGCCATCGGCTAGTGGCTCCAGATTGGCCTTCGGCCAGAAAGACTTGAAGAGTCCAAGCACGTGCGCTACATAGGTCCTGGTGGTCTTGGAGATAAAGCCGGTAATCTTCTGCGGGGCTTCTTGAAGTCACTTCAGCAGAGTCCTGTTGACAACTACCCCTTCTTCTGGAGGATCCACCATATTGACGACTACTTGCGCCGCTTTCTGAAGGTCTTCAAGTTGTTTCTGCTTGGCATCTTTTTCTTCGGCCATGTCTTTAATCTGCTGCCTGCACTCGATGAACTAAGCATCAGTATCTTCAAGCTTTTTCACCGTGAACTCTAGTTCATCGGTACTGTGATTCAGCAGATTCTTCACATCGGTCAACATTTATTCCTTGTTCCTAATGATGTTGTTGAGTTCTAAGGATAAGCAACAAGAAAAAGTACTCGTGAGAGTCCAAGAAACGAATAGTCATACACATCACAGCAAGGTGAAGCAGTCGATAGATTGTTACCTCGGTTCGTCTTGTCTAGTTTGTTGTTCTCCTTTGAAAGATTTTGAATTTCTTTCTTCAAGAGCCAAACTTCCCGGGTATGCTCTTGTTTGACGGTAATAAGCTCATTCCTCTAATCAACAATCTTGTGAATTTTTTCCTCAATTTGATGATCCTTGGCCTGCAACTGGCAGGCCCATCTTCAACTACCCTGATTGTCTGATTTTATTCTCGAGCGATTGGCCAAGGTCTGTATGACAGGAAAAAGTAGTCAACACGTCAAAAACCAGTCGGCAAAAACATATATTTTTAATGTAAGATACTTACTGTGAAGAATTTTTACAATTCTTTGAAAGTATTCTAGAACTCCATTAAAGTCGCCGATGACAGCATGGGGTCTTCAATGAGGTCACTCGGGATGGCATATTGCCACTTTGGGGGAGTCACCAGAATACCCTCTGAGGAGGGACCCGCAGCGCCTTGATCTTCAAGAGTAGTCCACTGCTGCGGATTACCTATCACATTACTACTTGTAAGCAAGCATGCATCAAGCAGAATAATACTCACAGGAAGAGGTATTACAATGGGCTCACCTGCTAATATTTCCGGGGATGCAACCCAGACTTCAGGCTCTGTATCAGCGGTAGCCTCGACTTTAGTTTCGGGCCTGCCAGCTTCGGTGTCGGCAGGAGCCAAGGAGTCGGGCGACACCGATAACCCGAGGGTAGCCATGGCCATGGGCTCTACAATGACTTCCATGACACCAGATGCTTTTCCTGGCTCGGGGGCTGGAGTTACCATGGAATCATCAGGTTGCTCCAAGCCCAGAGCAGAGGATGGCCTACGCATAAGAAACAACAATAAGAGTACTTACAAGGAACCTACAATTGTACAAGTGCAAAAAGTACTCGGACACTTACAATGTGGATTTCTTTACATGCAATTTCTTCTGTTTTAGTGCCTTAGGTACTCGAGCAACATCTAAAGCACTTTTTGCCGCTGACTTGCCAGCCGCGAGCGGAGTTTGCCTTGGCGAGGCAATAGCGATGGCCACCAAGGGTAGTGCTTGCTCCGGCATTGTTGCAGTAGTACCTATTGATGGGTCCACTGCGACAGAGGGTACATCTTGCTCCTTCACAGTATCATCCCTGACTGCTTCCTCAACCCTCCGCTTGGCGTGCTTTAGATTCGGAAAGCTAGGATTGAAGAAGCAAGAAAAAGGAGAAAATTCAATAAAGACCATCAACAACAGACAACAAAAAGCACTCGCAAGACCAATTCAGGCACTTACCTTGGTGTTTCATCTTTAGTACCACCAGATACAGCGCTAGCCTTGCGTTTCCGGGTGGCGGCCCTCAGCCCCTTCGGGTGACTGGACAAAGAATCACCACCAGGAGAGCTTGGGCCCTCCTACGAGGTCTTCACCTTTTTGCCCTTCATCACATCTGCCAAGGTGCTATCGTCATCAGTGCCCCCATCGTCTTGCCCGCTTACAGAAACAACAGGGGGTCAGGATGACATCAGGTGGCTCGGACGTTCAATGTCCGGCATCGGAGGCATACTCCTATATATATATTTATGTCATCCTGCAATAGGATTTCAATATATGTCAGTACCAAATTACAATAAAAGAACATCAGAAGTACTCGATAGAAAGACACGACTACTTACTGCTACCTGTTTTGGAGGATTCTTCGCCGAATAAAGGGTCGGCACATATGGGACAGTTTCAGCGCCCATGAGCACCCGGCTTACTCGTAGCAAGGTTTTACCTTTTTCAAGGTTTTACCGAAGTTCGTGGTGTAACAAAACAGTCCAAAACGCTCCAAAATAATAGTTTGGGGTCCAATAGGGTGGATCGGGTGCGTTCGTTGCGAAATATTTTGACGCGACTTCGTTGCACAAACTTGTGCATTAATGGCACCAGTTTGGCCCATTTTGAATCAAAATTCGTGCAGTAACGAAACGGTCCGAAACGCCCCAAAACATGAATTTGGGATCCAATGGGGTGGATCGGATGCGTTCGTTGTGAAAAATTCTGAAGCAACTTCTTTGCACGAACATGTGCATTAATGCTCAAGATCGGCCCATTTTGCATCGAAGTTCATGCAGTAATGAAACTGTCCGAGACGCCCAAAAACATGATTTTGCGGTCAATTGGGGTGGAAAGATTGCGTTTGTTGTGTAAAATTGCGACGCGATTTCGTTACATGAACTTGTGCATTAATGGCACCAGTTCGGCCCGTTTGGCACCGAAGTTCGTGTTGTAACGAAACAGTCCAAAACGGTCCAAAACATGAGTTTGGGATCCAATAGGGTGGATCAGGTGCATTTGCGTTTGTAGCGAAATATTCCGACACGACTTCGTTGCACGAACTTGTTCAGCCCGTTTTGGCACCAGTTCAGCCCGTTTTGCCTCGAAGTTCGTGCAGTAACGAAACGGTCAGAAAAGCCTCAAAACATGAGTTTGGGATCCAATGGGGTGGATCGGGTGCGTTCGTTGTGAAAATTCCGGCGCGACTTCTTTGCACGAACTTGTGCATAAATGGCACCAGATCGACCCGTATTGCATCGAAGTTCGTGCAGTAACGAAACGGTCCGAAACGTCCCAAAACATGAGTTAGGGATCTAGTGGGGTGGATCGGGTGCGTTCGTTGTGAAAAATTCCAACAAGACTTCTTTGCACGAACTTGTGCATTGACTGCTCCAGATCGGCCCATTTTGCATCGAAGTTCGTGCGGTAATGAAACGATCCGAAACGCCCAAAAACATGAGTTTGCGGTCAATTGGGGTGGAAAGAGTGCGTTCGTTATGAAAAATTGCGACGTGATTTCATTACATGAACTTGTGCATTAATGGCACCAGTTCGGCCTGTTTTGCACCGAAGTTCGTGTTGTAACGAAACAGTCCAAAACGCTCCAAAACTTGAGTTTGGGATCCAATAGAGTGGATCGGGTGCGTTTGCGTTTGTTGCAAAATATTCCAGCGCGACTTCTTTGCACGAACTTGTGCATAAATGGCACCAGATCGACCCGTATTGCATCGAAGTTCGTGCAGTAACGAAACGGTCCGAAACGCCCGAAAACATGAGTTAGGGATCTAGTGGGGTGGACCATGTGCGTTCGTTGTGAAAAATTCCAACGAGACTTTTTTGCACGAACTTGTGCATTAACTGCTCCAGATCGGCCCATTTTGCATCGAAGTTCGTGCGGTAATGAAACGGTCCGAAACGCACAAAAACATGAGTTTGCAGTCAATTGGGGTGGAAAGTGTGCTTTCGTTGTGAAAAATTGCGACGCGATTTTGTTACATGAACTTGTGCATTTATGGCACCACTTCGGCCCATTTTGCACCGAAGTCGTGGTGTAACAAAACAGTCCAAAACGCTCCAAAATAATAGTTTGGGATCCAATAGGGTGGATCGGGTGCGTTCGTTGCAAAATATTTTGACGCGACTTCGTTGCACAAACTTGTGCATTAATGGCACCAGTTTGGCTCATTTTGAATCGAAATTCTTGCAGTAACGAAACGGTCCGAAACGCCCCAAAACATGAGTTTGGGATCCAATGGGGTGGATTGGATGCGTTCGTTGTGAAAAATTGTGAAGCAACTTCTTTGCACGAACATCTGCATTAACTGCCCAAAATCAGCCCATTTTGCATCGTAGTTCATGCAGTAATGAAACAGTCCGAAACGCCCAAAAACATGATTTTGCGGTCAATTGGGGTGGAAAGAGTGCGTTTGTTGTGAAAAATTGCGAGGCGATTTCGTTACATGAACTTGTGCATTAATGGCACCAGTTCGGCCTGTTTGGCACCGAAGTTCGTGTTGTAACGAAACAGTCCAAAACGGTCCAAAACATGAGTTTGGGATCCAATAGGGTGGATCGGGTGCATTTGCGTTTGTAGCGAAATATTCCGACGCGACTTCGTTGCACAAACTTGTGCATTAATGGCACCTGTTCAGCCCGTTTTGCCTCGAAGTTCGTGCAGTAACGAAACGGTCAAAAACGCCTCAAAACATGAGTTTGGGATCCAATGGGGTGGATCGGGTGCGTTCGTTGTGAAAATTCCGACGCAACTTCTTTGCACGAACTTGTGCATAAATGGCACCAGATCGACCCGTATTGCATCGAAGTTCGTGCAGTAACGAAACGGTCCGAAACGCCCTAAAACATGAGTTAGGGATCTAGTCGGGTGGATCGGGTGCGTTCGTTGTGAAAAATTCCAACGAGACTTCTTTGCACGAACTTATGTATTGACTGCTCCAGATCGGCCCAATTTGCATCGAAGTTCGTGCAGTAATGAAAAAGTCCGAAACACCCAAAAACATGAGTTTGTAGTCAATTGGGGTGGAAAGAGTGCGTTCGTTATGAAAAATTTCGACGCGATTTCGTTACATGAACTTGTGCATTATTGGCACCAGTTCGGCCTATTTTGCACCGAAGTTCGTGTTGTAACGAAACAGTCCAAAACGCTCCAAAACATGAGTTTGGGATCCATTAGGGTGGGTGGACCGGGTGCGTTTGCGTTTTTTGCGAAATATTCCGGCGCGACTTCATTGCACGAACTTGTGCATTAATGGCACCAGTTCAGCCCGTTTTGCCTCGAAGTTCGTGCAGTAACGAAACAGTCCTAAACGCCTCAAAACATGACTTTGGTGATGAGGACACCAACACCAACGATACATCCACTCCGACACAAGTACCTATTGCTGGTCCTATTACTCGTGCTCGTGCGCATCAAATTAATCATCAGGTGAGTTCAAATCTAAGCTCAGGTGCATCATGTTTAGACCATGGAGACCCGTGTACTCTTGTTTTGCTTAGGAACCAAGGAGGCGGCCGAAAGGGAAACGGATTCGCGCAAGCTGGATTCGGACTGCAGAACAGTACCAACTTGTGACGGACACCACGGTCGCATATGAACTCGGATTGGGGCGTTCAAGTACTTCGTGGAAAGCTTATGAAGTCTTCTTTCAAACGGATCCGGCCTCATAGCCATATCTATTACGAGTCGGCCGAAATCGTTAAATTAATACAGAGTCCTTTTCTGCCCATGGTGCTGCGTCACCCTGTTTTGGTCCAATGGGCCGTGTATCAAGTTGAGTCCATTACGGACGCGTCCTAGGGTTGGAGTACGACCCCAACACCCCTGTGGTCGTCCTCCCACGTACTTATACCCCTTAGCCGCCGCCAAGGATGCTTGGGTTTTGTTTAGATCAAGTTTAGCCTTCGCTACTTGCTTGCAAGCGCGCGTGCTGGATCAGCCGCCCGTCTTCTTGTCTTCGGAACCCCACCATTATTGAGATTGCGTGTGAAACCTTCATTTATATCTAGTAAATTCAGTACTTGTCATACTTGTTCTTGCTAGTTCTTCGATTGCTTGCAGGACGAGTGCCCTAGTGGCCGGGTGCCGCTCTCCACAAGATCGCGACAGCCATTGGAGGGGGTGTATCGGTTGCTAAGGCGCAGCTTGGAAGGCTGTAGTCGGGCCGTGAACGTCGCCTCCATCGACCAATCGAGTTATCCACGCCTCTCATCGAAAGATCGGGAATCAAACCCTAGCGGGTCGCCATTAGTTGGTATCAGAGCAAGGTTTATCGGTGAGAGACTTCTAATTCTTCGCTGTTTTATTTTTCCTATAGTCCAGAAAAGCCAAAAAAAATAGTAGATTAGTTTACCTTCAGTCCTATAAACTCGTTTGAGCCTTTGCTAGCACTGCTTAGTTAGGGCTTGTTGAATTTTCGGTTGCATCGGTTGCGTCGAGTTGCTGGTCTTAGTTTTAGTCCTTTAGAGTTTCGAGTTCTTGTCACGTTCTAGTCACAACCGTGCGCTACCATACATACTCCGTGTTGGTGGAATCCGAGTCCATATTCGTGTTCAAGTCCGAGTTAGATTCTATGTTGGTTTGTGACCGAATCGCACGCGGTGCTGTGATTCGAGTAGGGATCGATTTCCTAGTCCCAATTGGTTATTGTGCCGTGTTATAAAATTCCATTGCTTTTCGCACTTGTACTGCATATTTTGTAACGCTCCAGAAAGGCAGAAGTAGTCTCGGCTTACTCAAACCACAACTTTTCACGAATACATATAGCCTCGGCTTACTCCAGAGAGAGAGAGAGAGAGAAAAGTTTGTGTGCTGTGTGGCTCTTTTGAAGTCTTTTAGGTTATATAATCAGTTTTGAGGATCCCCTGAAAAAAAAAGAAAAAAAAGAGAAAAAAAAAGAAGGAAAAAAAAAGAAAGGAAAAAAAAAGAAAAAAAAAAGAAGAAGAAGAAAAAGAGGGGAAGAAAAAGGGGTTGTTCTTTGTGCATCTTTTTTGTTCTTCGGTGGTGTCTCGTGACTTCATTTGTGTCCAGGCTCGCGTCTCTAGCACGGTCTAGGCTAGGACCAGCATAGTACCGCCGTTGAACGATTTTTCAGCTTGCTTTTGTAACTAACGTGGTGCTAGTTCATCCTTGCTTCAGCCCACCTATAGCTCCACATATCCGACTACAGCTTGACAGGTCCTGTTGTTGCGGCACCGATACACTTCATCCCACGGTTGCAGACTTGTTGGTTGCCGTCCCCTCCTGTTGAGCAAGGTAAGAATTGGTAAGAGCTTGTGTAACAGGTTGAGTGTGAGCGCCTTGCAGTAGCTACATCCCATTAGTTGTAGGATCTTATTTCTTCACCTATTTTCGTGTTTCCTTTGTTCATCTAACCATGATAGGATCAGAGGGTGATGGGAGTTTAGGTCACTCTCCTCGTACAAAGGGAATCATACAACATTTTGAAAATAAGATGAGGAGGCATGTAGATGGGCTTGCTGAAGATATGCTGGTGTCAAATGATAAGATTGGGCAGTTGGAGGCCACGCAGCTTGCCACCAACACCAAGCTTACAAGGCTGGAGACGTCGGTCGCTCATATTGACCAAAGCCTTGCTGCTCTTTTGAGGCGTTTTGATGAGATGCATGCCAGAACTGCAAATGGGCATGAGGGAGAAAACAAGAAGGATGAGCGTGTCGAGGATAATTGGGATGATTATGTCGCTGATACTGAACTAGATGACCAAGATGCTCCTAGTCGCCGACGACTGCGAACTAATCGGAGAGGTATGGGTGGACATCGACGACGTGAGGTACATAATAATGATGATGCTTTCAGTAAAATAAAATTTAAGATACCTTCTTTTGATGGAAAATACGATCCTGATGCATACATTACTTGGGAAATTGCTGTTGATCAAAAGTTTGCATGTCATGAATTTCCAGAGAATATACGTGTTAGGGCTGCTACTAGTGAATTTACTGATTTTGCCTCTGTTTGGTGGATAGAACATGCTAAGAAAAATCCTAATAATATTCCACAAACCTGGGATGCCTTGAAACGGGTCATGCGGGCTAGATTTGTTCCTTCTTACTATGCGCGTGATCTGTTACATAGATTGCAACAATTGAGACAGGGTAATAAAAGTGTAGAAGAATACTATCAGGAATTACAAATGGGTGTGTTGCGTTGTAATTTAGTGGAGGATGAGGAACCTGCTATGGCTAGATTTTTAGGAGGTTTGAATCGAGAAATTCAGGACATTCTTGCTTATAAAGATTATACTAACGTAACCCGTTTGTTCCATCTTGCTTGTAAAGCTGAAAGGGAAGTGCTGGGACGACGTGCTAGTACAAGAACTAATATTTCTGCAGGAAAACCTTCATCATGGCAGCCGCGCACATCTACCTCATTGACCGGACGAGCTCCTGCACCTTCTACATTCCCGAGTCGGTCGACAATACCCGCTCCATCCAACGATAAGACACGTGCTCCCCCGACAAATTCAGCAACCACGACTGTCCAGAAACCAGCCACGAGTGCATCTTCGGTTGCCTCCACGGGAAGGACAAGAGATATTCAGTGCCATCGATGCAAGGGCTTTGGCCACGTGCAACGTGACTGCCCTAACAAGCGCGTTTTGGTGGTCAAAGGAGATGGTGGGTATTCCTCTGCTAGTGATTTTGATGAAGATACACTTGCTTTGCTTGCTGCTGACCATGCAGGTACTAAGGAACAACCAGAAGAGCAGATTGGTGCAGAGGATGCAGATCATTATGAGAGCCTCATTGTGCAGCGTGTACTTAGTGCACAAATGGAAAAGGCGGAGCAAAATCAACGGCATACACTATTCCAAACAAAGTGTGTTATTAAAGAGCGTTCATGCCGTTTGATAATTGATGGAGGTAGCTGCAACAACTTGGCTAGCAGCGATATGGTCGAGAAGCTTGCACTTACAACAAAACCGCACCCACATCCATATCACATTCGGTGGCTCAACAATAGTGGTAAGGTCAAGGTAACGAGATTGGTACGAATTAATTTCGCTATTGGTTCATATCATGATGTTGTTGAATGCGATGTTGTGCCTATGGAAGCTTGTCATATTCTGCTAGGTAGACCATGGCAATTTGATACCGATAGCATGCATCATGGTAGATCAAATCAATATTCTCTTATACATCATGATAAGAAAATCGTTTTGCTTCCTATGTCACCTGAATCTATTGTGCGTGATGATGTTGCTAAAGCTAAGAGAACTAAAGTTGAGATCGATAAGAATGCCAAATCTGTTAGTAGCAGGGAAGATGAGATAAGATTGAAAGGACATTGCTTGCTTGCTACTAAGTCTGATATTAATGAATTGATTGCTTCCACTTCTGTTGCCTATGCTTTGGTGTGCAAGAATGCTTTGATTTCAGTTCACGATATGCAACATTCTTTGCCCCCGGCTGTTGCTAACCTTTTGCAGGAGTATTCTGATGTGTTTCCAAGTGAGATACCAGCGGGGCTGCCACCAATACGAGGGATTGAGCACCAAATTGACCTTATTCCTGGCGCATCATTGCCAAACCGTGCGCCATACAGGACAAATCCGGAAGAAACTAAGGAAATTCAGCGACAAGTGCAAGAACTACTCGACAAAGGTTATGTGCGTGAGTCTCTTAGTCCTTGTGCTGTTCCAGTTATTTTAGTGCCTAAAAAGGATGGAACATGGCGTATGTGTGTTGATTGTAGGGCTATTAATAATATTACAATTCGATATCGACACCCTATCCCTCGTTTGGATGATATGCTTGATGAATTGAGTGGTGCTATTGTGTTTTCCAAAGTTGATTTGCGTAGTGGGTACCACCAGATTCATATGAAATTGGGAGATGAATGGAAAACTGCTTTCAAAACTAAGTTCGGGTTATATGAGTGGTTGGTCATGCCTTTTGGGTTAACTAATGCACCGAGTACTTTCATGAGATTAATGAATGAGGTTCTGCGTGCTTTCATTGGGAAATTTGTTGTTGTCTACTTTGATGATATATTGATTTACAGCAAATCTTTCGATGAACATCTTGATCACTTACGTGCTGTTTTTAATGCTTTACGAGATGCACGTTTATTTGGTAACCTTGAGAAGTGCACCTTTTGCACCGATCGAGTGTCTTTTCTTGGCTATGTCGTGACTCCACAGGGAATCGAGGTTGATCAAGCCAAGGTGGAAGCTATACATGGATGGCCTATACCGAAGACTATCACGCAAGTGCGGAGTTTCCTAGGACTTGCTGGTTTCTATCGTCGTTTTGTGAAGGACTTCAGCACCATTGCCGCGCCTTTGAATGAGCTTACAAAGAAGGGAGTGCCTTTTAGTTGGGGTAAAACACAAGAGTACTCCTTCAACACGCTGAAAGATAAGTTGACACATGCACCTCTCCTCCAACTCCCTGATTTTAATAAAACCTTTGAGCTTGAATGTGATGCTAGTGGCATTGGTTTGGGTGGTGTTTTGTTACAAGAAGGCAAACCTATTGCTTATTTCAGTGAAAAATTGAGCGGGCCTGTTCTGAATTATTCTACTTATGATAAGGAATTGTATGCTCTTGTTCGCACATTAGAAACATGGCAGCATTATCTATGGCCCAAAGAGTTTGTTATTCATTCAGATCATGAATCTTTAAAACATATTCGTAGTCAAGGAAAATTGAACCGTAGACATGCTAAGTGGGTTGAATTTATTGAATCTTTTCCTTATATTATTAAGCACAAGAAAGGGAAAGAGAATATAATTGCTGATGCATTGTCTAGGAGATACACCTTGTTGAACCAACTTGATTACAAAATATTTGGATTGGAAACGATTAAAGATCAATATGTTAATGATGCTGATTTTAAAGATGTGTTGCTGCATTGTAAAGAGGGGAAGGGATGGAACAAATTCATCGTTAGTGATGGGTTTGTCTTTAGAGCTAACAAGCTATGCATTCCAGCTAGCTCCGTTCGCTTGTTATTGTTGCAGGAAGCGCATCGAGGTGGCTTAATGGGGCATTTTGGAGCAAAGAAAACGGAAGATATACTTGCTGGTCATTTCTTTTGGCCAAAGATGAGAAGAGATGTGGAGAGATTTGTTGCTCGCTGCACGACATGTCAAAAGGCTAAATCACGATTGAATCCACATGGTTTGTATTTGCCTCTACCTGTTCCTAGTGCTCCTTGGGAAGATATTTCTATGGATTTTGTGTTAGGATTGCCTAGGACTAGGAAGGGACGTGATAGTGTGTTTGTGGTTGTTGATAGATTTTCTAAGATGGCCCATTTCATACCATGTCATAAAACTGATGATGCTTCTCACATTGCTGATTTGTTCTTTCGGGAAATTGTTCGTTTGCATGGTGTGCCCAACACAATTGTTTCTGATCGTGATGCTAAATTTCTTAGTTATTTTTGGAAGACTTTATGGGCTAAATTGGGAACTAAATTGTTGTTTTCTACTACATGTCATCCGCAAACTGATGGTCAAACTGAAGTGGTTAATAGGACTCTGTCTACTATGTTAAGGGCTGTTTTAAAGAAGAACATTAAGATGTGGGAAGATTGTTTGCCTCATATTGAATTCGCTTATAATCGATCGCTGCATTCTACTACAAAGATGTGCCCATTTCAGATTGTATATGGTTTCTTGCCTCGTGCTCCTATTGATTTAATGCCTTTGCCATTTTCTGAAAAAACGAATTTTGATGCTACTAAGCGTGCCGAATTGATGTTAAAACTGCATGAAACAACTAAAGAAAACATAGAGCGCATGAATGCTAAATACAAGATTGCTGGTGATAAAGGTAGGAAGGAACTAAAGTTTGAACCTGGAGATTTAGTTTGGCTGCATTTGAGAAAGGAAAGGTTTCCTGAATTGAGAAAATCTAAATTGCTACCTCGGGCTGATGGACCATTTAAAGTGCTAGAGAAAGTCAATGATAATGCATATAAGCTCGATCTGCCTGCGGATTTTGGGGTTAGTCCCACATTTAACATTGCAGATTTGAAGCCATATTTGGGAGAGGAAGATGAGCTTGAGTCGAGGACGACTCAAATGCAAGAAGGGGAGGATGATGAGGACACCAACACCAACGATACATCCACTCCGACACAAGTACCTATTGCTGGTCCTATTACTCGTGCTCGTGCGCATCAAATTAATCATCAGGTGAGTTCAAATCTAAGCTCAGGTGCATCATGTTTAGACCATGGAGACCCGTGTACTCTTGTTTTGCTTAGGAACCAAGGAGGCGGCCGAAAGGGAAACGGATTCGCGCAAGCTGGATTCGGACTGCAGAACAGTACCAACTTGTGACGGACACCACGGTCGCATATGAACTCGGATTGGGGCGTTCAAGTACTTCGTGGAAAGCTTATGAAGTCTTCTTTCAAACGGATCCGGCCTCATAGCCATATCTATTACGAGTCGGCCGAAATCGTTAAATTAATACAGAGTCCTTTTCTGCCCATGGTGCTGCGTCACCCTGTTTTGGTCCAATGGGCCGTGTATCAAGTTGAGTCCATTACGGACGCGTCCTAGGGTTGGAGTACGACCCCAACACCCCTGTGGTCGTCCTCCCACGTACTTATACCCCTTAGCCGCCGCCAAGGATGCTTGGGTTTTGTTTAGATCAAGTTTAGCCTTCGCTACTTGCTTGCAAGCGCGCGTGCTGGATCAGCCGCCCGTCTTCTTGTCTTCGGAACCCCACCATTATTGAGATTGCGTGTGAAACCTTCATTTATATCTAGTAAATTCAGTACTTGTCATACTTGTTCTTGCTAGTTCTTCGATTGCTTGCAGGACGAGTGCCCTAGTGGCCGGGTGCCGCGCTCCACAAGATCGCGACAGCCATTGGAGGGGGTGTATCGGTTGCTAAGGCGCAGCTTGGAAGGCTGTAGTCGGGCCGTGAACGTCGCCTCCATCGACCAATCGAGTTATCCACGCCTCTCATCGAAAGATCGGGAATCAAACCCTAGCGGGTCGCCATTATTTGGGATCCAATGGGGTGGATCGGGTGCGTTCGTCGTGAAAATTCTGACGCAACTTCTTTGCACGAACTTGTGCATAAATGGCACAAGTTCTGCCCGTATTGCATCGAAGTTCGTGCAGTAATGAAACGGTCCGAAACGCCCAAAAACATGAGTTTGCAGTCAATTGGGATGGAAAGTGTGCGTTCGTTGTGAAAAATTGCGACGAGATTTTCTTACATGAACTTGTGCATTTATGGCACCAGTTTGTCCCGTTTTGCACCGAAGTTTGTGCTGTAACAAGACAGTCCAAAACGCTCCAAATAGTTTGGGATCCAATAGGGTGGATCGGGTGCGTTCGTTGAGAAATATTTTGACGCGACTTCGTTGCACAAACTTGTGCATAGGCACCAGTTTGGCCTATTTTGAATCGAAGTTCGTGCAGTAACGAAACGGTCCGAAACGCCCCAAAACATGAGTTTGGGATCCAATGGGGTGGATCGGATGCGTTTGTTGTGAAAATATCTGAAGCAACTTCTTTGCACGAACATGTCCATTAATTGTCAAGATCGGCCCATTTTCCATCGAAGTTCATGCAGTAATGAAACTGTCCGAGACACCCAAAAACATGATTTTGCGGTCAATTGGGGTGGAAAGAGTGCGTTTGTTGTGAAAAATTGCGACGCGATTTCGTTACATGAACTTGTGCATTAATGGCACCAGTTCGGCCCGTTTGGCACCGAAGTTCGTGTTGTAACGAAACAGTCCAAAACGCTCCAAAACATGAGTTTGGGATCAAAAAGGGTGGATCGGGTGCATTTGCGTTTGTTGCGAAATATTCCGACGCGACTTCGTTGCACGAACTTGTGCATTAATGGCACCAGTTCAGCCCGTTTTGCCTCAAAGTTCGTGAAGTAACAAAACAGTCCAAAACGCTCCATAATAATAGTTTGGGATCCAATAGGGTGGATCGGGTGCGTTCGTTGCGAAATATTTTGACGCGACTTCGTTGCACAAACTTGTGCATTAATGGCACCAGTTTGGCCCATTTTGAATCGAAGTTCGTGCTGTAACGAAACGGTTTGAAACATCCAAAAACATGAGTTTGGGATCCAATGGGATGGATCGGATTCTTTCGTTGTAAAAAATTGTCAAGCAACTTCTTTGCACGAACATGTGCATTAACTGCCCAAGATCGGCCCATTTTGCATCGTAGTTCATGCAGTAATGAAACGGTCCTAAACGCCCAAAAACATGATTTTGCGGTCAATTGGGGTGGAAAGAGTGCGTTTGTTGTGAAAAATTGCGACGCGATTTCGTTACATGAACTTGTGCATTAATGGCACCAGTTCGGCCCGTTTGGCACCGAAGTTCGTGTTGTAACGAAACAGTCCAAAACGCTCCAAAACATGAGTTTGGGATCCAATAGGGTGGATCGGGTGCGTTTGCGTTCGTTGTGAAAAATTCCGACGAGACTTCTTTGCACGAACTTGTGCATTGACTGCTCCAGATCGGCCTGTTTTGCATCGAAGTTCGTGCAGTAATGAAACGGTCCGAAACGCCCAAAAACATGAGTTTGCAGTCAATTGGGGTGGAAAGTGTGCGTTCGTTGTGAAAAATTGCGATGCGATTTTGTTACTTGAACATGTGCATTTATGGCACTAGTTCGGCCCGTTTTGCACCGAAGTTCGTGGTGTAACGAAACAGTCCAAAACGCTCCAAAATATGAGTTTGGGATCCAATAGGGTGGATCGGGTGCGTTCGTTGCGAAATATTTTGACGCGACTTCGTTGCACAAACTTGTGCATTAATGGCACCAATTTGGCCCATTTTGAATCGAAATTCGTGCAGTAACGAAACGGTCCGAAACGCCCCAAAACATGAGTTTGGGATCCAATGGGGTGGATCGGATGCGTTCGTTGTGAAAAATTCTGAAGCAACTTCTTTGCACGAACATGTGCATTAATGGTCAAGATCGGCCCATTTTGCATCGAAGTTCATGCAGTAATGAAACGGTCCTAAACGCCCAAAAACAGGATTTTGCGGTCAATTGGGGTGGAAAGAGTGCGTTTGTTGTGAAAAATTGCGACGCGATTTTGTTACATGAACTTGTGCATTAATGGCACCAGTTCGGCCCGTTTGGCACCGAAGTTCGTGTTGTAACGAAACAGTCCAAAACGCTCCAAAACATGAGTTTGGGATCCAATAGGGTGGATCGGGTGCATTTGCGTTTGTTGCGAAATATTCCGACGCGACTTCGTTGCACGAACTTGTGCATTAATGGCACCAGTTCAGCCCATTTTGCCTCGAAGTTCGTGCAGTAACAAAACAGTCCAAAACGCTCCAAAATAATAGTTTGGGATCCAATAGGGTGGATCGGGTGCGTCCGTTGCGAAATATTTTGACGCGACTTCGTTGCACAAACTTGTGCATTAATGGCACCAGTTTGGCCCATTTTGAATCGAAGTTCGTGCAGTAACGAAACGGTCCGAAATGCCCCAAAACATGAGATTGGGATCCAATGGGGTGGATCGGATGCGTTCGTTGTGAGAAATTGTGAAGCAACTTCTTTGCACGAACATGTGCATTAACTGCCCAAGATCGGCCCATTTTGCATCGTAGTTCATGCAGTAATGAAACGGTCCTAAACGCCCAAAAACATGATTTTGCGGTCAATTGGGGTGGAAAGAGTGCGTTTGTTGTGAAAAATTTCGACGCGATTTCGTTACATGAACTTGTGCATTATTGGCACCAGTTCGGCCTATTTTGCACCGAAGTTCGTGTTGTAACGAAACAGTCCAAAACGCTCCAAAACATGAGTTTGGGATCCATTAGGGTGGGTGGACCGGGTGCGTTTGCGTTTTTTGCGAAATATTCCGGCGCGACTTCATTGCACGAACTTGTGCATTAATGGCACCAGTTCAGCCCGTTTTGCCTCGAAGTTCGTGCAGTAACGAAACAGTCCTAAACGCCTCAAAACATGACTTTGGGATCCAATGGGGTGGATCGGGTGCGTTCGTCGTGAAAATTCTGACGCAACTTCTTTGCACGAACTTGTGCATAAATGGCACAAGTTCTGCCCGTATTGCATCGAAGTTCGTGCAGTAATGAAACGGTCCGAAACGCCCAAAAACATGAGTTTGCAGTCAATTGGGATGGAAAGTGTGCGTTCGTTGTGAAAAATTGCGACGAGATTTTCTTACATGAACTTGTGCATTTATGGCACCTGTTTGTCCCGTTTTGCACCGAAGTTCGTGCTGTAACAAGACAGTCCAAAACGCTCCAAATAGTTTGGGATCCAATAGGGTGGATCGGGTGCGTTCGTTGAGAAATATTTTGACGCGACTTCGTTGCACAAACTTGTGCATAGGCACCAGTTTGGCCTATTTTGAATCGAAGTTCGTGCAGTAACGAAACGGTCCGAAACGCCCCAAAACATGAGTTTGGGATCCAATGGGGTGGATCGGATGCGTTTGTTGTGAAAAATTCTGAAGCAACTTCTTTGCACGAACATGTCCATTAATTGTCAAGATCGGCCCATTTTCCATCGAAGTTCATGCAGTAATGAAACTGTCCGAGACACCCAAAAACATGATTTTGCGGTCAATTGGGGTGGAAAGAGTACGTTTGTTGTGAAAAATTGCGACGCGATTTCGTTACATGAACTTGTGCATTAATGGCACCAGTTCGGCCCGTTTGGCACCGAAGTTCGTGTTGTAACGAAACAGTCCAAAACGCTCCAAAACATGAGTTTGGGATCAAAAAGGGTGGATCGGGTGCATTTGCGTTTGTTGCGAAATATTCCGACGCGACTTCGTTGCACGAACTTGTGCATTAATGGCACCAGTTCAGCCCGTTTTGCCTCAAAGTTCGTGAAGTAACAAAACAGTCCAAAACGCTCCATAATAATAGTTTGGGATCCAATAGGGTGGATCGGGTGCGTTCGTTGCGAAATATTTTGACGCGACTTCGTTGCACAAACTTGTGCATTAATGGCACCAGTTTGGCCCATTTTGAATCGAAGTTCGTGCAGTAACGAAACGGTCCGAAATGCCCCAAAACATGAGATTGGGATCCAATGTGGTGGATCGGATGCGTTCGTTGTGAAAAATTGTCAAGCAACTTCTTTGCACGAACATGTGCATTAACTGCCCAAGATCGGCCCATTTTGCATCGTAGTTCATGCAGTAATGAAACGGTCCTAAACGCCCAAAAACATGATTTTGCGGTCAATTGGGGTGGAAAGAGTGCGTTCGTTGTGAAAAATTGCGATGCGATTTTGTTACTTGAACATGTGCATTTATGGCACTAGTTCGGCCCGTTTTGCACCGAAGTTCGTGGTGTAACGAAACAGTCCAAAACGCTCCAAAATATGAGTTTGGGATCCAATAGGGTGGATCGGGTGCGTTCGTTGCGAAATATTTTGACGCGACTTCGTTGCACAAACTTGTGCATTAATGGCACCAATTTGGCCCATTTTGAATCGAAATTCGTGCAGTAACGAAACGGTCCGAAACGCCCCAAAATATGAGTTTGGGATCCAATGGGGTGGATCGGATGCGTTCGTTGTGAAAAATTCTGAAGCAACTTCTTTGCACGAACATGTGCATTAATGGTCAAGATCGGCCCATTTTGCATCGAAGTTCATGCAGTAATGAAACGTTCCTAAACGCCCAAAAACAGGATTTTGCGGTCAATTGGGGTGGAAAGAGTGCGTTTGTTGTGAAAAATTGCGACGCGATTTTGTTACATGAACTTGTGCATTAATGGCACCAGTTCGGCCCGTTTGGCACCGAAGTTCGTGTTGTAACGAAACAGTCCAAAACGCTCCAAAACATGAGTTTGGGATCCAATAGGGTGGATCGGGTGCATTTGCGTTTGTTGCGAAATATTCCGACGCGACTTCGTTGCACGAACTTGTGCATTAATGGCACCAGTTCAGCCCATTTTGCCTCGAAGTTCGTGCAGTAACAAAACAGTCCAAAACGCTCCAAAATAATAGTTTGGGATCCAATAGGGTGGATCGGGTGCGTTCGTTGCGAAATATTTTGACGCGACTTCGTTGCACAAACTTGTGCATTAATGGCACCAGTTTGGCCCATTTTGAATCGAAGTTCGTGCAGTAACAAAACGGTCCGAAATGCCCCAAAACATGAGATTGGGATCCAATGGGGTGGATCGGATGCGTTCGTTGTGAAAAATTGTGAAGCAACTTCTTTGCACGAACATGTGCATTAACTGCCCAAGATCGGCCCATTTTGCATCGTAGTTCATGCAGTAATGAAACGGTCCTAAACGCCCAAAAACATGATTTTGCGGTCAATTGGGGTGGAAAGAGTGCGTTTGTTGTGAAAAATTTCGACGCGATTTCGTTACATGAACTTGTGCATTATTGGCACCAGTTCGGCCTATTTTGCACCGAAGTTCGTGTTGTAACGAAACAGTCCAAAACGCTCCAAAACATGAGTTTGGGATCCATTAGGGTGGGTGGATCGGGTGCGTTTGCGTTTTTTGCGAAATATTCCGGCGCGACTTCATTGCACGAACTTGTGCATTAATGGCACCAGTTCAGCCCGTTTTGCCTCGAAGTTCGTGCAGTAACGAAACAGTCCTAAACGCCTCAAAACATGACTTTGGGATCCAATGGGGTGGATCGGGTGCGTTCGTCGTGAAAATTCTGACGCAACTTCTTTGCACGAACTTGTGCATAAATGGCACAAGTTCTGCCCGTATTGCATCGAAGTTCGTGCAGTAATGAAACGGTCCGAAACGCCCAAAAACATGAGTTTGCAGTCAATTGGGATGGAAAGTGTGCGTTCGTTGTGAAAAATTGCGACGAGATTTTCTTACATGAACTTGTGCATTTATGGCACCAGTTTGTCCCGTTTTGCACCGAAGTTCGTGCTGTAACAAGACAGTCCAAAACGCTCCAAATAGTTTGGGATCCAATAGGGTGGATCGGGTGCGTTCGTTGAGAAATATTTTGACGCGACTTCGTTGCACAAACTTGTGCATAGGCACCAGTTTGGCCTATTTTGAATCGAAGTTCGTGCAGTAACGAAACGGTCCGAAACGCCCCAAAACATGAGTTTGGGATCCAATGGGGTGGATCGGATGCGTTTGTTGTGAAAAATTCTGAAGCAACTTCTTTGCACGAACATGTCCATTAATTGTCAAGATCGGCCCATTTTCCATCGAAGTTCATGCAGTAATGAAACTGTCCGAGACACCCAAAAACATGATTTTGCGGTCAATTGGGGTGGAAAGAGTGCGTTTGTTGTGAAAAATTGCGACGTGATTTCGTTACATGAACTTGTGCATTAATGGCACCAGTTCGGCCCGTTTGGCACCGAAGTTCGTGTTGTAACGAAACAGTCCAAAACGCTCCAAAACATGAGTTTGGGATCAAAAAGGGTGGATCGGGTGCATTTGCGTTTGTTGCGAAATATTCCGACGCGACTTCGTTGCACGAACTTGTGCATTAATGGCACCAGTTCAGCCCGTTTTGCCTCAAAGTTCGTGAAGTAACAAAACAGTCCAAAACGCTCCATAATAATAGTTTGGGATCCAATAGGGTGGATCGGGTGCGTTCGTTGCGAAATATTTTGACGCGACTTCGTTGCACAAACTTGTGCATTAATGGCACCAGTTTGGCCCATTTTGAATCGAAGTTCGTGCTGTAACGAAACGGTTTGAAACGTCCAAAAACATGAGTTTGGGATCCAATGGGATGGATCGGATGCGTTCGTTGTAAAAAATTGTCAAGCAACTTCTTTGCACGAACATGTGCATTAACTGCCCAAGATCGGCCCATTTTGCATCGTAGTTCATGCAGTAATGAAACGGTCCTAAACGCCCAAAAACATGATTTTGCGGTCAATTGGGGTGGAAAGAGTGCGTTTGTTGTGAAAAATTGCGACGCGATTTCGTTACATGAACTTGTGCATTAATGGCACCAGTTCGGCCCGTTTGGCACCGAAGTTCGTGTTGTAACGAAACAGTCCAAAACGCTCCAAAACATGAGTTTGGGATCCAATAGGGTGGATCGGGTGCGTTTGCGTTCGTTGTGAAAAATTCCGACGAGACTTCTTTGCACGAACTTGTGCATTGACTGCTCCAGATCGGCCTGTTTTGCATCGAAGTTCGTGCAGTAATGAAACGGTCCGAAACGCCCAAAAACATGAGTTTGCAGTCAATTGGGGTGGAAAGTGTGCGTTCGTTGTGAAAAATTGCGATGCGATTTTGTTACTTGAACATGTGCATTTATGGCACTAGTTCGGCCCGTTTTGCACCGAAGTTCGTGGTGTAACGAAACAGTCCAAAACGCTCCAAAATATGAGTTTGGGATCCAATAGGGTGGATCGGGTGCGTTCGTTGCGAAATATTTTGACGCGACTTCGTTGCACAAACTTGTGCATTAATGGCACCAATTTGGCCCATTTTGAATCGAAATTCGTGCAGTAACGAAACGGTCCGAAACGCCCCAAAACATGAGTTTGGGATCCAATGGGGTGGATCGGATGCGTTCGTTGTGAAAAATTCTGAAGCAACTTCTTTGCACGAACATGTGCATTAATGGTCAAGATCGGCCCATTTTGCATCGAAGTTCATGCAGTAATGAAACGGTCCTAAACGCCCAAAAACAGGATTTTGCGGTCAATTGGGGTGGAAAGAGTGCGTTTGTTGTGAAAAATTGCGACGCGATTTTGTTACATGAACTTGTGCATTAATGGCACCAGTTCGGCCCGTTTGGCACCGAAGTTCGTGTTGTAACGAAACAGTCCAAAACGCTCCAAAACATGAGTTTGGGATCCAATAGGGTGGATCGGGTGCATTTGCGTTTGTTGCGAAATATTCCGACGCGACTTCGTTGCACGAACTTGTGCATTAATGGCACCAGTTCAGCCCATTTTGCCTCGAAGTTCGTGCAGTAACAAAACAGTCCAAAACGCTCCAAAATAATAGTTTGGGATCCAATAGGGTGGATCGGGTGCGTCCGTTGCGAAATATTTTGACGCGACTTCGTTGCACAAACTTGTGCATTAATGGCACCAGTTTGGCCCATTTTGAATCGAAGTTCGTGCAGTAACGAAACGGTCCGAAATGCCCCAAAACATGAGATTGGGATCCAATGGGGTGGATCGGATGCGTTCGTTGTGAGAAATTGTGAAGCAACTTCTTTGCACGAACATGTGCATTAACTGCCCAAGATCGGCCCATTTTGCATCGTAGTTCATGCAGTAATGAAACGGTCCTAAACGCCCAAAAACATGATTTTGCGGTCAATTGGGGTGGAAAGAGTGCGTTTGTTGTGAAAAATTTCGACGCGATTTCGTTACATGAACTTGTGCATTATTGGCACCAGTTCGGCCTATTTTGCACCGAAGTTCGTGTTGTAACGAAACAGTCCAAAACGCTCCAAAACATGAGTTTGGGATCCATTAGGGTGGGTGGACCGGGTGCGTTTGCGTTTTTTGCGAAATATTCCGGCGCGACTTCATTGCACGAACTTGTGCATTAATGGCACCAGTTCAGCCCGTTTTGCCTCGAAGTTCGTGCAGTAACGAAACAGTCCTAAACGCCTCAAAACATGACTTTGGGATCCAATGGGGTGGATCGGGTGCGTTCGTCGTGAAAATTCTGACGCAACTTCTTTGCACGAACTTGTGCATAAATGGCACAAGTTCTGCCCGTATTGCATCGAAGTTCGTGCAGTAATGAAACGGTCCGAAACGCCCAAAAACATGAGTTTGCAGTCAATTGGGATGGAAAGTGTGCGTTCGTTGTGAAAAATTGCGACGAGATTTTCTTACATGAACTTGTGCATTTATGGCACCTGTTTGTCCCGTTTTGCACCGAAGTTCGTGCTGTAACAAGACAGTCCAAAACGCTCCAAATAGTTTGGGATCCAATAGGGTGGATCGGGTGCGTTCGTTGAGAAATATTTTGACGCGACTTCGTTGCACAAACTTGTGCATAGGCACCAGTTTGGCCTATTTTGAATCGAAGTTCGTGCAGTAACGAAACGGTCCGAAACGCCCCAAAACATGAGTTTGGGATCCAATGGGGTGGATCGGATGCGTTTGTTGTGAAAAATTCTGAAGCAACTTCTTTGCACGAACATGTCCATTAATTGTCAAGATCGGCCCATTTTCCATCGAAGTTCATGCAGTAATGAAACTGTCCGAGACACCCAAAAACATGATTTTGCGGTCAATTGGGGTGGAAAGAGTACGTTTGTTGTGAAAAATTGCGACGCGATTTCGTTACATGAACTTGTGCATTAATGGCACCAGTTCGGCCCGTTTGGCACCGAAGTTCGTGTTGTAACGAAACAGTCCAAAACGCTCCAAAACATGAGTTTGGGATCAAAAAGGGTGGATCGGGTGCATTTGCGTTTGTTGCGAAATATTCCGACGCGACTTCGTTGCACGAACTTGTGCATTAATGGCACCAGTTCAGCCCGTTTTGCCTCAAAGTTCGTGAAGTAACAAAACAGTCCAAAACGCTCCATAATAATAGTTTGGGATCCAATAGGGTGGATCGGGTGCGTTCGTTGCGAAATATTTTGACGCGACTTCGTTGCACAAACTTGTGCATTAATGGCACCAGTTTGGCCCATTTTGAATCGAAGTTCGTGCAGTAACGAAACGGTCCGAAATGCCCCAAAACATGAGATTGGGATCCAATGTGGTGGATCGGATGCGTTCGTTGTGAAAAATTGTCAAGCAACTTCTTTGCACGAACATGTGCATTAACTGCCCAAGATCGGCCCATTTTGCATCGTAGTTCATGCAGTAATGAAACGGTCCTAAACGCCCAAAAACATGATTTTGCGGTCAATTGGGGTGGAAAGAGTGCGTTCGTTGTGAAAAATTGCGATGCGATTTTGTTACTTGAACATGTGCATTTATGGCACTAGTTCGGCCCGTTTTGCACCGAAGTTCGTGGTGTAACGAAACAGTCCAAAACGCTCCAAAATATGAGTTTGGGATCCAATAGGGTGGATCGGGTGCGTTCGTTGCGAAATATTTTGACGCGACTTCGTTGCACAAACTTGTGCATTAATGGCACCAATTTGGCCCATTTTGAATCGAAATTCGTGCAGTAACGAAACGGTCCGAAACGCCCCAAAACATGAGTTTGGGATCCAATGGGGTGGATCGGATGCGTTCGTTGTGAAAAATTCTGAAGCAACTTCTTTGCACGAACATGTGCATTAATGGTCAAGATCGGCCCATTTTGCATCGAAGTTCATGCAGTAATGAAACGTTCCTAAACGCCCAAAAACAGGATTTTGCGGTCAATTGGGGTGGAAAGAGTGCGTTTGTTGTGAAAAATTGCGACGCGATTTTGTTACATGAACTTGTGCATTAATGGCACCAGTTCGGCCCGTTTGGCACCGAAGTTCGTGTTGTAACGAAACAGTCCAAAACGCTCCAAAACATGAGTTTGGGATCCAATAGGGTGGATCGGGTGCATTTGCGTTTGTTGCGAAATATTCCGACGCGACTTCGTTGCACGAACTTGTGCATTAATGGCACCAGTTCAGCCCATTTTGCCTCGAAGTTCGTGCAGTAACAAAACAGTCCAAAACGCTCCAAAATAATAGTTTGGGATCCAATAGGGTGGATCGGGTGCGTCCGTTGCGAAATATTTTGACGCGACTTCGTTGCACAAACTTGTGCATTAATGGCACCAGTTTGGCCCATTTTGAATCGAAGTTCGTGCAGTAACGAAACGGTCCGAAATGCCCCAAAACATGAGATTGGGATCCAATGGGGTGGATCGGATGCGTTCGTTGTGAGAAATTGTGAAGCAACTTCTTTGCACGAACATGTGCATTAACTGCCCAAGATCGGCCCATTTTGCATCGTAGTTCATGCAGTAATGAAACGGTCCTAAACGCCCAAAAACATGATTTTGCGGTCAATTGGGGTGGAAAGAGTGCGTTTGTTGTGAAAAATTTCGACGCGATTTCGTTACATGAACTTGTGCATTATTGGCACCAGTTCGGCCTATTTTGCACCGAAGTTCGTGTTGTAACGAAACAGTCCAAAACGCTCCAAAACATGAGTTTGGGATCCATTAGGGTGGGTGGACCGGGTGCGTTTGCGTTTTTTGCGAAATATTCCGGCGCGACTTCATTGCACGAACTTGTGCATTAATGGCACCAGTTCAGCCCGTTTTGCCTCGAAGTTCGTGCAGTAACGAAACAGTCCTAAACGCCTCAAAACATTACTTTGGGATCCAATGGGGTGGATCGGGTGCGTTCGTCGTGAAAATTCTGACGCAACTTCTTTGCACGAACTTGTGCATAAATGGCACAAGTTCTGCCCGTATTGCATCGAAGTTCGTGCAGTAATGAAACGGTCCGAAACGCCCAAAAACATGAGTTTGCAGTCAATTGGGATGGAAAGTGTGCGTTCGTTGTGAAAAATTGCGACGAGATTTTCTTACATGAACTTGTGCATTTATGGCACCTGTTTGTCCCGTTTTGCACCGAAGTTCGTGCTGTAACAAGACAGTCCAAAACGCTCCAAATAGTTTGGGATCCAATAGGGTGGATCGGGTGCGTTCGTTGAGAAATATTTTGACGCGACTTCGTTGCACAAACTTGTGCATAGGCACCAGTTTGGCCTATTTTGAATCGAAGTTCGTGCAGTAACGAAACGGTCCGAAACGCCCCAAAACATGAGTTTGGGATCCAATGGGGTGGATCGGATGCGTTTGTTGTGAAAAATTCTGAAGCAACTTCTTTGCACGAACATGTCCATTAATTGTCAAGATCGGCCCATTTTCCATCGAAGTTCATGCAGTAATGAAACTGTCCGAGACACCCAAAAACATGATTTTGCGGTCAATTGGGGTGGAAAGAGTGCGTTCGTTGTGAAAAATTGCGACGCGATTTCGTTACATGAACTTGTGCATTAATGGCACCAGTTCGGCCCGTTTGGCACCGAAGTTCGTGTTGTAACGAAACAGTCCAAAACGCTCCAAAACATGAGTTTGGGATCAAAAAGGGTGGATCGGGTGCATTTGCGTTTGTTGCGAAATATTCCGACGCGACTTCGTTGCACGAACTTGTGCATTAATGGCACCAGTTCAGCCCGTTTTGCCTCAAAGTTCGTGAAGTAACAAAACAGTCCAAAACGCTCCATAATAATAGTTTGGGATCCAATAGGGTGGATCGGGTGCGTTCGTTGCGAAATATTTTGACGCGACTTCGTTGCACAAACTTGTGCATTAATGGCACCAGTTTGGCCCATTTTGAATCGAAGTTCGTGCAGTAACGAAACGGTCCGAAATGCCCCAAAACATGAGATTGGGATCCAATGTGGTGGATCGGATGCGTTCGTTGTGACAAATTGTCAAGCAACTTCTTTGCACGAACATGTGCATTAACTGCCCAAGATCGGCCCATTTTGCATCGTAGTTCATGCAGTAATGAAACGGTCCTAAACGCCCAAAAACATGATTTTGCGGTCAATTGGGGTGGAAAGAGTGCGTTTGTTGTGAAAAATTGCGACAAGACTTCTTTGCACGAACTTGTGCATTGACTGCTCCAGATCGGCCCATTTTGCATCGAAGTTCGTGCGGTAATGAAACGATCCGAAACGCCCAAAAACATGAGTTTGCGGTCAATTGGGGTGGAAAGAGTGCGTTCGTTATGAAAAATTGCGACGTGATTTCATTACATGAACTTGTGCATTAATGGCACCAGTTCGGCCTGTTTTGCACCGAAGTTCGTGTTGTAACGAAACAGTCCAAAACGCTCCAAAACTTGAGTTTGGGATCCAATAGAGTGGATCGGGTGCGTTTGCGTTTGTTGCAAAATATTCCAGCGCAACTTCTTTGCACGAACTTGTGCATAAATGGCACCAGATCGACCCGTATTGCATCGAAGTTCGTGCAGTAACGAAACGGTCCGAAACGCCCGAAAACATGAGTTAGGGATCTAGTGGGGTGGATCATGTGCGTTCGTTGTGAAAAATTCCAACGAGACTTTTTTGCACGAACTTGTGCATTAACTGCTCCAGATCGGCCCATTTTGCATCGAAGTTCGTGCGGTAATGAAACGGTCCGAAACGCACAAAAACATGAGTTTGCAGTCAATTGGGGTGGAAAGTGTGCTTTCGTTGTGAAAAATTGCGACGCGATTTTGTTACATGAACTTGTGCATTTATGGCACCACTTCGGCCCATTTTGCACCGAAGTCGTGGTGTAACAAAACAGTCCAAAACTCTCCAAAATAATAGTTTGGGATCCAATAGGGTGGATCGGGTGCGTTCGTTGCAAAATATTTTGACGCGACTTCGTTGCACAAACTTGTGCATTAATGGCACCAATTTGGCTCATTTTGAATCGAAATTCGTGCAGTAACGAAACGGTCCGAAACGCCCCAAAACATGAGTTTGGGATCCAATGGGGTGGATTGGATGCGTTCGTTGTGAAAAATTGTGAAGCAACTTCTTTGCACGAACATGTGCATTAACTGCCCAAAATCGGCCCATTTTGCATCGTAGTTCATGCAGTAATGAAACAGTCCGAAACGCCCAAAAACATGATTTTGCGGTCAATTGGGGTGGAAAGAGTGCGTTTGTTGTGAAAAATTGCGAGGCGATTTCGTTACATGAACTTGTGCATTAATGGCACCAGTTCGGCCTGTTTGGCACCGAAGTTCGTGTTGTAACGAAACAGTCCAAAACGGTCCAAAACATGAGTTTGGGATCCAATAGGGTGGATTGGGTGCATTTGCGTTTGTAGCGAAATATTCCGACGCGACTTTGTTGCACAAACTTGTGCATTAATGGCACCTGTTCAGCCCGTTTTGCCTCGAAGTTCGTGCAGTAACGAAACGGTCAAAAACGCCTCAAAACATGAGTTTGGGATCCAATAGGGTGTATCGGGTGCGTTCGTTGTGAAAATTCCGACGCAACTTCTTTGCACGAACTTGTGCATAAATGGCACCAGATCGACCCGTATTGCATCGAAGTTCGTGCAGTAACGAAACGGTCCGAAACACCCCAAAACATGAGTTAGGGATCTAGTCGGGTGGATCGGGTGCGTTCGTTGTGAAAAATTCCAACGAGACTTCTTTGCACGAACTTATGTATTGACTGCTCCAGATCGGCCCAATTTGCATCGAAGTTCGTGCAGTAATGAAAAAGTCCGAAACGCCCAAAAACATGAGTTTGCAGTCAATTGGGGTGGAAAGAGTGCGTTCGTTATGAAAAATTTCGACGCGATTTCGTTA
Source organism: Panicum miliaceum (assembly GCA_032594955.1). Taxonomy (NCBI): domain Eukaryota; kingdom Viridiplantae; phylum Streptophyta; class Magnoliopsida; order Poales; family Poaceae; genus Panicum; species Panicum miliaceum. The sequence goes on from CM064070.1 coordinate 10,045,476, forward strand.
CATGAACTTGTGCATATTGGCACCAGTTCGGCCTATTTTGCACCGAAGTTCGTGTTGTAACGAAACAGTCCAAAACGCTCCAAAACATGAGTTTGGGATCCATTAGGGTGGGTGGACCGGGTGCGTTTGCGTTTTTTGCGAAATATTCCGGCGCGACTTCATTGCACGAACTTGTGCATTAATGGCACCAGTTCAGCCCGTTTTGCCTCGAAGTTCGTGCAGTAACGAAACAGTCCTAAACGCCTCAAAACATGACTTTGGGATCCAATGGGGTGGATCGGGTGCGTTCGTCGTGAAAATTCTGACGCAACTTCTTTGCATGAACTTGTGCATAAATGGCACAAGTTCTGCCCGTATTGCATCGAAGTTCGTGCAGTAATGAAACGGTCCGAAACGCCCAAAAACATGAGTTTGCAGTCAATTGGGATGGAAAGTGTGCGTTCGTTGTGAAAAATTGCGACGAGATTTTCTTACATGAACTTGTGCATTTATGGCACCAGTTTGTCCCGTTTTGCACCGAAGTTCGTGCTGTAACAAGACAGTCCAAAACGCTCCAAATAGTTTGGGATCCAATAGGGTGGATCGGGTGCGTTCGTTGAGAAATATTTTGACGCGACTTCGTTGCACAAACTTGTGCATAGGCACCAGTTTGGCCTATTTTGAATCGAAGTTCGTGCAGTAACGAAACGGTCCGAAACGCCCCAAAACATGAGGTTGGGATCCAATGGGGTGGATCGGATGCGTTTGTTGTGAAAAATTCTGAAGCAACTTCTTTGCACGAACATGTGCATTAATTGTCAAGATCGGCCCATTTTCCATCGAAGTTCATGCAGTAATGAAACTGTCCGAGACACCCAAAAACATGATTTTGCGGTCAATTGGGGTGGAAAGAGTGCGTTTGTTGTGAAAAATTGCGATGCGATTTCGTTACATGAACTTGTGCATTAATGGCACCAGTTCGGCCCGTTTGGCACCGAAGTTCGTGTTGTAACGAAACAGTCCAAAACGCTCCAAAACATGAGTTTGGGATCAAAAAGGGTGGATCTGGTGCATTTGCGTTTGTTGCGAAATATTCCGACGCGACTTCGTTGCACGAACTTGTGCATTAATGGCACCAGTTCAGCCCATTTTGCCTCAAAGTTCGTGAAGTAACAAAACAGTCCAAAACGCTCCATAATAATAGTTTGGGATCCAATAAGGTGGATCGGGTGCGTTCGTTGCGAAATATTTTGACGCGACTTCGTTGCACAAACTTGTGCATTAATGGCACCAGTTTGGCCCATTTTGAATCGAAGTTCGTGCTGTAACGAAACGGTTTGAAACGTCCCAAAACATGAGTTTGGGATCCAATGGGGTGGATCGGATGCGTTCGTTGTGAAAAATTGTCAAGCAACTTCTTTGCACGAACATGTGCATTAACTGCCCAAGATCGGCCCATTTTGCATCGTAGTTCATGCAGTAATGAAACGGTCCTAAACGCCCAAAAACATGATTTTGCGGTCAATTGGGGTGGAAAGAGTGCGTTTGTTGTGAAAAATTGCGACGCGATTTCGTTACATGAACTTGTGCATTAATGGCACCAGTTCGGCCCGTTTGGCACCGAAGTTCGTGTTGTAACGAAACAGTCCAAAACGCTCCAAAACATGAGTTTGGGATCCAATAGGGTGGATCGGGTGCGTTTGCGTTCGTTGTGAAAAATTCCAACGAGACTTCTTTGCACGAACTTGTGCATTGACTGCTCCAGATCGGCCTGTTTTGCATCCAAGTTCGTGCAGTAATGAAACGGTCCGAAACGCCCAAAAACATGAGTTTGCAGTCAATTGGGGTGGAAAGTGTGCGTTCGTTGTGAAAAATTGCGATGCGATTTTGTTACATGAACGTGTGCATTTATGGCACCAGTTCGGCCCGTTTTGCACCGAAGTTCGTGGTGTAACGAAACAGTCCAAAACGCTCCAAAATATGAGTTTGGGATCCAATAGGGTGGATTGGGTGCGTTCGTTGCGAAATATTTTGACGCGACTTCGTTACACAAACTTGTGCATTAATGGCACCAGTTTGGCCAATTTTGAATCAAAGTTCGTGCAGTAACGAAACAGTCCGAAACGCCCCAAAACTTGAGTTTGGGTTCCAATAGGGTGGATCGGGTGCGTTTGCGTTTGTTGCAAAATATTCCAGCGCGACTTCTTTGCACGAACTTGTGCATTGACTGCTCCAGATCGGCCCATTTTGCATCGAAGTTCGTGCGGTAATGAAACGGTCCGAAACGCCCAAAAACATGAGTTTGCAGTCAATTGGGGTGGAAAGAGTGCGTTCGTTATGAAAAATTTCGACGCGATTTCGTTACATGAACTTGTGCATTAATGGCACCAGTTCGGACTATTTTGCACCGAAGTTCGTGTTGTAACGAAACAGTCCAAAACGCTCCTAAACATGAGTTTGGGATCCGTTAGGGTGGATCGGGTGCGTTTGCATTTGTTGCGAAATATTCCGGCGCGACTTCATTGCACGAACTTGTACATTAATGGCACTAGCTCAGCCCGTTATGCCTCAAAGTTCGTGCAGTAACGAAACAGTCCGAAACGCCTCAAAACATGACTTTGGGATCCAATGGGGTGGAAAGTGTGCGTTCGTTGTGAAAATTATGACGCAACTTCTTTGCACGAACTTGTGCATAAATGGCACAAGTTCGGCTCGTATTGCATCGAAGTTCGTGCTGAAATGAAACGGTCCGAAACGCCCAAAAACATGAGTTTGCAGTCAATTGGGGTGGAAAGTGTGCGTTCGTTGTGAAAAATTGCGACGCGATTTTGTTACATGAACTTGTGCATTTATGGCACTAGTTCGGCCCGTTTTGCACCGAAGTTCGTGGTGTAACAAAACAGTCCAAAACGCTCCAAAATAATAGTTTGGGATCCAATAGGGTGGATCGGATGCGTTCGTTGCGAAATATTTTGACGCGACTTCGTTGCACAAACTTGTGCATTAATGGCACCAGTTTGGCCCATTTTGAATGGAAATTCGTGCAGTAACGAAACGGTCCGAAACGCCCCAAAACATGAGTTTGGGATCCAATGGGGTGGATCGGATGCGTTCGTTGTGAAAAATTCTGAAGCAACTTCTTTGCACGAACATGTGCATTAATGGTCAAGATCGGCCCATTTTGCATCGAAGTTCATGCAGTAATGAAACTGTCCGAGACGCCCAAAAACATGATTTTGCGGTCAATTGGGGTGGAAAGAGTGCGTTTGTTGTGAAAAATTGCGACGCGATTTCGTTACATGAACTTGTGCATTAATGGCACCAGTTCGGCCCGTTTGGCACCGAAGTTCGTGTTGTAACGAAACAGTCCAAAACGCTCCAAAACATGAGTTTGGGATCCAACAGGGTGGATCGGGTGCGTTTGCGTTCGTTGTGAAAAATTCCGACGCGACTTCGTTGCACGAACTTGTGCATTAATGGCACCAGTTTGGCCCATTTTGAATAGAAGTTCGTGCAGTAACGAAACAGTCCGAAACGCGCCGAAACATGAGTTTGGGATCCAATGGGGTGGATCGGATGCGTTCGTTGTGAAAAATTCCAACGAGACTTCTTTGCACGAACTTGTGCATTGACTGCTCCAGATCGGCCCATTTTGCATCAAAGTTCGTGCGGTAATGAAACGGTCCGAAACGCCCAAAAATATGAGTTTGCAGTCAATTGGGGTGGAAAGAGTGCGTTCGTTATGAAAAATTGCCACGCGATTTTGTTACATGAACTTGTGCATTAATGGCACCAGTTCGGACTATTTTGCACCGAAGTTCGTGTTGTAACGAAACAGTCCAAAACGCGCCTAAACATGAGTTTGGGATCCGTTAGGGTGGATCGGGTGCGTTTGCATTTGTTGCGAAATATTCCGGCGCGACTTCATTGCACGAACTTGTACATTAATGGCACCAGTTCAGCCCGTTTTGCCTCAAAGTTCGTGCAGTAACGAAACAGTCCGAAACGCCTCAAAACATGACTTTGGGATCCAATGGGGTGGATCGGGTGCGTTCATTGTGAAAATTCTGACGCATCTTCTTTGCACGAACTTGTACATAAATGGCACAAGTTCGGCCCGTATTGCATCGAAGTTCGTGCAGTAATGGAACGGTCCGAAACGCCCAAAAACATGAGTTTGCAGTCAATTGGGGTGGAAAGTGTGCATTCGTTGTGAAAAATTGCGCCGCGATTTTGTTACATGAACTTGTGCATTTATGGCACCAGTTCGGCCCGTTTTGCACCGAAGTTCGTGGTGTAACAAAACACTCCAAAACGCTCCAAAATAATAGTTTGAGATCCAATAGAGTGGATCGGGTGCGTTCGTTGCGAAATATTTTAACGCGACTTCGTTGCACAAACTTGTGCATTAACGGCACCAGTTTGGCCTATTTTGAATCGAAGTTCGTGCAGTAACGAAACGGTCCGAAACGCCCCAAAACATGAGTTTGGGATCCAATGGGGTGGATCGGATGCGTTCGTTGTGAAAAATTCTGAAGCAACTTCTTTGCACGAACATGTGCATTAATGGTCAAGATCGGCCCATTTTGCATCGAAGTTCAAGCAGTAATGAAATTGTCCGAGACACCCAAAAACATGATTTTGCGGTCAATTGGGGTGGAAAGAGTGCGTTTGTTGTGAAAAATTGCGACGCGATTTCGTTACATGAACTTATGCATTAATGGCACCAGTTCGGCCCGTTTGGCACCGAAGTTCGTGTTGTAACGAAACAGTCCAAAACGCTCCAAAACATGAGTTTGGGATCCAATAGGGTGGATCGGGTGCATTTGCATTTGTTGCGAAATATTCCGACGCGACTTCGTTGCATGAACTTGTGCATTAATGGCACCAGTTCAGCCCGTTTTGCCTCGAAGTTCGTGAAGTAACAAAACAGTCCAAAACGCTCCAAAATATGAGTTTGAGATCCAATAGGGTGGATTGGGTGCGTTCGTTGCGAAATATTTTGACGCGACTTCGTTACACAAACTTGTGCATTAATGGCACCAGTTTGGCCCATTTTGAATAGAAGTTCATGCAGTAACGAAACAGTCCAAAACGCCCCGAAACATGAGTTTGGGATCCAATGGGGTGGATCGGATGCGTTCGTTGTGAAAAATTACAACGAGACTTCTTTGCACGAACTTGTGCATTGACTGCTCCAGATCGGCCCATTTTGCATCGAAGTTCGTGCGGTAATGAAATGGTCCGAAACGCCCAAAAACATGAGTTTGCAGTCAATTGGGGTGGAAAGAGTGCGTTCATTATGAAAAATTGCGACGCGATTGATGTGGACATCACCAGAATGGATACACCCACATGTAATAAACACACATGGAAGGTATGGAGGACCAAAGAAGTTGATTGGGGACCTAGCCTAAGTCTTCCCAATGTTCTCCATCAGGCCACCACGTCACTTTTGGTGCAAGGAAAGAAAGAGTCCATGTCCAACACGTTTTGGAGGCTGGATTCGGACTGCAGAACAGCACCAACTTGTGACGGACACCACGGTCGCATACGGACTCGGATAGGGACGTTCAAGTACTTCGTGGAAAGCTTATGAAGTCTAGTTTCATATGGATCCGGACTCAAGTCCATATCTCTCCTGATTCGTCCGCAATGACAAAATACTACCGACTGGTTTTCTGTCTAAAGGTGCTGTGATTTTTGAGCGGAGCAAACAACAACAAAATATTCTGGACATTATTCAATGCTTGCCTTTATATCCTGGTGAGTTTGATCCTAAAGCTTACATTGATTGGGAGCTAAAAGTAGATAATGAATTTGATGAGCATGACCTGTCGGAGAAACAAATGATTTATATTGCCTCTAATATTTTAACAGAAAATGCTTTGCTAGAATGGAAATATATTTGTAGGCATAACATTATTCCGCAAACTTGGAAAGAATTCAAAATACATTTTAGAGATGCCTATATTCCTGCATATTATGTTGATCATTTGCTTACCAAACTAGAGAAATTAAAACAGGGTAGTAGGACTGTGAAACAATACTACCATGATTTTAAAATTTGTATCATGTTTGGTGGATTGGATGAATGCATGGAAGATGTTATGAATAGGTTCATGAGAGGGCTCAATTCTGAAATTCGAAACTTGTTAATTGGCAAGTCCTATTGCTATATCGGTCAATTATTTTGTCTTGCTCTCCATGCTGAAAAAGAAATTCTTTCATTTATGAATACTTGCAAGAATGATGTGACTCATAGTGTCACAACTTTGTCCACTCTACATGCTAACAAAGAGCAACGAATAGTGGAACCTGCTGCTGATTCAACTTTTTCACAAGATGAATTACTTGTTGTTTCTTATGATAAAGAGGACTTGTGTGCTAATACTTCTTTTACTCATATACCAGAATTAATGAATAAGTGTGATATTTTTGGTTTGGAACCATACGAATGTGCTGTAGATAATCCTTCTCATCCTATTACTTGTGTACAAGATGAACTGAAATTGTTGTCTTCTTTAAATACTTTGGGTTATATTGAATTTAATATTCTATGTAATCTAAATTGTCTAAAAGAGAAGGTTCAATTAGATTCTAATTTGCCAAGTTTAAATCATTGTTCGCTTCATGCAATTGGAAAAAATGACATCAAAGGAGAATATTTGGTGCATAAAGTGTATATCTGTTCTAATCTGAAATATCCTTTTGGGCTACAATACCATGAGCAAATAGGGGGCTGCATTAACACTAATAATATCTTGCAAAGTTTTTCTAGTTTTTCTTTTATGCAACAGGATCAGCCTGAAGAACGGGAGCATTGTTTGTTGTGCCCATGCAGCATAGTCATCGCTCCATGTTCCAACAACAAAGCAAGCACCTTTGAATGCCGTTGGAGCAAGTCGAGGACGACTTGCAGCCAAGAAGGGGAGAATGATGTGGACATCACCAGAATGGATACACCCACATGTAATAAACACACATGGAAGGTATGGAGGACCAAAGAAGTTGATTGGGGACCAAGCCTAAGTCTTCCCAATGTTCTCCATCAGGCCACCACGTCACTTTTGGTGCAAGGAAAGAAAGAGTCCATGTCCAACACGTTTTGGAGGCTGGATTCGGACTGCAGAACAGCACCAACTTGTGACGGACACCACGGTCGCATACGGACTCGGATAGGGACGTTCAAGTACTTCGTGGAAAGCTTATGAAGTCTAGTTTCATATGGATCCGGACTCAAGTCCATATCTCTCCTGATTCGTCCGCAATGACAAAATACTACCGACTGGTTTTCTGTCTAAAGGTGCTGCGACATCTTAATTTGGCCCGATGGGCTTTGTATCAAGTCGGGTCCATTAGGGGCGCGTCCTAGGGTTGGAGTGCGACTCAAACACCCTCTTGGTCGTCCTCCTAGGTATTAATAAGGGTTAGAGCCGCCATGAACAGATTGGGGGGTTTTTGTTTTGTTGAAAGTTTAGCCATTGCTACTTCCTTGTAGACGCGTGTGTCGACTAGACCATCCGTTCTACTCGATTCGGAACCCCACCTTGTTGATTCCAGATTGGTTATTATCTCCATATTTGCAATTGAGTTGCTTGTTCTACTTGTTCTTGCTGGTTCTTCGATTGCTTGCAGGACAGGTGCCCTAGTGGCCGGGTGTCGCGCTCCACAAGATCGCGGCAGCCATTGGAGGTGGTGTATCGGTTGCTAAGGCGCAGCGTCCTTGGAAGGCTGTAGTCGGGCCGTGAACGTCGCCTCCATCTCAAATCGAGTTATCCCCCGCCTCTCATCGAAAGATCGGGAACAAACCCTAGCGGATTCACATTAGTTGGTAATCAGAGCAAGGTTTATCGGTGAGAGACTTCTAATTCTTTGCTGTTTTATTTTTCCTATAGTCCAGAAAAGCCAAAAAAAATAGTAGATTAGTTTTCCTTCAATCCTATAAACTCGTTTGAGCCTTTGCTAGCACTGCTTAGTTAGGGCTTGTTGAATTTTCGATTGCATCGGTTGCGTCGAGTTGCTGGTCTTAGTTTAGTCCTTTAGAGTTTTGAGTTCTTGTCACCTCTTTTTGTCTCGGAGTTTCAATTCATCAGTGGAAGAAAACTTTCATTGTTTCTGTGTCCGATCTCCGATTTGCGAGTTTTAGTACAATCTGGAAAGCGTAACTCGTGATCTTTCCAACGGATCTGACCTGGGTCACAAACTCCATCTAAGTGCTCCAGAATCGACTTGGAGATTTGTGCGTCTGGCTGCGTGAAACAAGTTTCATCAATCTGAGTTGGTAGCAGCTATATGCAGTAATCCTGTTGCGTTGTTTGTCAAACAAAGGATTTTAGTCCTCTACAAAAAAAAGAAGAAGAAAAAAAAGAAAACAAAGTGAAAAAAACAGAAAAGAAAAGAAAAGAAACAAAAAAAGAAGAAAGGGGCTGATCCATCTTTTGTGTTCCTGCTGTTTCGGTTGGTGCTTTGTGACTTCATTTGTGTCCAGGCTCGCGCCTCTAGTACGGTCTATGCTAGGACCAGCACAGTACCACCGTTGAACAATTATTCAGCTTGCTTTTCTGACTAACGTGGTGCTAGTATTTTCCCTTGATCAGCCCACCTACAGCTCCACATACTCGACTATAGCTTGACAGTTTTCTGTTGCTAAGGCACCGATACACTTCTTTCAAGGTGCTTGACTTGTTGGTTGCCGACTCATCCTGTTTTGCTTGGTAAGAACTGGTAAGAGCTCGTATTAAACAAGTTGAGTTTGAGAGAATTACAACCGACACATTCTAGTAGTTGACAGGAGGATACATATTATTTTTGTGTTCTTGTTTTCTACTGATCATGGCAGGTGATACTGTGATTTTTGAGCGGAGCAAACAACAACAAAATATTCTGGACATTATTCAATGCTTGCCTTTATATCCTGGTGAGTTTGATCCTAAAGCTTACATTGATTGGGAGCTAAAAGTAGATAATGAATTTGATGAGCATGACCTGTCGGAGAAACAAATGATTTATATTGCCTCTAATATTTTAACAGAAAATGCTTTGCTAGAATGGAAATATATTTGTAGGCATAACATTATTCCGCAAACTTGGAAAGAATTCAAAATACATTTTAGAGATGCCTATATTCCTGCATATTATGTTGATCATTTGCTTACCAAACTAGAGAAATTAAAACAGGGTAGTAGGACTGTGAAACAATACTACCATGATTTTAAAATTTGTATCATGTTTGGTGGATTGGATGAATGCATGGAAGATGTTATGAATAGGTTCATGAGAGGGCTCAATTCTGAAATTCGAAACTTGTTAATTGGCAAGTCCTATTGCTATATCGGTCAATTATTTTGTCTTGCTCTCCATGCTGAAAAAGAAATTCTTTCATTTATGAATACTTGCAAGAATGATGTGACTCATAGTGTCACAACTTTGTCCACTCTACATGCTAACAAAGAGCAACGAATAGTGGAACCTGCTGCTGATTCAACTTTTTCACAAGATGAATTACTTGTTGTTTCTTATGATAAAGAGGACTTGTGTGCTAATACTTCTTTTACTCATATACAAAAATTAATGAATAAGTGTGATATTTTTGGTTTGGGACCATACGAATGTGCTGTAGATAATCCTTCTCATCCTATTACTTGTGTACAAGATGAACTGAAATTGTTGTCTTCTTTAAATACTTTGGGTTATATTGAATTTAATATTCTATGTAATCTAAATTGTCTAAAAGAGAAGGTTCAATTAGATTCTAATTTGCCAAGTTTAAATCATTGTTCGCTTCATGCAATTGGAAAAAATGACATCAAAGGAGAATATTTGGTGCATAAAGTGTATATCTGTTCTAATCTGAAATATCCTTTTGGGCTACAATACCATGAGCAAATAGGGGGCTGCATTAACACTAATAATATCTTGCAAAGTTTTTCTAGTTTTTCTTTTATGCAACAGGATCAGCCTGAAGAACGGGAGCATTGTTTGTTGTGCCCATGCAGCATAGTCATCGCTCCATGTTCCAACAACAAAGCAAGCACCTTTGAATGCCGTTGGAGCAAGTCGAGGACGACTTGCAGCCAAGAAGGGGAGAATGATGTGGACATCACCAGAATGGATACACCCACATGTAATAAACACACATGGAAGGTATGGAGGACCAAAGAAGTTGATTGGGGACCAAGCCTAAGTCTTCCCAATGTTCTCCATCAGGCCACCACGTCACTTTTGGTGCAAGGAAAGAAAGAGTCCATGTCCAACACGTTTTGGAGGCTGGATTCGGACTGCAGAACAGCACCAACTTGTGACGGACACCACGGTCGCATACGGACTCGGATAGGGACGTTCAAGTACTTCGTGGAAAGCTTATGAAGTCTAGTTTCATATGGATCCGGACTCAAGTCCATATCTCTCCTGATTCGTCCGCAATGACAAAATACTACCGACTGGTTTTCTGTCTAAAGGTGCTGCGACATCTTAATTTGGCCCGATGGGCTTTGTATCAAGTCGGGTCCATTAGGGGCGCGTCCTAGGGTTGGAGTGCGACTCAAACACCCTCTTGGTCGTCCTCCTAGGTATTAATAAGGGTTAGAGCCGCCATGAACAGATTGGGGGGTTTTTGTTTTGTTGAAAGTTTAGCCATTGCTACTTCCTTGTAGACGCGTGTGTCGACTAGACCATCCGTTCTACTCGATTCGGAACCCCACCTTGTTGATTCCAGATTGGTTATTATCTCCATATTTGCAATTGAGTTGCTTGTTCTACTTGTTCTTGCTGGTTCTTCGATTGCTTGCAGGACAGGTGCCCTAGTGGCCGGGTGTCGCGCTCCACAAGATCGCGGCAGCCATTGGAGGTGGTGTATCGGTTGCTAAGGCGCAGCGTCCTTGGAAGGCTGTAGTCGGGCCGTGAACGTCGCCTCCATCTCAAATCGAGTTATCCCCCGCCTCTCATCGAAAGATCGGGAACAAACCCTAGCGGATTCACATTAGTTGGTAATCAGAGCAAGGTTTATCGGTGAGAGACTTCTAATTCTTTGCTGTTTTATTTTTCCTATAGTCCAGAAAAGCCAAAAAAAATAGTAGATTAGTTTTCCTTCAATCCTATAAACTCGTTTGAGCCTTTGCTAGCACTGCTTAGTTAGGGCTTGTTGAATTTTCGATTGCATCGGTTGCGTCGAGTTGCTGGTCTTAGTTTAGTCCTTTAGAGTTTTGAGTTCTTGTCACCTCTTTTTGTCTCGGAGTTTCAATTCATCAGTGGAAGAAAACTTTCATTGTTTCTGTGTCCGATCTCCGATTTGCGAGTTTTAGTACAATCTGGAAAGCGTAACTCGTGATCTTTCCAACGGATCTGACCTGGGTCACAAACTCCATCTAAGTGCTCCAGAATCGACTTGGAGATTTGTGCGTCTGGCTGCGTGAAACAAGTTTCATCAATCTGAGTTGGTAGCAGCTATATGCAGTAATCCTGTTGCGTTGTTTGTCAAACAAAGGATTTTAGTCCTCTACAAAAAAAAGAAGAAGAAAAAAAAGAAAACAAAGTGAAAAAAACAGAAAAGAAAAGAAAAGAAACAAAAAAAGAAGAAAGGGGCTGATCCATCTTTTGTGTTCCTGCTGTTTCGGTTGGTGCTTTGTGACTTCATTTGTGTCCAGGCTCGCGCCTCTAGTACGGTCTATGCTAGGACCAGCACAGTACCACCGTTGAACAATTATTCAGCTTGCTTTTCTGACTAACGTGGTGCTAGTATTTTCCCTTGATCAGCCCACCTACAGCTCCACATACTCGACTATAGCTTGACAGTTTTCTGTTGCTAAGGCACCGATACACTTCTTTCAAGGTGCTTGACTTGTTGGTTGCCGACTCATCCTGTTTTGCTTGGTAAGAACTGGTAAGAGCTCGTATTAAACAAGTTGAGTTTGAGAGAATTACAACCGACACATTCTAGTAGTTGACAGGAGGATACATATTATTTTTGTGTTCTTGTTTTCTACTGATCATGGCAGGTGATACTGTGATTTTTGAGCGGAGCAAACAACAACAAAATATTCTGGACATTATTCAATGCTTGCCTTTATATCCTGGTGAGTTTGATCCTAAAGCTTACATTGATTGGGAGCTAAAAGTAGATAATGAATTTGATGAGCATGACCTGTCGGAGAAACAAATGATTTATATTGCCTCTAATATTTTAACAGAAAATGCTTTGCTAGAATGGAAATATATTTGTAGGCATAACATTATTCCGCAAACTTGGAAAGAATTCAAAATACATTTTAGAGATGCCTATATTCCTGCATATTATGTTGATCATTTGCTTACCAAACTAGAGAAATTAAAACAGGGTAGTAGGACTGTGAAACAATACTACCATGATTTTAAAATTTGTATCATGTTTGGTGGATTGGATGAATGCATGGAAGATGTTATGAATAGGTTCATGAGAGGGCTCAATTCTGAAATTCGAAACTTGTTAATTGGCAAGTCCTATTGCTATATCGGTCAATTATTTTGTCTTGCTCTCCATGCTGAAAAAGAAATTCTTTCATTTATGAATACTTGCAAGAATGATGTGACTCATAGTGTCACAACTTTGTCCACTCTACATGCTAACAAAGAGCAACGAATAGTGGAACCTGCTGCTGATTCAACTTTTTCACAAGATGAATTACTTGTTGTTTCTTATGATAAAGAGGACTTGTGTGCTAATACTTCTTTTACTCATATACAAAAATTAATGAATAAGTGTGATATTTTTGGTTTGGGACCATACGAATGTGCTGTAGATAATCCTTCTCATCCTATTACTTGTGTACAAGATGAACTGAAATTGTTGTCTTCTTTAAATACTTTGGGTTATATTGAATTTAATATTCTGTGTAATCTAAATTGTCTAAAAGAGAAGGTTCAATTAGATTCTAATTTGCCAAGTTTAAATCATTGTTCGCTTCATGCAATTGGAAAAAATGACATCAAAGGAGAATATTTGGTGCATAAAGTGTATATCTGTTCTAATCTGAAATATCCTTTTGGGCTACAATACCATGAGCAAATAGGGGGCTGCATTAACACTAATAATATCTTGCAAAGTTTTTCTAGTTTTTCTCTTATGCAACAGGATCAGCCTGAAGAACGGGAGCATTGTTTGTTGTGCCCATGCAGCATAGTCGTCGCTCCATGTTCCAACAACAAAGCAAGCACCTTTGAATGCCGTTGGAGCAAGTCGAGGACGACTTGCAGCCAAGAAGGGGAGAATGATGTGGACATCACTAGAATGGATACACCCACATGTAATAAACACACATGGAAGGTATGGAGGACCAAAGAAGTTGATTGGGGACCAAGCCTAAGTCTTCCCAATGTTCTCCATCAGGCCACCACGTCACTTTTGGTGCAAGGAAAGAAAGAGTCCATGTCCAACACGTTTTGGAGGCTGGATTCGGACTGCAGAACAGCACCAACTTGTGACGGACACCACGGTCGCATACGGACTCGGATAGGGACGTTCAATTACTTCGTGGAAAGCTTATGAAGTCTAGTTTCATATGGATCCGGACTCAAGTCCATATCTCTCCTGATTCGTCCGCAATGACAAAATACTACCGACTGGTTTTCTGTCTAAAGGTGCTGCGACATCTTAATTTGGCCCGATGGGCTTTGTATCAAGTCGGGTCCATTAGGGACACGTCCTAGGGTTGGAGTGCGACTCAAACACCCTCTTGGTCGTCCGCCTAGGTATTAATAAGGGTTAGAGCCGCCATGAACAGATTGGGGGGTTTTTGTTTTGTTGAAAGTTTAGCCATTGCTACTTCCTTGTAGACGCGTGTGTCGACTAGACCATCCGTTCTACTCGATTCGGAACCCCACCTTGTTGATTCCAGATTGGTTATTATCTCCATATTTGCAATTGAGTTGCTTGTTCTACTTGTTCTTGCTGGTTCTTCGATTGCTTGCAGGACAGGTGCCCTAGTGGCCGGGTGTCGCGCTCCACAAGATCGCGGCAGCCATTGGAGGTGGTGTATCGGTTGCTAAGGCGCAGCGTCCTTGGAAGGCTGTAGTCGGGCCGTGAACGTCGCCTCCATCTCAAATCGAGTTATCCCCCGCCTCTCATCGAAAGATCGGGAACAAACCCTAGCGGGTTCACATCAGCGATTTCGTTACATGAACTTGTGCATTAATGGCACCAGTTCGGACTATTTTGCACCGAAGTTCGTGTTGTAACGAAACAGTCCAAAACGCTCCTAAACATGAGTTTGGGATCCGTTAGGGTGGATCGGGTGCGTTTGCATTTGTTGCGAAATATTCCGGCGCGACTTCATTGCACGAACTTGTACGTTAATGGCACCAGTTCAGCCCGTTTTGCCTCAAAGTTCGTGCAGTAACGAAACAGTCCGAAACGCCTCAAAACATGACTTTGGGATCCAATGGGGTGGATCGGGTGCGTTCGTTGTGAAAATTCTGACGCAACTTCTTTGCACGAACTTGTGCATAAATGGCACAAGTTCGGCCCGTATTGCATCGAAGTTCGTGCAGTAATGAAACGGTCCGAAATGCCCAAAAACAAGAGTTTGCAGTAAATTGGGGTGGAAAGTGTGCGTTCGTTGTGAAAAATTGCGACGCGATTTTGTTACATGAACTTGTGCAGTTATGGCACCAGTTCGGCCCGTTTTGCACCGAAGTTCGTGGTGTAACAAAACAGTCCAAAACGCTCCAAAATAATAGTTTGGGATCCAATAGGGTGGATCGAGTGCGTTCGTTGCGAAATATTTTGACGCGACTTCGTTGCACAAACTTGTGCATTAATGGCACCAGTTTGGCCCATTTTGAATCAAAATTTGTGCAGTAACAAAACGGTCCGAAACGCCTCAAAACATGAGTTTGGGATCCAATGGGGTGGATCGGATGCGTTCGTTGTGAAAAATTGTGAAGCAACTTCTTTGCACGAACATGTGCATTAACTGCCCAAAATAGGCCCATTTTGCATCGTAGTTCATGCAGTAATGAAACAGTCCGAAACGCCCAAAAACATGATTTTGCGGTCAATTGGGGTGGAAAGAGTGCGTTTGTTGTGAAAAATTGTGAGGCGATTTTGTTACATGAACTTGTGCATTAATGGCACCAGTTCGGCCCGTTTGGCACCGAAGTTCGTGTTGTAACGAAACAGTCCAAAACGCTCCAAAACATGAGTTTGGGATCCAATAGGGTGGATCGGGTGCATTTGCGTTTGTAGCGAAATATTCCGACGCGACTTCGTTGCACAAACTTGTGCACTAATGGCACCAGTTCAGCCCGTTTTGCCTTGAAGTTCGTGCAGTAACGAAACGGTCAGAAACGCCTCAAAACATGAGTTTGGGATCCAATGGGGTGGATCGGGTGCGTTCGTTGTGAAAATTCCGACGCAACTTCTTTGCACGAACTTGTGCATAAATGGCACTAGATTGACCCGTATTGCATCGAAGTTCGTGCAGTAACGAAACGGTTCGAAACGCCGCAAAACATGAGTTAGGGATCTAGTGGGGTGGATCGGGTGCGTTCGTTGTGAAAACTTCCAACGAGACTTCTTTGCACGAACTTGTGTATTGACTGCTCCAGATCGGCCCATTTTGCATCGAAGTTCGTGCAGTAATGAAACAGTCCGAAACGCCCAAAAACATGAGTTTGCAGTCAATTGGGGTGGAAGCATTCGTTATGAAAAATTGCGACGCGATTTTGTTACATGAACTTGTGCATTAATGGCACCAGTTCGGACTATTTTGCACCGAAGTTCGTGTTGTAACGAAACAGTCCAAAACGCTCCTAAACATGAGTTTGGGATCCGTTAGGGTGGATCGGGTGCGTTTGCATTTGTTGCGAAATATTCAGGCACGACTTCATTGCACGAACTTGTACGTTAATGGCACCAATTCAGCCCGTTTTGCCTCAAAGTTCGTGCAGTAACGAAACAGTCCGAAACGCCTCAAAACATGACTTTGGGATCCAATGGGGTGGATCGGGTGCGTTCGTTGTGAAAATTCTGACGCAACTTCTTTGCACGAACTTGTGCATAAATGGTACAAGTTCGGCCCGTATTGCATCGAAGTTCGTGTAGTAATGAAACGGTCCGAAACGCCCAAAAACAAGAGTTTGCAGTAAATTGGGGTGGAAAGTGTGCGTTCGTTGTGAAAAATTGCGACGAAATTTTGTTACATGAACTTGTGCAGTTATGGCACCAGTTCGGCCCGTTTTGCACCGAAGTTCGTGGTGTAACAAAACAGTCCAAAACGCTCCAAAATAATAGTTTGGGATCCAATAGGGTGTTTCGGGTGCGTTCGTTGCGAAATATTTTGACGCGACTTCGTTGCACAAACTTGTGCATTAATAGCACCAGTTTGGCCCATTTTGAATCAAAATTCGTGTAGTAACGAAACGGTCCGAAACGCCCCAAAACATGAGTTTGGGATCCAATGGGGTGGATCCGATGCGTTCGTTGTGAAAAATTCTGAAGCTACTTCTTTGCACGAACATGTGCATTAATGGTCAAGATCGGCCCATTTTGCATCGAAGTTCATGCAGTAATGAAACTGTCCGAGACGCCCAAAAACATGATTTTGCGGTCAATTGGGGTGGAAAGAGTGCGTTTATTGTGAAAAATTGCGACGCGATTTCGTTACATGAACTTGTGCATTAATGGCACCAGTTCGGCCCGTTTGGCACCGAAGTTCGTGTTGTAACGAAACAGTCCAAAACGCTCCAAAACGAGTTTGGGATCCAATAGGGTGGATCAGGTGCATTTGCGTTTGTAGCGAAATATTCCGAGGCGACTTCGTTGCACGAACTTGTTCAGCCCGTTTTGGCACCAGTTCAGCCCGTTTTGCCTCGAAGTTCGTGCAGTAACGAAACGGTCAGAAAAGCCTCAAAACATGAGTTTGGGATCCAATGGGGTGGATCGGGTACGTTCGTTGTGAAAATTCCGACGCAACTTCTTTGCACGAACTTGTGCATAAATGGCACGACTTTGACCCGTATTACATCGAAGTTCGTGCAGTAACGAAACGGTCCCAAACGCCCCAAAACATGAGTTTGGGATCTAGTGGGGTGGATCGGGTGCGTTCGTTGTGAAAAATTCCGACGAGACTTCTTTGCACGAACTAGTGCATTGACTTCTCCAGATCGGCCCATTTTGCATCGAAGAGCGTGCGGTAATGAAACGGTCCGAAACGCCCAAAAACATGAGTTTGCGGTCAATTGGGGTGGAAAGAGTGCGTTCGTTATGAAAAATTTCGACGCGATTTCGTTACATGAACTTGTGCATTAATGGCACCAGTTCGGCCTATTTTGCACCGAAGTTCGTGTTGTAACGAAACAGTCCAAAACGCTCCAAAACTTGAGTTTGGGATCCAATAGAGGGGATCGGGTGCGTTTGCGTTTGTTGCAAAATATTCCAGCGCGACTTCTTTGCACGAACTTGTGCATAAATGGCACCAGATCGACCCGTATTGCATCGAAGTTCGTGCAGTAACGAAACGGTCCGAAACGCCCCAAAACATGAGTTAGGGATCTAGTGGGGTGGATCGGGTGCGTTCGTTGTGAAAAATTCCAACGAGACTTCTTTGCACGAACTTGTGCATTGACTGCTCCAGATCGGCCCATTTTGCATCGAAGTTCGTGCGGTAATGAAACGGTCCGAAACGCCCAAAAACATGAGTTTGCGGTCAATTGGGGTGGAAAGAGTGCGTTCGTTATGAAAAATTCCGACGCGACTTCGTTGCACAAACTTGTGCATTAATGGCACCAGTTCGGCCTATTTTGCACCGAAGTTCGTGTTGTAACGAAACAGTCCAAAACGCTCCAAAACTTGAGTTTGGGATCCAATAGAGTGGATCGGGTGCGTTTGCGTTTGTTGCAAAATATTCCGGCGCGACTTCTTTGCACGAACTTGTGCATAAATGGCACCAGATCGACCCGTATTGCAACGAAGTTCGTGCAGTAAGGAAACGGTCCGAAACGCCCCAAAACATGAGTTTGGGATCTAATGGGGTGGATCGGATGCGTTCGTTGTGAAAAATTCCAACGAGACTTTTTTGCACGAACTTGTGCATTAACTGCTCCAGATCGGCCCATTTTGCATCGAAGTTCGTGCGGTAATGAAACGGTCCGAAACGCCCAAAAACATGAGTTTGCAGTCAATTGGGGTGGAAAGTGTGCGTTCGTTGTGAAAAATTGCTACGCGATTTTGTTACATGAACTTGTGCATTTATGGCACCAGTTCGGCCCGTTTTGCACCGAAGTTCGTGGTGTAACAAAACAGTCCAAAACGCTCCAAAATAATAGTTTGGGATCCAATAGGGTGGATCGGGTGCGTTCGTTGCGAAATATTTTGACGCGACATCGTTGCACAAACTTGTGCATTAATGGCACCAGTTTGGCCCATTTTGAATCGAAATTCGTGCAGTAACGAAACGGTCCGAAACGCACCAAAACATGAGTTTGGGATCCAATGGGGTGGATCGGATGCGTTCGTTGTGAAAAATTGTGAAGCAACTTCTTTGCACGAACATGTGCATTAACTGCCCAAAATAGGCCCATTTTGCATCGTAGTTCATGCAGTAATGAAACAGTCCGAAACGCCCAAAAACATGATTTTGCGGTCAATTGGGGTGGAAAGAGTGCGTTTGTTGTGAAAAATTGTGAGGCGATTTTGTTACATGAACTTGTGCATTAATGGCACCAGTTCGGCCCGTTTGGCACCGAAGTTCGTGTTGTAACGAAACAGTCCAAAACGCTCCAAAACATGAGTTTGGGATCCAATAGGGTGGATCGGGTGCATTTGCGTTTGTAGCGAAATATTCCGACGCGACTTCGTTGCACAAACTTGTGCACTAATGGCACCAGTTCAGCCCGTTTTGCCTTGAAGTTCGTGCAGTAACGAAACGGTCAGAAACGCCTCAAAACATGAGTTTGGGATCCAATGGGGTGGATCGGGTGCGTTCGTTGTGAAAATTCCGACGCAACTTCTTTGCACGAACTTGTGCATAAATGGCACTAGATTGACCCGTATTGCATCGAAGTTCGTGCAGTAACGAAACGGTTCGAAACGCCGCAAAACATGAGTTAGGGATCTAGTGGGGTGGATCGGGTGCGTTCGTTGTGAAAACTTCCAACGAGACTTCTTTGCACGAACTTGTGTATTGACTGCTCCAGATCGGCCCATTTTGCATCGAAGTTCGTGCAGTAATGAAACAGTCCGAAACGCCCAAAAACATGAGTTTGCAGTCAATTGGGGTGGAAGCATTCGTTATGAAAAATTGCGACGCGATTTTGTTACATGAACTTGTGCATTAATGGCACCAGTTCGGACTATTTTGCACCGAAGTTCGTGTTGTAACGAAACAGTCCAAAACGCTCCTAAACATGAGTTTGGGATCCGTTAGGGTGGATCGGGTGCGTTTGCATTTGTTGCGAAATATTCAGGCACGACTTCATTGCACGAACTTGTACGTTAATGGCACCAATTCAGCCCGTTTTGCCTCAAAGTTCGTGCAGTAACGAAACAGTCCGAAACGCCTCAAAACATGACTTTGGGATCCAATGGGGTGGATCGGGTGCGTTCGTTGTGAAAATTCTGACGCAACTTCTTTGCACGAACTTGTGCATAAATGGTACAAGTTCGGCCCGTATTGCATCGAAGTTCGTGTAGTAATGAAACGGTCCGAAACGCCCAAAAACAAGAGTTTGCAGTAAATTGGGGTGGAAAGTGTGCGTTCGTTGTGAAAAATTGCGACGAAATTTTGTTACATGAACTTGTGCAGTTATGGCACCAGTTCGGCCCGTTTTGCACCGAAGTTCGTGGTGTAACAAAACAGTCCAAAACGCTCCAAAATAATAGTTTGGGATCCAATAGGGTGTTTCGGGTGCGTTCGTTGCGAAATATTTTGACGCGACTTCGTTGCACAAACTTGTGCATTAATAGCACCAGTTTGGCCCATTTTGAATCAAAATTCGTGTAGTAACGAAACGGTCCGAAACGCCCCAAAACATGAGTTTGGGATCCAATGGGGTGGATCCGATGCGTTCGTTGTGAAAAATTCTGAAGCTACTTCTTTGCACGAACATGTGCATTAATGGTCAAGATCGGCCCATTTTGCATCGAAGTTCATGCAGTAATGAAACTGTCCGAGACGCCCAAAAACATGATTTTGCGGTCAATTGGGGTGGAAAGAGTGCGTTTATTGTGAAAAATTGCGACGCGATTTCGTTACATGAACTTGTGCATTAATGGCACCAGTTCGGCCCGTTTGGCACCGAAGTTCGTGTTGTAACGAAACAGTCCAAAACGCTCCAAAACGAGTTTGGGATCCAATAGGGTGGATCAGGTGCATTTGCGTTTGTAGCGAAATATTCCGAGGCGACTTCGTTGCACGAACTTGTTCAGCCCGTTTTGGCACCAGTTCAGCCCGTTTTGCCTCGAAGTTCGTGCAGTAACGAAACGGTCAGAAAAGCCTCAAAACATGAGTTTGGGATCCAATGGGGTGGATTGGGTACGTTCGTTGTGAAAATTCCGACGCAACTTCTTTGCACGAACTTGTGCATAAATGGCACGACTTTGACCCGTATTACATCGAAGTTCGTGCAGTAACGAAACGGTCCCAAACGCCCCAAAACATGAGTTTGGGATCTAGTGGGGTGGATCGGGTGCGTTCGTTGTGAAAAATTCCGACGAGACTTCTTTGCACGAACTAGTGCATTGACTTCTCCAGATCGGCCCATTTTGCATCGAAGAGCGTGCGGTAATGAAACGGTCCGAAACGCCCAAAAACATGAGTTTGCGGTCAATTGGGGTGGAAAGAGTGCGTTCGTTATGAAAAATTTCGACGCGATTTCGTTACATGAACTTGTGCATTAATGGCACCAGTTCGGCCTATTTTGCACCGAAGTTCGTGTTGTAACGAAACAGTCCAAAACGCTCCAAAACTTGAGTTTGGGATCCAATAGAGGGGATCGGGTGCGTTTGCGTTTGTTGCAAAATATTCCAGCGCGACTTCTTTGCACGAACTTGTGCATAAATGGCACCAGATCGACCCGTATTGCATCGAAGTTCGTGCAGTAACGAAACGGTCCGAAACGCCCCAAAACATGAGTTAGGGATCTAGTGGGGTGGATCGGGTGCGTTCGTTGTGAAAAATTCCAACGAGACTTCTTTGCACGAACTTGTGCATTGACTGCTCCAGATCGGCCCATTTTGCATCGAAGTTCGTGCGGTAATGAAACGGTCCGAAACGCCCAAAAACATGAGTTTGCGGTCAATTGGGGTGGAAAGAGTGCGTTCGTTATGAAAAATTCCGACGCGACTTCGTTGCACAAACTTGTGCATTAATGGCACCAGTTCGGCCTATTTTGCACCGAAGTTCGTGTTGTAACGAAACAGTCCAAAACGCTCCAAAACTTGAGTTTGGGATCCAATAGAGTGGATCGGGTGCGTTTGCGTTTGTTGCAAAATATTCCGGCGCGACTTCTTTGCACGAACTTGTGCATAAATGGCACCAGATCGACCCGTATTGCAACGAAGTTCGTGCAGTAAGGAAACGGTCCGAAACGCCCCAAAACATGAGTTTGGGATCTAATGGGGTGGATCGGATGCGTTCGTTGTGAAAAATTCCAACGAGACTTTTTTGCACGAACTTGTGCATTAACTGCTCCAGATCGGCCCATTTTGCATCGAAGTTCGTGCGGTAATGAAACGGTCCGAAACGCCCAAAAACATGAGTTTGCAGTCAATTGGGGTGGAAAGTGTGCGTTCGTTGTGAAAAATTGCTACGCGATTTTGTTACATGAACTTGTGCATTTATGGCACCAGTTCGGCCCGTTTTGCACCGAAGTTCGTGGTGTAACAAAACAGTCCAAAACGCTCCAAAATAATAGTTTGGGATCCAATAGGGTGGATCGGGTGCGTTCGTTGCGAAATATTTTGACGCGACATCGTTGCACAAACTTGTGCATTAATGGCACCAGTTTGGCCCATTTTGAATCGAAATTCGTGCAGTAACGAAACGGTCCGAAACGCACCAAAACATGAGTTTGGGATCCAATGGGGTGGATCGGATGCGTTCGTTGTGAAAAATTGTGAAGCAACTTCTTTGCACGAACATGTGCATTAACTGCCCAAAATCGGCCCATTTTGCATCGTAGTTCGTGCAGTAATGAAACAGTCCGAAACGCCCAAAAACATTATTTTGCGGTCAATTGGGGTGGAAAGAGTGCGTTTGTTGTGAAAAATTGCGAGGCGATTTCGTTACTTGAACTTGTGCATTAATGGCACCAGTTCGGCCCGTTTGGCACCGAAATTCGTGTTGTAACGAAACAGTCCAAAACGCTCCAAAACATGAGTTTGGGATCCAATAGGGTGGATCGGGTGCATTTGCGTTTGTAAAGAAATATTCCAACGCGACTTCGTTGCACAAACTTGTGCATTAATGGCACCAGTTCAGCCCGTTTTGCCTCGAAGATCGTGCAATAACGAAACGGTCAGAAAAGCCTCAAAACATGAGTTGGGATCCAACGGGGTGGATCGGGTGCGTTCGTTGTGAAAATTCCGACGCAACTTCTTTGCACGAACTTGTGCATAAATGGCACCAGATCGACCCTTATTGCATCGAAGTTCGTGCAGTAACGAAACGGTCCGAAACGCCCCAAAATATGACTTAGGGATCTAGTGGGGTGGATCGGGTGCGTTCGTTGTGAAAAATTCCAACGAGACTTCTGTGCACGAACTTGTGTATTGACTCCTCCAGATCGGCCCATTTTGCATCGAAGTTCGTGCAGTAATAAAACAGTCCGAAACGCCCAAAAACATGAATTTGCGGTCAATTGGGGTGGAAAGAGTGCGTTCGTTATGAAAAATTGCGACGCGATTTCGTTACATGAACTTGTGCATTAATGGCACCAGTTTGGCCTATTTTGCACCGAAGTTCGTGTTGTAACGAAACAGTCCAAAACGCTCCAAAACATGAGTTTGGGATCCAATAGGGTGGATCGGGTGCATTTGCGTTTGTAAAGAAATATTCCAACGCGACTTCGTTGCACAAACTTGTGCATTAATGGCACCAGTTCAGCCCGTTTTGCCTCGAAGTTCGTGCAACAACGAAACGGATCGAAACGCCTCAAAACATGAGTTTGGGATCCAACGGGGTGGATCGGGTGCGTTCGTTGTGAAAATTCCGACGCAACTTCTTTGCACGAACTTGTGCATAAATGGCACCAGATCGACCCGTATTGCATCGAAGTTCGTGCAGTAACGAAACGGTCCGAAACGCCCCAAAACATGAGTTAGGGATCTAGTGGGGTGGATCGGGTGCGTTCGTTGTGAAAAATTCCAACGAGACTTCTGTGCACGAACTTGTGTATTGACTACTCCAGATCGGCCCATTTTGCATCGAAGTTCGTGCAGTAATGAAACAGTCCGAAACGCCCAAAAACATGAGTTTGCGGTCAATTGGGGTCGAAAGAGTGCGTTCGTTATGAAAAATTGCGACGCGATTTCGTTACATGAACTTGTGCATTATTGGCACCAGTTCGGCCTATTTTGCACCGAAGTTCGTGTGCGTTTGCGTTTGTTGCGAAATATTCCGGCGCGACTTCATTGCACGAACCTGTGCATTAATGGCACCAGTTCAGCCCGTTTTGCCTCGAAGTTCGTGCAGTAATGAAACAGTCCGAAACGCCTCAAAACATGACTTTGGGATCTAATGGGGTGGATCGGGTGCGTTCGTCATGAAAATTCTGACACAACTTCTTTGCACGAACTTGTGCATAAATGGCACAAGTTCTGCCCGTATTGCATCGAAGTTCGTGCAGTAATGAAACGGTCCGAAACGCCCAAAGACATGAGTTTGCAGTCAATTGGGATGGAAAGTGTGCGTTCGTTGTGAAAAATTGCGACGAGATTTTGTTACATGAACTTGTGCATTTATGGCACCAGTTTGTCCCGTTTTGCACCGAAGTTCGTGCTGTAACAAAACAGTCGAAAACGCTCCAAAATATTAGTTTGGGATCCAATAGGGTGGATCGGGTGCGTTTGTTGCGAAATATTTTGACGCGACTTCGTTGCACAAACTTGTGCATAGGCACCAGTTTGGCCTATTTTTAATCGAAGTTCGTGCAGTAACGAAACGGTCCGAAACGCCCCAAAACATGAGTTGGGATCCAATGGAGTGGATCGGATGCGTTCGTTGTGAAAAATTCTGAAGCAACTTCTTTGCACGAACATGTGCATTAATGCTCAAGATCGGCCCATTTTGCATCAAAGTTCATGCAGTAATGAAACTGTCCGAGACGCCTAAAAACATGATTTTGCGGTCAATTGGGGTGGAAAGAGTGCGTTTGTTGTGAAAAATTGTGACGCGATTTCGTTACATGAACTTGTGCACTAATGGCACTAGTTCGGCCCGTTTGGCACCGAAGTTCGTGTTGTAACGAAACAGTCCAAAACGCTCCAAAACATGAGTTTGGGATCCAATAGGGTGGATCGGGTGCATTTGCGTTTGTTGCGAAATATTCCGACGCGACTTCGTTGCACGAACTTGTGCATTAATGGCACCAGTTCAGCCCGTTTTGCCTCGAAGTTCGTGAAGTAACAAAACAGTCCAAAACGCTCCAAAATAATAGTTTGGGATCCAATAGGGTGGATCGGGTGCGTTCGTTGCGAAATATTTTGACGCGACTTCGTTGCACAAACTTGTGCATTAATGGCACCAGTTTGGCCCATTTTGAATCGAAGTTCGTGCAGTAACGAAACGGTCTGAAACGCCCCAAAACATGAGTTTGGGATCCAATGGGGTGGATCGGATGCGTTCGTTGTGAAAAATTGTGAAGCAACTTCTTTGCACGAACATGTGCATTAACTGCCCAAGATCGGCCCATTTTGCATCGTAGTTCATGCAGTAATGAAACGGTCCTAAACGCCCAAAAACATGATTTTGCGGTCAATTGGGGTGGAAAGAGTGCGTTTGTTGTGAAAAATTGCGACGCGATTTCGTTACATGAACTTGTGCATTAATGGCACCAGTTCGGCCCGTTTGGCACCGAAGTTCGTGTTGTAACGAAACAGTCCAAAACGCTCCAAAACATGAGTTTGGGATCCAATAGGGTGGATCGGGTGCGTTTGCGTTCGTTGTGAAAAATTCCGACGAGACTTCTTTGCACGAACTTGTGCATTGACTGCTCCAAATCGGCCTATTTTGCATCGAGTGCGTGCAGTAATGAAACGGTCCGAAACGCCCAAAAACATGAGTTTGTAGTCAATTGGGGTGGAAAGTGTGCGTTCGTTGTGAAAAATTGCGATGCGATTTTGTTACATGAACATGTGCATTTATGGCACCTGTTCGGCCCGTTTTGCACCGAAGTTCGTGGTGTAACGAAACAGTCCAAAACGCTCCAAAATATGAGTTTGGGATCCAATAGGATGGATTGGGTGCGTTCGTTGCGAAATATTTTGACGCGACTTCGTTACACAAACTTGTGCATTAATGGCACCAGTTTGGCCAATTTTGAATCGAAGTTCATGCAGTAACGAAACAGTCCGAAACGCCCCAAAACATGAGTTTGGGATCCAATGGGGTTGATCAGATGCGTTCGTTGTGAAAAATTCCAACGAGACTTCTTTGCACGAACTTGTGCATTGACTGCTCCAGATCGGCCCATTTTGCATCGAAGTTCTTGCAGTAATGAAACTGTCCGAAACGCCCAAAAACATGAGTTTGCAGTCAATTGGGGTGGAAAGAGTGCGTTCGTTATGAAAAATTGCGACGCGATTTCGTTACATGAACTTGTGCATTAATGGCACCAGTTCGGACTATTTTGCACTGAAGTTCGTGTTGTAACGAAACAGTCCAAAACGCTCCTAAACATGAGTTTGGGATCCATTGTGGTGGGTCGGGTGCGTTTGCGTTTGTTGCGAAACATGAGTTTGCAGTCAATTGGGGTGGAAAGTGTGCGTTCGTTGTGAAAAATTGCTGATGAGGACATCACCACCAACGATACATCCACTTCGACACAAGTACCTATTGCTGGTCCTATTACTCGTACTCGTGCGCATCAACTTAATGATCAGGTGAGTTCAAATCTAAGCTCATGTACATCATGTTTAGACCATGGAGACCCGTGTACTCTTGTTTTGCTTAGGAACCAAGGAGGCGACCGAAAGGGAAATGAATTCGCGTAGGCTGGATTCGGACTGCAGAACAGTACCAACTTATGATGGACACCACAGTCGCATATGAACTCGGATTGGGGCGTTCAAGTACTTCGTGGAAAGCTTATGAAGTCTTCTTTCAAATGGATCCGGCCTCATATCCATATCTGTTACGAGTCGGCCGCAATCGTAAAATTAATACAGAGTCCTTTTCTGCACATGGTGCTGCGTCACCCTGTTTTGGCCCAATGGGCCGTGTATCAAGTTGAGTCCATTACGGACGCGTCCTAGGGTTGGAGTACGACCCCAGCACCCCTGTGGTCGTCCTCCCACGTACTTATACCCCTTATGATGTGGACATCATTAGAATGGATACACCCACATGTAATAAACACACATGGAAGGTATGGAGGACCAAAGAAGTTGATTGGGGACCAAGCCTAAGTCTTCCCAATGTTCTCCATCAGGCCACCACGTCACTTTTGGTGCAAAGAAAGAAAGAGTCCATGTCCAACACGTTTTGGAGGCTGGATTCGGACTGCAGAACAGTACCAACTTGTGACGGACACCACGGTCGCATACGGACTCGGATAGGGACGTTCAAGTACTTCGTGGAAAGCTTATGAAGTCTAGTTTCATATGGATCCGGACTCAAGTCCATATCTCTCCTGATTCGTCCGCAATGACCAAAATACTACCGACTGGTTTTCTGTCTAAAGGTGCTGCGACATCTTAATTTGGCCCGATGGGCTTTGTATCAAGTCGGGTCCATTAGGGACGCGTCCTAGGGTTGGAGTGCGACTCAAACACCCTCTTGGTCGTCCTCCTAGGTATTAATAAGGGTTAGAGCCGCCATGAACAGATTGGGGGGTTTTTGTTTTGTTGAAAGTTTAGCCATTGTTACTTCCTTGTAGACGCGTGTGTCGACTAGACCATCCGTTCTACTCGATTCGGAACCCCACCTTGTTGATTTCAGATTGGTTATTATCTCCATATTTGCAATTGAGTTGCTTGTTCTACTTGTTCTTGTTGGTTCTTCGATTGCTTGCAGGACAGGTGCCCTAGTGGCCGGGTGTCGCGCTCCACAAGATCGCGGCAGCCATTGGAGGTGGTGTATCGGTTGCTAAGGCGCAGCGTCCTTGGAAGGCTGTAGTCGGGCCGTGAACGTCGCCTCCATCTCAAATCGAGTTATCCCCCGCCTCTCATCGAAAGATCGGGAACAAACCCTAGCGGGTTCACATTAGTTGGTAATCAGAGCAAGGTTTATCGGTGAGAGACTTATCTTTGCTATTTTTTTTCCTATAGTCCAGAAAAACCAAAAAAAAAGGTAGATTAGTTTGCCGGCAATCCTATAAACCCTTTGAGCCTTTGCTGGTACTACTTAGTTAGGGCTTGTTGAGTTTTCGGTTGCATCGGTTGCGTCGTGTTGCTGGTCTTAGTTTAGTCCCTTAGAGTTTCGAGTTCTTGTCACCTCTTTTTGTCTCGGAGTTTCAATTCATCAGTGGAAGAAAACTTTCATTGTTTCTGTGTCCAGTCTCCGATTTGCGAGTTTTAGTACAATCTGGAAAGCGTAACTCGTGATCTTTCCAACGGATCTGACCTGGGTCACAAATTCCATCTAAGTGCTCCAGAATCGACTTGGAGATTTGTGCGTCTGGCTGCGTGAAACAAGTTTCGTCAATCTGAGTTGGTAGCAGCTATATGCAGTAATCCTGTTGCGTTGTTTGTCAAACAAAGGATTTTAGTCCTCTACAAAAAAAAAGAAGAAGAAAAAAAGAAAACAAAGTGAAAAAAAACAGAAAAGAAAAGAAAAGAAACGAAAAAGAAGAAAGGGGCTGATCCATCTTTTGTGTTCCTGCTGTTTCGGTTGGTGCTTTGTGACTTCATTTGTGTCCAGGCTCGCGCCTCTAGTACGGTCTATGCTAGGACCAGCACAGTACCACCGTTGAACAATTATTCAGCTTGCTTTTCTGACTAACGTGGTGCTAGTATTTTCCCTTGATCAGCCCACCTACAGCTCCACATACTCGACTATAGCTTGACAGTTTTCTGTTGCTAAGGCACCGATACACTTCTTTCAAGGTGCTTGACTTGTTGGTTGCCGACTCATCCTGTTTTGCTTAGTAAGAACTGGTAAGAGCTCGTATTAAACAAGTTGAGTTTGAGAGAATTACAACCGACACATTCTAGTAGTTGACAGGAGGATACATATT
Source organism: Panicum miliaceum (assembly GCA_032594955.1). Lineage (NCBI taxonomy): Eukaryota > Viridiplantae > Streptophyta > Magnoliopsida > Poales > Poaceae > Panicum > Panicum miliaceum. The sequence goes on from CM064070.1 coordinate 10,073,823, forward strand.
ATTTTTGTGTTCTTGTTTTCTACTGATCATGGCAGGTGATACAGTGATTTTTGAGCGGAGCAAACAACAACAAAATATTCTGGACATTATTCAATGCTTGCCTTTATATCCTGGTGAGTTTGATCCTAAAGCTTACATTGATTGGGAGCTAAAAGTAGATAATGAATTTGATGAGCATGACCTGTCGGAGAAACAAATGATTTATATTGCCTCTAATATTTTAACAGAAAATGCTTTGCTAGAATGGAAATATATTTGTAGGCATAACATTATTCCGCAAACTTGGAAAGAATTCAAAATACATTTTAGAGATGCCTATATTCCTGCATATTATGTTGATCATTTGCTTACCAAACTAGAGAAATTAAAACAGGGTAGTAGGACTGTGAAACAATACTACCATGTTTTTAAAATTTGTATCATGTTTGGTGGATTGGATGAATGCATGGAAGATGTTATGAATAAGTTCATGAGAGGGCTCAATTCTGAAATTCGAAACTTGTTAATTGGCAAGTCCTATTGCTATATCGGTCAATTGTTTTGTCTTGCTCTCCATGCTGAAAAAGAAATTCTTTCATTTGTGAATACTTGCAAGAATGATGTGACTCATAGTGTCCAAACTTTGTCCACTCTACATGCTAACAAAGAGCAACGAATAGTGGAACCTGCTGCTGATTCAACTTTTTCACAAGATGAATTACTTGTTGTTTCTTATGATAAAGAGGACTTGTGTGCTAATACTTCTTTTACTCATATACAAAAATTAATGAATAAGTGTGATATTTTTGGTTTGGGACCATACGAATGTGCTGTAGATAATCCTTCTCATCCTATTACTTGTGTACAAGATGAACTGAAATTGTTGTCTTCTTTAAATACTTTGGGTTATATTGAATTTAATATTCTGTGTAATCTAAATTGTCTAAAAGAGAAGGTTCAATTAGATTCTAATTTGCCAAGTTTAAATCATTGTTCGCTTCATGCAATTGGAAAAAATGACATCAAAGGAGAATATTTGGTGCATAAAGTGTATATCTGTTCTAATCTGAAATATCCTTTTGGGCTACAATACCATGAGCAAATAGGGGGCTGCATTAACACTAATAATATCTTGCAAAGTTTTTCTAGTTTTTCTCTTATGCAACAGGATCAGCCTGAAGAACGGGAGCATTGTTTGTTGTGCCCATGCAGCATAGTCGTCGCTCCATGTTCCAACAACAAAGCAAGCACCTTTGAATGCCGTTGGAGCAAGTCGAGGACGACTTGCAGCCAAGAAGGGGAGAATGATGTGGACATCACTAGAATGGATACACCCACATGTAATAAACACACATGGAAGGTATGGAGGACCAAAGAAGTTGATTGGGGACCAAGCCTAAGTCTTCCCAATGTTCTCCATCAGGCCACCACGTCACTTTTGGTGCAAGGAAAGAAAGAGTCCATGTCCAACACGTTTTGGAGGCTGGATTCGGACTGCAGAACAGTACCAACTTGTGACGGACACCACGGTCGCATACGGACTCGGATAGGGACGTTCAAGTACTTCGTGGAAAGCTTATGAAGTCTAGTTTCATATGGATCCGGACTCAAGTCCATATCTCTCCTGATTCGTCCGCAATGACCAAAATACTACCGACTGGTTTTTTGTCTAAAGGTGCTGCGACATCTTAATTTGGCCCGATGGGCTTTGTATCTAGTCGGGTCCATTAGGGACGCGTCCTAGGGTTGGAGTGCGACTCAAACACCCTCTTGGTCGTCCTCCTAGGTATTAATAAGGGTTAGAGCCGCCATGAACAGATTGGGGGGTTTTTGTTTTGTTGAAAGTTTAGCCATTGCTACTTCCTTGTAGACGCGTGTGTCGACTAGACCATCCGTTCTACTCGATTCGGAACCCCACCTTGTTGATTCCAGATTGGTTATTATCTTCATATTTGCAATTGAGTTGCTTGTTCTACTTGTTCTTGTTGGTTCTTCGATTGCTTGCAGGACAGGTGCCCTAGTGGCCGGGTGTCGCGCTCCACAAGATCGCGGCAGCCATTGGAGGTGGTGTATCGGTTGCTAAGGCGCAGCGTCCTTGGAAGGCTGTAGTCGGGCCGTGAACGTCGCCTCCATCTCAAATCGAGTTATCCCCCGCCTCTCATCGAAAGATCGGGAACAAACCCTAGCGGGTTCACATTACCTTAGCCACCACCAAGGATGCTTGGGTTTTGTTTAGATCAAGTTTAGCCTTCGCTACTTGCTTGCAAGCGCGCGTGCTGGATCAGCCGCCCGTCTTCTTGTCTTCGGAACCCCACCATTATTGAGATTGTGTGTGAAACCTTCATTTACATCTAGTAAATTTAGTACTTGTCATACTTGTTCTTGCTAGTTCTTCGATTGCTTGCAGGACGAGTGCCCTAGTGGCCGGGTGCCGTGCTCCACAAGATCGCGATAGCCATTGGAGGGGGTGTATCGGTTGCTAAGGCGCAGCTTGGAAGGCTGTAGTCGGGCCGTGAACGTCGCCTCCATCGACCAATCGAGTTATCCACGCCTCTCATCGAAAGATCGGGAATCAAACCCTAGCGGGTCGCCATTAATTGCGACGCGATTTTGTTACATGAACTTGTGCATTTGTGGCACCAGTTCGGCCCGTTTTGCACCGAAGTTCGTGGTGTAATAAAACAGTCCAAAACGCTCAAAAATAATAGTTTGGGATCCAATAGGGTGGATCGGGTGCGTTCGTTGCGAAATATTGTGACGCGACTTCGTTGCACAAACTTGTGCATTAATGGCACCAGTTTGGCCCATTTTGAATCGAAGTTCGTGCAGTAACGAAACGGTCCGAAATGCCCCAAAACATGAGATTGGGATCCAATGGGGTGGATCGGATGCGTTCGTTGTGAAAAATTGTGAAGCAACTTCTTTGCACGAACATGTGCATTAACTGCCCAAGATCGGCCCATTTTGCATCGTAGTTCATGCAGTAATGAAACGGTCCTAAACGCCCAAAAACATGATTTTGCGGTCAATTGGGGTGGAAAGAGTGCGTTTGTTGTGAAAAATTTCGACGCGATTTCGTTACATGAACTTGTGCATTATTGGCACCAGTTCGGCCTATTTTGCACCGAAGTTCGTGTTGTAACGAAACAGTCCAAAACGCTCCAAAACATGAGTTTGGGATCCATTAGGGTGGGTGGATCGGGTGCGTTTGCGTTTTTTGCGAAATATTCCGGCGCGACTTCATTGCACGAACTTGTGCATTAATGGCACCAGTTCAGCCCGTTTTGCCTCGAAGTTCGTGCAGTAACGAAACAGTCCTAAACGCCTCAAAACATGACTTTGGGATCCAATGGGGTGGATCGGGTGTGTTCGTCGTGAAAATTCTGAAATTCGAAACTTGTTAATTGGCAAGTCCTATTGCTATATCGGTCAATTATTTTGTCTTGCTCTCCATGCTGAAAAAGAAATTCTTTCATTTGTGAATACTTGCAAGAATGATGTGACTCATAGTGTCCAAACTTTGTCCACTCTACATGCTAACAAAGAGCAACGAATAGTGGAACCTGCTGCTGATTCAAGTTTTTCACAAGATGAATTACTTGTTGTTTCTTATGATAAAGAGGACTTGTGTGCTAATACTTCTTTTACTCATATACCAGAATTAATGAATAAGTGTGATATTTTTGGTTTGGAACCATACGAATGTGCTGTAGATAATCCTTCTCATCCTATTACTTGTGTACAAGATGAACTGAAATTGTTGTCTTCTTTAAATACTTTGGGTTATATTGAATTTAATATTCTGTGTAATCTAAATTGTCTAAAAGAGAAGGTTCAATTAGATTCTAATTTGCCAAGTTTAAATCATTGTTCGCTTCATGCAATTGGAAAAAATGACATCAAAGGAGAATATTTGGTGCATAAAGTGTATATCTGTTCTAATCTGAAATATCCTTTTGGGCTACAATACCATGAGCAAATAGGGGGCTGCATTAACACTAATAATATCTTGCAAAGTTTTTCTAGTTTTTCTTTTATGCAACAGGATCAGCCTGAAGAACGGGAGCATTGTTTGTTGTGCCCATGCAGCATAGTCATCGCTCCATGTTCCAACAACAAAGCAAGCACCTTTGAATGCCGTTGGAGCAAGTCGAGGACGACTTGCAGCCAAGAAGGGGAGAATGATGTGGACATCACCAGAATGGATACACCCACATGTAATAAACACACATGGAAGGTATGGAGGACCAAAGAAGTTGATTGGGGACCAAGCCTAAGTCTTCCCAATGTTCTCCATCAGGCCACCACGTCACTTTTGGTGCAAGGAAAGAAAGAGTCCATGTCCAACACGTTTTGGAGGCTGGATTCGGACTGCAGAACAGCACCAACTTGTGACGGACACCACGGTCGCATACGGACTCGGATAGGGACGTTCAAGTACTTCGTGGAAAGCTTATGAAGTCTAGTTTCATATGGATCCGGACTCAAGTCCATATCTCTCCTGATTCGTCCGCAATGACAAAATACTACCGACTGGTTTTCTGTCTAAAGGTGCTGCGACATCTTAATTTGGCCCGATGGGCTTTGTATCAAGTCGGGTCCATTAGGGACGCGTCCTAGGGTTGGAGTGCGACTCAAACACCCTCTTGGTCGTCCTCCTAGGTATTAATAAGGGTTAGAGCCGCCATGAACAGATTGGGGGGTTTTTGTTTTGTTGAAAGTTTAGCCATTGCTACTTCCTTGTAGACGCGTGTGTCGACTAGACCATCCGTTCTACTCGATTCGGAACCCCACCTTGTTGATTCCAGATTGGTTATTATCTCCATATTTGCAATTGAGTTGCTTGTTCTACTTGTTCTTTCTGGTTCTTCGATTGCTTGCAGGACAGGTGCCCTAGTGGCCGGGTGTCGCGCTCCACAAGATCGCGGCAGCCATTGGAGGTGGTGTATCAGTTGCTAAGGCGCAGCGTCCTTGGAAGGCTGTAGTCGGGCCGTGAACGTCGCCTCCATCTCAAATTGAGTTATTCCCCGCCTCTCATCGAAAGATCGGGAACAAACCCTAGCGGGTTCACATCAGCGATTTCGTTACATGAACTTGTGCATTAATGGCACCAGTTCGGACTATTTTGCACCGAAGTTCGTGTTGTAACGAAACAGTCCAAAATGCTCCTCAACATGAGTTTGGGATCCGTTAGGGTGGATCGGGTGCGTTTGCATTTGTTGCGAAATATTCCGGCGCGACTTCATTGCATGAACTTGTACGCTAATGGCACCAGTTCAGCCCGTTTTGCCTCAAAGTTCGTGCAGTAACGAAACAGTCCGAAACGCCTCAAAACATGACTTTGGGATCCAATGGGGTGGATCGGGTGCGTTCGTTGTGAAAATTCTGACGCAACTTCTTTGCACGAACTTGTGCATAAATGGCACAAGTTCGGCCCGTATTGCATCGAAGTTCGTGCAGTAATGAAACGGTCCGAAACGCCCAAAAACAAGAGTTTGCAGTAAATTGGGGTGGAAAGTATGCGTTCGTTGTGAAAAATTGCGACGCGATTTTGTTACATGAACTTGTGCAGTTATGGCACCAGTTCGGCCCGTTTTGCACCGAAGTTCGTGGTGTAACAAAACAGTCCAAAACGCTCCAAAATAATAGTTTGGGATCCAATAGGGTGGATCGAGTGCGTTCGTTGCGAAATATTTTGACGCGACTTCGTTGCACAAACTTGTGCATTAATGGCACCAGTTTGGCCCATTTTGAATCAAAATTCGTGCAGTAACAAAACGGTCCGAAACGCCTCAAAACATGAGTTTGGGATCCAATGGGGTGGATCGGATGCGTTCGTTGTGAAAAATTGTGAAGCAACTTCTTTGCACGAACATGTGCATTAACTGCCCAAAATCGGCCCATTTTGCATCGTAGTTCATGCAGTAATGAAACAGTCCGAAACGCCCAAAAACATGATTTTGCGGTCAATTGGGGTGGAAAGAGTGCGTTTGTTGTGAAAAATTGTGAGGCGATTTTGTTACATGAACTTGTGCATTAATGGCACCAGTTCGGCCCGTTTGGCACCGAAGTTCGTGTTGTAACGAAACAGTCCAAAACGCTCCAAAACATGAGTTTGGGATCCAATAGGGTGGATCGGGTGCATTTGCGTTTGTAGCGAAATATTCCGACGCGACTTCGTTGCACAAACTTGTGCATTAATGGCACCATTTCAGCCCGTTTTGCCTTGAAGTTCGTGCAGTAACGAAACGGTCAGAAACGCCTCAAAACATGAGTTTGGGATCCAATGGGGTGGATCGGGTGCGTTCGTTGTGAAAATTCCGACGCAACATCTTTGCACGAACTTGTGCATAAATGGCACTAGATTGACCCGTATTGCATCGAAGTTCGTGCAGTAACGAAACGGTTCGAAACGCCGCAAAACATGAGTTAGGGATCTAGTGGGGTGGATCGGGTGCGTTCGTTGTGAAAACTTCCAACGAGACTTCTTTGCACGAACTTGTGTATTGACTGCTCCAGATCGGCCCATTTTGCATCGAAGTTCGTGCAGTAATGAAACAGTCCGAAACGCCCAAAAACATGAGTTTGCAGTCAATTGGGGTGGAAGCGTTCGTTATGAAAAATTGCGACGCGATTTTGTTACATGAACTTTTGCATTAATGGCACCAGTTCGGACTACTTTGCACCGAAGTTCGTGTTGTAACGAAACAGTCCAAAACGCTCCTAAACATGAGTTTGGGATCCGTTAGGGTGGATCGGGTGCGTTTGCATTTGTTGCGAAATATTCCGGCGCGACTTCATTGCACGAACTTGTACGTTAATGGCACCAGTTCAGCCCGTTTTGCCTCAAAGTTCGTGCAGTAACGAAACAGTCCGAAACGCCTCAAAACATGACTTTGGGATCCAATGGGGTGGATCGGGTGCGTTCGTTGTGAAAATTCTGACGCAACTTCTTTGCACGAACTTGTGCATAAATGGTACAAGTTCGGCCCGTATTGCATCCAAGTTCGTGCAGTAATGAAACGGTCCGAAACGCCCAAAAATAAGAGTTTGCAGTAAATTGGGGTGGAAAGTGTGCGTTCGTTGTGAAAAATTGCGATGAAATTTTGTTACATGAACTTGTGCAGTTATGGCACCAGTTCGGCCCGTTTTGCACCGAAGTTCGTGGTGTAACAAAACAGTCCAAAACGCTCCAAAATAATAGTTTGGGATCCAATAGGGTGGATCGGGTGCGTTCGTTGCGAAATATTTTGACGCGACTTCGTTGCACAAACTTGTGCATTAATAGCACCAGTTTGGCCCATTTTGAATCAAAATTCGTGTAGTAACGAAACGGTCCGAAACGCCCCAAAACATGAGTTTGGGATCCAATGGGGTGGATCCGATGCGTTCGTTGTGAAAAATTCTGAAGCTACTTCTTTGCACGAACATGTGCATTAATGGTCAAGATCGGCCCATTTTGCATCGAAGTTCATGCAGTAATGAAACTGTCCGAGACGCCCAAAAACATGATTTTGCGGTCAATTGGGGTGGAAAGAGTGCGTTTATTGTGAAAAATTGCGACGCGATTTCGTTACATGAACTTGTGCATTAATGGCACCAGTTCGGCCCGTTTGGCACCGAAGTTCGTGTTGTAACGAAACAGTCCAAAACGCTCCAAAACGAGTTTGGGATCCAATAGGGTGGATCAGGTGCATTTGCGTTTGTAGCGAAATATTCCGAGGCGACTTCGTTGCACGAACTTGTTCAGCCCGTTTTGGCACTAGTTCAGCCCGTTTTGCCTCGAAGTTCGTGCAGTAACGAAACGGTCAGAAAAGCCTCAAAACATGAGTTTGGGATCCAATGGGGTGGATCGGGTGCGTTCGTTGTGAAAATTCCGACGCAACTTCTTTGCACGAACTTGTGCATAAATGGCACGACTTTGACCCGTATTACATCGAAGTTCGTGCAGTAAAGAAACGGTCCCAAACGCCCCAAAATATGAGTTTGGGATCTAGTGGGGTGGATCAGGTGCGTTCGTTGTGAAAAATTCCGACGAGACTTCTTTGCACGAACTTGTGCATTGACTTCTCCAGATCGGCCCATTTTGCATCGAAGAGCGTGCGGTAATGAAACGGTCCGAAACGCCCAAAAACATGAGTTTGCGGTCAATTGGGGTGGAAAGAGTGCGTTCGTTATGAAAAATTGCGACGCGATTTCGTTACATGAACTTGTGCATTAATGGCACCAGTTCGGCCTATTTTGCACCGAAGTTCGTGTTGTAACGAAACAGTCCAAAACGCTCCAAAACTTGAGTTTGGGATCCAATAGAGGGGATCGGGTGCGTTTGTGTTTGTTGCAAAATATTCCAGCGCGACTTCTTTACACGAACTTGTGCATAAATGGCACCAGATTGACCCGTATTGCATCGAAGTTCGTGCAGTAACGAAACGGTCCGAAACGCCCCAAAACATGAGTTTGGGATCTAATGGGGTGGATCGGATGCGTTCGTTGTGAAAAATTCCAACGAGACTTCTTTGCACGAACTTGTGCATTAACTGCTCCAGATCGGCCCATTTTGCATCGAAGTTCGTGCGGTAATGAAACGTTCCGAAACGCCCAAAAACATGAGTTTGCAGTCAATTGGGGTGGAAAGTGTGCGTTCGTTGTGAAAAATTGCTACGCGATTTTGTTACATGAACTTGTGCATTTATGGCACCAGTTCGGCCCGTTTTGCACCGAAGTTCGTGGTGTAACAAAACAGTCCAAAACGCTCCAAAATAATAGTTTGGGATCCAATAGGGTGGATCGGGTGCGTTCGTTGCGAAATATTTTGACGCGACATCGTTGCACAAACTTGTGCATTAATGGCACCAGTTTGGCCCATTTTGAATCGAAATTCGTGCAGTAACGAAACGGTCTGAAACGCACCAAAACATGAGTTTGGGATCCAATGGGGTGGATCGGATGCGTTCGTTGTGAAAAATTGTGAAGCAACTTCTTTGCACGAACATGTGCATTAACTGCCCAAAATCGGCCCATTTTGCATCGTAGTTCGTGCAGTAATGAAACAGTCCGAAACGCCCAAAAACATTATTTTGCGGTCAATTGGGGTGGAAAGAGTGCGTTTGTTGTGAAAAATTGCGAGGCGATTTCGTTACTTGAACTTGTGCATTAATGGCACCAGTTCGGCCCGTTTGGCACCGAAGTTCGTGTTGTAACGAAACAGTCCAAAACGCTCCAAAACATGAGTTTGGGATCCAATAGGGTGGATCGGGTGCATTTGCGTTTGTAAAGAAATATTCCAACGCGACTTCGTTGCACAAACTTGTGCATTAATGGCACCAGTTCAGCCCGTTTTGCCTCGAAGATCGTGCAATAACGAAACGGTCAGAAAAGCCTCAAAACATGAGTTGGGATCCAACGGGGTGGATCGGGTGCGTTCGTTGTGAAAATTCCGACGCAACTTCTTTGCACGAACTCTTGCATAAATGGCACCAGATCGACCCGTATTGCATCGAAGTTCGTGCAGTAACGAAACGGTCCGAAACGCCCCAAAACATGACTTAGGGATCTAGTGGGGTGGATCGAGTGCGTTCATTGTGAAAAATTCCAACGAGACTTCTGTGCACGAACTTGTGTATTGACTCCTCCAGATCGGCCCATTTTGCATCGAAGTTCGTGCAGTAATGAAACAGTCCGAAACGCCCAAAAACATGAGTTTGCGGTCAATTGGGGTGGAAAGAGTGCGTTCGTTATGAAAAATTGCGACGTGATTTCGTTACATGAACTTGTGCATTAATGGCACCAGTTTGGCCTATTTTGCACCGAAGTTCGTGTTGTAACGAAACAGTCCAAAACGCTCCAAAACATGAGTTTGGGATCCAATAGGGTGGATCGGGTGCATTTGCGTTTGTAAAGAAATATTCCAACGCGACTTCGTTGCACAAACTTGTGCATTAATGGCACCAGTTCAGCCCGTTTTGCCTCGAAGTTCGTGCAATAACGAAACGGATAGAAACGCCTCAAAACATGAGTTTGGGATCCAACGGGGTGGATCGGGTGCGTTCGTTGTGAAAATTCCGACGCAACTTCTTTGCACGAACTTGTGCATAAATGGCACCAGATCGACCCGTATTGCATCGAAGTTCGTGCAGTAACGAAACGGTCCGAAACGCCCCAAAACATGAGTTAGGGATCTAGTGGGGGGGATCGGGTGCGTTCGTTGTGAAAAATTCCAACGAGACTTCTGTGCACGAACTTGTGTATTGACTACTCCAGATCGGCCCATTTTGCATCGAAGTTCGTGCAGTAATGAAACAGTCCGAAACGCCCAAAAACATGAGTTTGCGGTCAATTGGGGTCGAAAGAGTGCGTTCGTTATGAAAAATTGCGACGCGATTTCGTTACATGAACTTGTGCATTATTGGCACCAGTTCGGCCTATTTTGCACCGAAGTTCGTGTGCGTTTGCGTTTGTTGCAAAATATTCCGGCGCGACTTCATTGCACGAACCTGTGCATTAATGGCACCAGTTCAGCCCGTTTTGCCTCGAAGTTCGTGCAGTAATGAAACAGTCCGAAACGCCTCAAAACATGACTTTGGGATCCAATGGGGTGGATCGGGTGCGTTCGTCATGAAAATTCTGACACAACTTGTTTGCACGAACTTGTGCATAAATGGCACAAGTTCTGCCCGTATTGCATCGAAGTTCGTGCAGTAATGAAACGGTCCGAAACGCCCAAAGACATGAGTTTGCAGTCAATTGGGATGGAAAGTGTGCGTTCGTTGTGAAAAATTGCGACGAGATTTTGTTACATGAACTTGTGCATTTATGGCACCAGTTTGTCCCGTTTTGCACCGAAGTTCGTGCTGTAACAAAACAGTCGAAAACGCTCCAAAATATTAGTTTGGGATCCAATAGGGTGGATCGGGTGCGTTTGTTGCGAAATATTTTGACGCGACTTCGTTGCACAAACTTGTGCATAGGCACCAGTTTGGCCTATTTTTAATCGAAGTTCGTGCAGTAACGAAACGGTCCGAAACGCCCCAAAACATGAGTTGGGATCCAATGGAGTGGATCGGATGCGTTCGTTGTGAAAAATTCTGAAGCAACTTCTTTGCACGAACATGTGCATTAATGCTCAAGATCGGCCCATTTTGCATCAAAGTTCATGCAGTAATGAAACTGTCCGAGACGCCTAAAAACATGATTTTGCGGTCAATTGGGGTGGAAAGAGTGCGTTTGTTGTGAAAAATTGTGACGCGATTTCGTTACATGAACTTGTGCACTAATGGCACTAGTTCGGCCCGTTTGGCACCGAAGTTCGTGTTGTAACGAAACAGTCCAAAACGCTCCAAAACATGAGTTTGGGATCCAATAGGGTGGATCGGGTGCATTTGCGTTTGTTGCGAAATATTCCGACACGACTTCGTTGCACGAACTTGTGCATTAATGGCACCAGTTCAGCCCGTTTTGCCTCGAAGTTCGTGAAGTAACAAAACAGTCCAAAACGCTCCAAAATAATAGTTTGGGATCCAATAGGGTAGATCGGGTGCGTTCGTTGCGAAATATTTTGACGCGACTTCGTTGCACAAACTTGTGCATTAATGGCACCAGTTTGGCCCATTTTGAATCGAAGTTCGTGCAGTAACGAAACGGTCTGAAACGCCCCAAAACATGAGTTTGGGATCCAATGGGGTGGATCGGATGCGTTCGTTGTGAAAAATTGTGAAGCAACTTCTTTGCACGAACATGTGCATTAACTGCCCAAGATCGGCCCATTTTGCATCGTAGTTCATGTAGTAATGAAACGGTCCTAAACGCCCAAAAACATGATTTTGCGGTCAATTGGGGTGGAAAGAGTGCGTTTGTTGTGAAAAATTGCGACGCGATTTCGTTACATGAACTTGTGCATTAATGGCACCAGTTCGGCCCGTTTGGCACCGAAGTTCGTGTTGTAACGAAACAGTCCAAAACGCTCCAAAACATGAGTTTGGGATCCAATAGGGTGGATCGGGTGCGTTTGCGTTCGTTGTGAAAAATTCCGACGAGACTTCTTTGCACGAACTTGTGCATTGACTGCTCCAAATCGGCCTATTTTGCATCGAGTGCGTGCAGTAATGAAACGGTCCGAAACGCCCAAAAACATGAGTTTGTAGTCAATTGGGGTGGAAAGTGTGCGTTCGTTGTGAAAAATTGCGATGCGATTTTGTTACATGAACATGTGCATTTATGGCACCTGTTCGGCCCGTTTTGCACCGAAGTTCGTGGTGTAACGAAACAGTCCAAAACGCTCCAAAATATGAGTTTGGGATCCAATAGGGTGGATTGGGTGCGTTCGTTGCGAAATATTTTGACGCGACTTCGTTACACAAACTTGTGCATTAATGGCACCAGTTTGGCCAATTTTGAATCGAAGTTCATGCAGTAACGAAACAGTCCGAAACGCCCCAAAACATGAGTTTGGGATCCAATGGGGTTGATCAGATGCGTTCGTTGTGAAAAATTCCAACGAGACTTCTTTGCACGAAATTGTGCATTGACTGCTCCAGATCGGCCCATTTTGCATCGAAGTTCTTGCAGTAATGAAACTGTCCGAAACGCCCAAAAACATGAGTTTGCAGTCAATTGGGGTGGAAAGAGTGCGTTCGTTATGAAAAATTGCGACGCGATTTCGTTACATGAACTTGTGCATTAATGGCACCAGTTCGGACTATTTTGCACCGAAGTTCGTGTTGTAACGAAACAGTCCAAAACGCTCCTAAACATGAGTTTGGGATCCATTGTGGTGGATCGGGTGCGTTTGCGTTTGTTGCGAAACATGAGTTTGCAGTCAATTGGGGTGGAAAGTGTGCGTTCGTTGTGAAAAATTGCTGATGAGGACATCAGCACCAACGATACATCCACTTCGACACAAGTACCTATTGCTGGTCCTATTACTCGTACTCGTGCGCATCAACTTAATGATCAGGTGAGTTCAAATCTAAGCTCATGTACATCATGTTTAGACCATGGAGACTCGTGTACTCTTGTTTTGCTTAGGAACCAAGGAGGCGACCGAAAGGGAAATGAATTCGCGTAGGCTGGATTCGGACTGCAGAACAGTACCAACTTATGACGGACACCACAGTCGCATATGAACTCGGATTGGGGCGTTCAAGTACTTCGTGGAAATCTTATGAAGTCTTCTTTCAAATGGATCCGGCCTCATATCCATATCTGTTACGAGTCCGCCGCAATCGTAAAATTAATACAGAGTCCTTTTCTGCACATGGTGCTGCGTCACCCTGTTTTGGCCCAATGGGCCGTGTATCAAGTTGAGTCCATTACGGACGCGTCCTAGGGTTGGAGTACGACCCCAGCACCCCTGTGGTCGTCCTCCCACGTACTTATACCCCTTACCACCACCAAGGATGCTTGGGTTTTGTTTAGATCAAGTTTAGCCTTCGCTACTTGCTTGCAAGCGCGCATGCTGGATCAGTCGCCCGTCTTCTTGTCTTCGGAACCCCACCATTATTGAGATTGCGTGTGAAACCTTCATTTACATCTAGTAAATTCAGTACTTGTCATACTTGTTCTTGCTAGTTCTTCGATTGCTTGCAGGACGAGTGCCCTAGTGGCCGGGTGCCTTGCTCCACAAGATCGCGATAGCCATTGGAGGGGGTATATCGGTTGCTAAGGCGCAGCTTGGAAGGCTGTAGTCGGGCCGTGAACGTCGCCTCCATCGACCAATCGAGTTATCCATGCCTCTCATCGAAAGATCGGGAATCAAACCCTAGCGGGTCGCCATTAGTTGGTAATCAGGGCAAGGTTTATCGGTGAGAGACTTCTAATTCTTTGCTGTTTTATTTTTCCTATAGTCCAGAAAAGCCAAAAAAAATAGTAGATTAGTTTACCTTCAATCCTATAAACTCGTTTGAGCCTTTGCTAGCACTGCTTAGTTAGGGCTTGTTGAATTTTCGGTTGCATCGGTTGCGTCGAGTTGCTGGTGTTAGTTTTAGTCCTTTAGAGTTTCGAGTTCTTGTCACGTTCTAGTCACAACCGTGTGCTACCATACATACTCCGTGTTGGCGGAATCCGAGTCCATATTCGTGTTCAAGTCCGAGTTAGATTCTGTGTTGGTTTGTGACCGAATCGCACACAGTGCTGTGATTCGAGTAGGGATCGGTTTCCTAGTTCGAATTGGTTATTGCGCCGTGTTATAAAATTCCATTGCTATTCGCACTTGTACTGCATATTTTGTAGCGCTCCAGAAAGGCAGAAGTAGTCTCGGCTTACTCAAACCACAACTTTGCACGAATACATATAGTCTCGGCTTACTCCAGAGAGAGAGAGAGAGAGTACCCCTACCCTTTTGGGAAAAGTTTGTGTGCTGTGTAGCTCTTTTGAAGTCTTTTAGGTTATGTAATCAGTTTTGAGGATCCCCTGAAAAAAAAAAGAAAAAAAAGAAGGAAAAAAACGAAAAAGAAAAGAAAAAAAAGAAGAAGAAGAAAAAGAAGGGAAGAAAAAGGGGCTGTTCTTTGTGCATCTTTTTTGTTCTTCAGTGCTGTCTCGTGACTTCATTTGTGTCCAGGCTCGCGTCTCTAGCATGGTCTAGGCTAGGACCAGCATAGTACCGCCGTTGAACGATTTTTCAGCTTGCTTTTGTAACTAATGTGGTGCTAGTTCATCCTTGCTTCAGCCCACCTATAGCTCCACATATTCGACTACAGCTTGACAGGTCCTGTTGTTGCGGCACCGATACACTTCATCCCACGGTTGCAGACTTGTTGGTTGCCGTCCCCTCCTGTTGAGCAAGGTAAGAATTGGTAAGAGCTTGTGTAACAGGTTGAGTGTGAGCGCCTTGCAGTAGCTACATCCCATTAGTTGTTGGATCTTATTTCTTCACCTATTTTCGTGTTTCCTTTGTTCATCTAACCATGACAGGATCAGAGGGTGATGGGAGTTTAGGTCACTCTCCTTGTACAAAGGGAATCATACAACATTTTGAAAATAAGATGAGGAGGCATGTAGATGGGCTTGCTGAAGATATGCTGGTGTCAAATAATAAGATTGGGCAGTTGGAGGCCACGCAGCTTGCCACCAACACCAAGCTTACAAGGCTGGAGACGTCGGTCGCTCATATTGACCAAAGCCTTGCTGCTCTTTTGAGGCGTTTTGATGAGATGCATGCCAGAACTACAAATGGGCATGAGGGAGAAAACAAGAAGGATGAGCGTGTAGAGGATAATTGGAATGATTATGTCGCTGATACTGAACTAGATGACCAAGATGCTCCTAGTCGCCGACGACTGCGAACTAATCGGAGAGGTATGGGTGGACATCGATGACGTGAGGTACATAATAATGATGATGCTTTCAGTAAAATAAAATTTAAGATACCTTCTTTCGATGGAAAATACGATCCTGATGCATACATTACTTGGGAAATTGCTGTTGATCAAAAGTTTGCATGTCATGAATTTTCTGAGAATATACGTGTTAGGGCTGCTACTAGTGAATTTACTGATTTTGCCTCTGTTTGGTAGATAGAACATGCTAAGAAAAATCCTAATAATATTCCACAAACCTGGGATGCCTTGAAACGGGTCATGCGGGCTAGATTTGTTCCTTCTTACTATGCGCGTGATCTGTTACATAGATTGCAACAACTGAGACAGGGTAATAAAAGTGTAGAAGAATACTATCAGGAATTACAAATGGGTGTGTTGCGTTGTAATTTAGTGGAGGATGAGGAACCTGCTATGGCTAGATTTTTAGGAGGTTTGAATCGAGAAATTTAGGACATTCTTGCTTATAAAGATTATACTAACGTAACCCGTTTGTTCCATCTTGCTTGTAAAGCTGAAAGGGAAGTGCTGGGACGACGTGCTAGTACAAGAACTAATATTTCTGCAGGAAAACCTTCATCATGGCAGCCGCGCACATCTACCTCATTGACCGGACGAGCTCCTGCACCTTCTACATTCCCGAGTCGGTCGACAATACCCGCTCCATCCAACGATAAGACACGTGCTCCCCCGACAAATTCAGCAACCACGACTGTCCAGAAACCAGCCATGAGTGCATCTTCGGTTGCCTCCACGGGAAGGACAAGAGATATTCAGTGCCATCGATGCAAGGGCTTTGGCCACGTGCAACGTGACTGCCCTAACAAGCGCGTTTTGGTGGTCAAAGGAGATGGTGGGTATTCCTCTGCTAGTGATTTTGATGAAGATACACTTGCTTTGCTTGCTGCTGACCATGCAGGTACTAAGGAACAACCAGAAGAGCAGATTGGTGCAGAGGATGCAGATCATTATGAGAGCCTCATTGTGCAGCGTGTACTTAGTGCACAAATGGAAAAGGCGGAGCAAAATCAACGGCATACACTGTTCCAAACAAAGTGTGTTATTAAAGAGCGTTCATGCCGTTTGATAATTGATGGAGGTAGCTGCAACAACTTGGCTAGCAGCGATATGGTCGAGAAGCTTGCACTTACAACAAAACCGCACCCACATCCATATCACATTCGGTGGCTCAACAATAGTGGTAAGGTCAAGGTAACGAGATTGGTACGAATTAATTTCGCTATTGGTTCATATCATGATGTTGTTGAATGCGATGTTGTGCCTATGGAAGCTTGTCATATTCTGCTAGGTAGACCATGGCAATTTGATACCGATAGCATGCATCATGGTAGATCAAATCAATATTCTCTTATACATCATGATAAGAAAGTCGTTTTGCTTCCTATGTCACCTGAATCTATTGTGCGTGATGATGTTGCTAAAGCTAAGAGAACTAAAGCTGAGATCGATAAGAATGCCAAATCTGTTAGTAGCAGGGAAGATGAGATAAGATTGAAAGGACATTGCTTGCTTGCTACTAAGTCTGATATTAATGAATTGATTGCTTCCACTTCTGTTGCCTATGCTTTGGTGTGCAAGAATGCTTTGATTTTAGTTCACGATATGCAGCATTCTTTGCCCCCGGCTGTTGCTAACCTTTTGCAGGAGTATTCTGATGTGTTCCCAAGTGAGATACCAGCGGGGCTGCCACCAATACGAGGGATTGAGAACCAAATTGACCTTATTCCTGGTGCATCGTTGCCAAACCGTGCGTCATACAGGACAAATCCGGAAGAAACTAAGGAAATTCAGCGACAAGTGCACGAACTACTCGACAAATGTTACGTGCGTGAGTCTCTTAGTCCTTGTGCTGTTCCGGTTATTTTAGTGCCTAAAAAGGATGGAACATGGCGTATGTGTGTTGATTGTAGGGATATTAATAATATCACAATTCGATATCGACACCCTATCCCTCGTTTGGATGATATGCTTGATGAATTGAGTGGTGCTATTGTGTTTTCCAAAGTTGATTTGCGTAGTGGGTACCACCAGATTCGTATGAAATTGGGAGATGAATGGAAAACTGCTTTCAAAACTAAGTTCGGGTTATATGAGTGGTTAGTCATGCCTTTTGGGTTAACTAATGCACCGAGTACTTTCATAAGATTAATGAACGAGGTTCTGCGTGCTTTCATTGGGAAATTTGTTGTTGTCTACTTTGATGATATATTGATTTACAGCAAATCTTTCGATGAACATCTTGATCACTTACGTGCTGTTTTTAATGCTTTACGAGATGCACGTTTATTTGGTAACCTTGAGAAGTGCACCTTTTGCACCGATCGAGTGTCTTTTCTTGGCTATGTCGTGACTCCACAGGGAATCGAGGTTGACAAGCCAAGGTGGAAGCTATACATGGATGGCTTATACCGAAGACTATCACGCAAGTGCGGAGTTTCCTAGGACTTACTGGTTTCTATCATCGTTTTGTGAAGGACTTCAGCACTATTGCCGCGCCTTTGAATGAGCTTACAAAGAAGGGAGTGCCTTTTAGTTGGGGTAAAACACAAGAGAACTCCTTCAACACGCTGAAAGATAAGTTGACACATGCACCTCTCCTCCAACTCCCTGATTTGAATAAAACCTTTGAGCTTGAATGTGATGCTAGTGGCATTGGTTTGGGTGGTGTTTTGTTACAAGAAGGCAAACCTGTTGCTTATTTCAGTGAAAAATTGAGCGGACCTGTTCTGAATTATTCTACTTATGATAAGGAATTGTATGCTCTTGTTCGCACATTAGAAACATGGCAGCATTATCTATGGCCCAAAGAGTTTGTTATTCATTCAGATCATGAATCTTTAAAACATATTCGTAGTCAAGGAAAATTGAACCGTAGACATGCTAAGTGGGTTGAATTTATTGAATCTTTTCCTTATATTTTAAGCACAAGAAAGGGAAAGAGAATATAATTGCTGATGCATTGTCTAGGAGATACACCTTGTTGAACCAACTTGATTACAAAATATTTGGATTGGAAACGATTAAAGATCAATATGTTAATGATGCTGATTTTAAAGATGTGTTGCTGCATTGTAAAGAGGGGAAGGGATGGAACAAATTCATCGTTAGTGATGGGTTTGTCTTTAGAGCTAACAAGTTATGCATTCTAGCTAGCTCCGTTCGCTTGTTATTGTTGCAGGAAGCGCATCGAGGTGGCTTAATGGGGCATTTTGGAGCAAAGAAAATGGAAGATATACTTGCTGGCCATTTCTTTTGGCCAAAGATGAGAAGAGATGTGGAGAGATTTGTTGCTCGCTGCACGACATGTCAAAAGGCTAAATCACGATTGAATCCACACGGTTTGTATTTGCCTCTACCTGTTCCTAGTGCTCCTTGGGAAGATATTTCTATGGATTTTGTGTTAGGATTGCCTAGGACTAGGAAGGGACGTGATAGTGTGTTTGTGGTTGTTGATAGATTTTCTAAGATGGCCCATTTCATACCATGTCATAAAACTGATGATGCTTCTCACATTGCTGATTTGTTCTTTCGGGAAATTATTCGTTTGCATGGTGTGCCCAACACAATTGTTTCTGATCGTGATGCTAAATTTCTTAGTTATTTTTGGAAGACTTTATGGGCTAAATTGGGAACTAAATTGTTGTTTTCTACTACATGTCATCCGCAAACTGATGGTCAAACTGAAGTGGTTAATAGGACTTTGTCTACTATATTAAGGGCTGTTTTAAAGAAGAACATTAAGATGTGGGAAGATTGTTTGCCTCATATTGAATTCGCTTATAATCGATCGCTGCATTCTACTACAAAGATGTGCCCATTTCAGATTGTATATGGTTTCTTGCCTCGTGCTCCTATTGATTTAATGCCTTTGCCATTTTCTGAAAAAAATGAATTTTGATGCTACTAAGCGTGCCGAATTGATGTTAAAACTGCATGAAACAACTAAAGAAAACATAGAGCGCATGAATGCTAAATACAAGATTGCTGGTGATAAAGGTAGGAAGGAACTAAAGTTTGAACCTGGAGATTTAGTTTGGCTGCATTTGAGAAAGGAAAGGTTTCCTGAATTGAGAAAATCTAAATTGCTACCTCGGGCTGATGGACCATTTAAAGTGTTAGAGAAAGTCAATCATAATGCATATAAGCTCGATCTGCCTGCGGATTTTAGGGTTAGTCCCACATTTAACATTGCAGATTTGAAGCCATATTTGGGAGAGGAAGATGAGCTTGAGTCGAGGACGACTCAAATGCAAGAAGGGGAGGATGATGAGGACATCAACACCAACGATACATCCACTCCGACACAAGTACCTATTGCTGGTCCTATTACTCGTACTCGTGCGCATCAACTTAATCATCAGGTGAGTTCAAATCTAAGCTCATGTACATCATATTTAAACCATGGAGACCCGTGTACTCTTGTTTTGCTTAGGAACCAAGGAGGCGACCGAAAGGGAAACGGATTCGCGCAGGCTGGATTCGGACTGCAGAACAGTACCAACTTGTGACGGACACCATAGTCGCATATGAACTCGGATTGGGGCGTTCAACTACTTCGTGGAAAGCTTATGAAGTCTTCTTTCAAACGGATCTGTTACAAATCTGCTGCAATCGTAAAATTAATACAGAGTCCTTTTCTGCACATGGTGCTGCGTCACCCTGTTTTGGCCCAATGGGCCGTGTATCAAGTTGAGTCCATTACGGACGCGTCCTAGGGTTGGAGTACGACCCCAGCACCCCTGTGGTCGTCCTCCCACGTACTTATACCCCTTAGCCACCACCAAGGATGCTTGGGTTTTGTTTAGATCAAGTTTAGCCTTCGCTACTTGCTTGCAAGCGCGCGTGCTGGATCAGCCGCCCGTCTTCTTGTCTTCGGAACCCCACCATTATTGAGATTGTGTGTGAAACCTTCATTTACATCTAGTAAATTTAGTACTTGTCATACTTGTTCTTGCTAGTTCTTCGATTGCTTGCAGGACGAGTGCCCTAGTGGCCGGGTGCCGTGCTCCACAAGATCGCGATAGCCATTGGAGGGGGTGTATCGGTTGCTAAGGCGCAGCTTGGAAGGCTGTAGTCGGGCCGTGAACGTCGCCTCCATCGACCAATCGAGTTATCCACGCCTCTCATCGAAAGATCGGGAATCAAACCCTAGCGGGTCGCCATTAATTGCGACGCGATTTATTTACATGAACTTGTGCATTTGTGGCACCAGTTCGGCCCGTTTTGCACCGAAGTTCGTGGTGTAATAAAACAGTCCAAAACGCTCAAAAATAATAGTTTGGGATCCAATAGGGTGGATCGGGTGCGTTCGTTGCGAAATATTGTGACGCGACTTCGTTGCACAAACTTGTGCATTAATGGCACCAGTTTGGCCCATTTTGAATCGAAATTCGTGCAGTAACGAAACGGTCCGAAATGCCCCAAAACATGAGTTTGGGATCCAATGGGGTGGATCGGATGCGTTCGTTGTGAAAAATTCTGAAGCAACTTCTTTGCACGAACATATGCATTAACTGCTCAAGATCGGCCCATTTTGCATCAAAGTTCATGCAGTAATGAAACTGTCCGAGACGCCCAAAAACATGATTTTGCGGTCAATTGGGGTGGAAAGAGTGCGTTTGTTGTGAAAAATTGCGACGCAATTTCGTTAATGGCACCAGTTCGGCCCTTTTGGCACCGAAGTTCGTGATGTAACTAAACAGTCCAAAATGCTCCAAAACATGAGTTTGGGATCCAATAGGGTGGATCGGGTGCATTTGCGTTTGTTGCGAAATATTCCGACGCGACTTCGTTGCACGAACTTGTGCATTAATGGCACCAGTTCAACCCGTTTTGCCTCGAAGTTCGTGCAGCAACGAAACGGTCCGCAATGCCTCAAAACATGAGTTTGGGATCCAATGGGGTGGATCGGGTGCGTTCGTTGTGAAAATTCCGACGCAACTTCTTTGCACGAACATGTGCATTAACTGCTCAAGATCGGCCCGTATTGCATCGAAGTTCATGCAGTAATGAAACGGTCCGAAACGCCCAAAGACATGAGTTTGCAGTCAATTGGGGTGGAAAGTGTACGTTCGTTGTGAAAAATTGCGACGCGATTTTGTTACATGAACTTGTGCAATTATGGCACCAGTTCAGCCCGTTTTGCCTCGAAGTTCGTGCAGTAACGAAACGGTCAGAAACGCCTCAAAACATGAGTTTGTGATCCAATGGGGTGGATCGTGTGCGTTCGTTGTGAAAATTCTGACGCAACTTCTTTGCACGAACTTGTGCATAAATGGCACGAGTTCGACCCGTATGTCATCGAAGTTCGTGCAGTAACGAAACGGTCCGAAACGCCCCAAAACATGAGTTTGGGATCTAGTGGGGTGGATCGGGTGCGTTCGTTGTGAAAAATTCCAACGAGACTTCTTTGCACGAACTTGTGCATTGACTGCTCTAGATCGGCCCATTTTGCATCGAAGTTCGTGCAGTAATGAAACGGTACAAAACGCCCAAAAACATGAGTTTGCAGTCAATTGGGGTGGAAAGTGTGCGTTTGTTGTGAAAAATTGCGATGCGATTTTGTTACATGAACTTGTGCATTTATGGCACCAGTTCGGCCCGTTTTGCACCAAATTCGTGGTGTAACGAAACAGTCCAAAACGCTCCAAAATATGAGTTTGGGATCCAATAGGGTGGATCGGTGCGTTTGTTGCGAAATATTCCGACGCGACTTCGTTGCACGAACTTGTGCATTAATGGCACCAGTTTGGCCCATGTGGAATCGAAGTTCGTGCACTAACGAAACAGTCCAAAACGCCCCAAAACATGAGTTTGGGATCCAATGGGGTGGATCGGATGCGATCGTTGTGAAAAATTCTGAAGCAACTTCTTTGCACGAACATGTGCATTAACTGCTCAAGATAGGCCCATTTTGCATCGAAGTTCATGCAGTAATGAAACTGTCCGAAACGCCCATAAACATGATTTTGTGGTCAATTGGGGTGGAAAGAGTGCTTTTGTTGTGAAAAATTGCGACGCGATTTCGATAATGGCACCAGTTCGGCCTGTTTTGCACCGAAGTTCGTGTTGTAACGAAACAGTCCAAAACGCTCCAAAACATGAGTTTGGGATCCAATAGGGTGGATCGGGTGCATTTGCGTTTGTTGCGAAATATTCCGACGCGACTTCATTGCACGAACTTGTGCATTAATGGCACCAGTTCAGCCCGTTTTGCCTCGAAGTTCGTGCAGTAACGAAACAATCCGAAACGCCTCAAAACATGACTTTGGGATCCAATGGGGTGGATCGGGTGCGTTCGTTGTGAAAATTCCGACGCGACTTCTTTGCACGAACTTGTGCATAAATGGCACCAGTTCGGCCCGTATTGCATCGAAGTTCGTGCAGTAAGGAAACGGTCCGAAACGCCCCAAAACATGAGTTAGGGATCTAGTGGGGTGGATCGGGTGCGTTCGTTGTGAAAAATTCCAACGACACTTCTTTGCACGAACTTGTGCATTGACTGCTCCAGATCGGCCCATTTTACATTGAAGTTCGTGCGGTAATGAAACGGTCTGAAACGCCCAAAAACATGAGTTTGCAGTCAATTGGGGTGGAAAGAGTGCATTCGTTATGAAAAATTGCGACGCGATTTCGTTACATGAACTTGTGCATTAATGGCACCAGTTCGGCCTATTTTGCACCGAAGTTCGTGTTGTAACGAAACAGTCCAAAACGCTCCAAAACTTGAGTTTGGGTTCCAATAGGGTGGATCAGGTGCGTTTGCGTTTGTTGCAAAATATTCCGGCGCGACTTCTTTGCACGAACTTGTGCATAAATGGCACCAGATCGACCCGTATTGCATCGAAGTTCGTGCATTAACGAAACGGTCCGAAATGCCCCAAAACATGAGTTTGGGATCCAATGGGGTGGATCGGATGCGTTCGTTGTGAAAAATTCTGAAGCAACTTCTTTGCACGAATATATGCACTAACTGCTCAAGATCGGCACATTTTGCATCAAACTTCATGCAGTAATGAAACTGTCCGAGATGCCCAAAAACATGATTTTGCGGTCAATTGGGGTGGAAAGACTGTGTTTGTTGTGAAAAATTGCGACGCGATTTCGTTAATGGCTCTAGTTCGGCCCGTGTGGCACCGATGTTCGTGTTGTAACGAAACAGTCCAAAATGCTCCAAAAAATGAGTTTGGGATGCGATAGGGTGGATCGGGTGCATTTGCGTTTGTTGCGAAATATTCCGACGTGACTTCGTTGCACGAACTTGTGCATTAATGGCACCAGTTCAGCCCGTTTTGCCTCGAAGTTCGTGCAGTAGCGAAACGGTCAGAAACGCCTCAAAACATGAGTTTGGGATCCAATGGGGTGGATCGGGTGCGTTCGTTGTGAAAATTCCAATGCAACTTCTTTGCACGAACTTGTGCATAAATGGCACGAGTTCGACCCGTATTGCATCGAAGTTCGTGCACTAACGAAACGGTCCGAAACGCCCCAAAACATGAGTTTGGGATCTAGTGAGGTGGATCGGGTGCGTTCGTTGTGAAAAATTCCGACGAGACATCTTTGCACGAACTTGTGCATTGGCTGCTCCAGATCGGCCCATTTTGCATCGAAGTTCGTGCGGTAATGAAACGCTCCGAAACGCCCAAAAACATTAGTTTGCGGTCAATTGGGGTTGAAAGAGTGCGTTCGTTATGAAAAATTGCGACACGATTTCGTTGCATGAACTTGTGCATTAATGGCACCAGTTCGGCCTATTTTGCACCGAAGTTCGTGTTGTAACGAAACAGTCCAAAACGCTCCAAAACTTGAGTTTGGGTTCCAATAGGGTGGATCGGGTGCGTTTGCGTTTGTTGGAAAATATTCCGGCGCGACTTCTTTGCACGAACTTGTGCATAAATGGCACCAGATCGACCCGTATTGCATCGAAGTTCGTGCAGTAATGAAACGGTCCGAAACGCCCCAAAACATGAGTTAGGGATCTAGTAGGGTGGATCGGGTGCGTTCGTTGTGAAAAATTCCAACGAGACTTCTTTGCACGAACTTGTGCATTGACAGCTCCAGATCGGCCCATTTTGCATCGAAGTTCGTGCGGTAATGAAACGGTCCGAAACGCCCAAAAACATGAGTTTGCAGTCAATTGGGGTGGAAAGAGTGCGTTCGTTATGAAAAATTGCGACGCGATTTCGTTACATGAACTTGTGCATTAATGGCACCAGTTCGGCCTATTTTGCACCGAAGTTCGTGTTGTAACGAAACAGTCCAAAATGCTCCTAAACATGAGTTTGGGATCCATTATGGTGGATCGGGTGCGTTTGCGTTTGTTGCGAAATATTCCGGCGCGACTTCATTGCACGAACTTGTACATTAATGGCACCAGTTCAGCCCGTTTTGCCTTGAAGTTCGTGCAGTAACGAAACGGTCCGAAATGCCCCAAAACATGAGTTTGGGATCCAATGGGGTGGATCGGATGCGTTCGTTGTGAAAAATTCTGAAGCAACTTCTTTGCACGAACATATGCATTAACTGCTCAAGATCGGCCCATTTTGCATCAAAGTTCATGCAGTAATGAAACTTTCCGAGACGCCCAAAAACATGATTTTGCGGTCAATTGGGGTGGAAAGACTGTGTTTGTTGTGAAAAATGGCGACGCGATTTCGTTAACGGCTCCAGTTCGGCCCGTTTGGCATCGAAGTTCGTGTTGTAACGAAACAGTCCAAAACGCTCCAAAACTTGAGTTTGGGTTCCAATAGGGTGGATCTGGTGCGTTTGCGTTTGTTGCAAAATATTCCGGCGCGACTTCTTTGCACGAACTTGTGCATAAATGGCACCAGATCGACCCGTATTGCATCGAAGTTCGTGCAGTAACGAAACGGTCCGAAACGCCCCAAAACATGAGTTAGGGATCTAGTGGGGTGGATCGGGTGCGTTCGTTGTGAAAAATTCCAACGAGACTTCTTTGCACGAACTTGTGCATTGACTGCTCCAGATCGGCCCATTTTGCATCGAAGTTCGTGCGGTAATGAAACGGTCCGAAACGCCCAAAAATATGAGTTTGCAGTCAATTGGGGTGGAAAGAGTGCGTTCGTTATGAAAAAATGCGACGCAATTTCGTTACATGAACTTGTGCATTAATGGCACCAGTTCGGCCTATTTTGCACCGAAGTTCGTGTTGTAACGAAATAGCGATTTCGTTACATGAACTTGTGCATTAATGGCACCAGTTCGGCCTATTTTGCACCGAAGTTCGTGTTGTAACGAAACAGTCCAAAATGCTCCTAAACATGAGTTTGGGATCCATTATGGTGGATCGGGAGCGTTTGCGTTTGTTGCGAAATATTCCAGCGCGACTTCATTGCACGAACTTGTACATTAATGGCACCAGTTCAGCCCGTTTTGCCTTGAAGTTCGTGCAGTAACGAAACAGTCCGAAATGCCCCAAAACATGAGTTTGGGATCCAATGGGGTGGATCGGATGCGTTCGTTGTGAAAAATTCTGAAGCAACTTCTTTGCACGAACATATGCATTAACTGCTCAAGATCGGCCCATTTTGCATCAAAGTTCATGCAGTAATGAAACTTTCCGAGACGCCCAAAAACATGATTTTGCGGTCAATTGGGGTGGAAAGACTGTGTTTGTTGTGAAAAATGGCGACGCGATTTCGTTAACGGCTCCAGTTCGGCCCGTTTGGCATCGAAGTTCGTGTTGTAACGAAACAGTCCAAAACGCTCCAAAACTTGAGTTTGGGTTCCAATAGGGTGGATCTGGTGCGTTTGCGTTTGTTGCAAAATATTCCGGCGCGACTTCTTTGCACGAACTTGTGCATAAATGGCACCAGATCGACCCGTATTGCATCGAAGTTCGTGCAGTAACGAAACGGTCCGAAACGCCCCAAAACATGAGTTAGGGATCTAGTGGGGTGGATCGGGTGCGTTCGTTGTGAAAAATTCCAACGAGACTTCTTTGCACGAACTTGTGCATTGACTGCTCCAGATCGGCCCATTTTGCATCGAAGTTCGTGCGGTAATGAAACGGTCCGAAACGCCCAAAAATATGAGTTTGCAGTCAATTGGGGTGGAAAGAGTGCGTTCGTTATGAAAAAATGCGACGCAATTTCGTTACATGAACTTGTGCATTAATGGCACCAGTTCGGCCTATTTTGCACCGAAGTTCGTGTTGTAACGAAATAGCGATTTCGTTACATGAACTTGTGCATTAATGGCACCAGTTCGGCCTATTTTGCACCGAAGTTCGTGTTGTAACGAAACAGTCCAAAATGCTCCTAAACATGAGTTTGGGATCCATTATGGTGGATCGGGTGCGTTTGCGTTTGTTGCGAAATATTCCAGCGCGACTTCATTGCACGAACTTGTACATTAATGGCACCAGTTCAGCCCGTTTTGCCTTGAAGTTCGTGCAGTAACGAAACGGTCCGAAATGCCCCAAAACATGAGTTTGGGATCCAATGGGGTGGATCGGATGCGTTCGTTGTGAAAAATTCTGAAGCAACTTCTTTGCACGAACATATGCATTAACTGCTCAAGATCGGCCCATTTTGCATCAAAGTTCATGCAGTAATGAAACTTTCCGAGACGCCCAAAAACATGATTTTGCGGTCAATTGGGGTGGAAAGACTGTGTTTGTTGTGAAAAATGGCGACGCGATTTCGTTAACGGCTCCAGTTCGGCCCGTTTGGCATCGAAGTTCGTGTTGTAACGAAACAGTCCAAAACGCTCCAAAACATGAGTTTGGGTTCCAATAGGGTGGATCGGGTGCGTTTGCGTTTGTTGCGAAATATTCCGACGCGACTTCTTTGCACGAACTTGTGCATAAATGGCACCAGTTCAGCCCGTTTTGCCTCGAAGTTCGTGCAGTAGCGAAACGGTCAGAAACGCCTCAAAACATGAGTTTGGGATCCAATGGGGTGGATCGGGTGCGTTCGTTGTGAAAATTCCAATGCAACTTCTTTGCACGAACTGGTGCATAAATGGCACGAGTTCGACCCGTATTGCATCGAAGTTCGTGCAGTAACGAAACGGTCCGAAATGCCCCAAAACATGAGTTTGGGATCTAGTGAGGTGGATCGGGTGCGTTCGTTGTGAAAAATTCCGACGAGACTTCTTTGCACGAACTTGTGCATTGGCTGCTCCAGATCGGCCCATTTTGCATCGAAGTTCGTGCGGTAATGAAACGATCCGAAACGCCCAAAAACATTAGTTTGCGGTCAATTGGGGTGGAAAGAGTGCGTTCGTTATGAAAAATTGCGACACGATTTCGTTACATGAACTTGCGCATTAATGGCACCAGTTCGGCCTATTTTGCACCGAAGTTCGTGTTGTAACGAAACAGTCCAAAACGCTCCAAAACTTGAGTTTGGGTTCCAAAAGGGTGGATCGGGTGCGTTTGCGTTTGTTGCAAAATATTCCAGCGCGTTCGTTGTGAAAAATGCCAACGAGACTTCTTTGCACGAACTTGTGCATTGACTGCTCCAGATCGGCCCATTTTGCATCGAAGTTCGTGCGGTAATGAAACGGTCGGAAACGCCCAAAAACATGAGTTTGCAGTCAATTGGGGTGGAAAGAGTGCGTTCGTTATGAAAAATTGAGACGCGATTTCGTTACATGAACTTGTGCGTTAGTGGCACCAATTCGACCAATTTTGCACCGAAGTTCGTGTTGTAACGAAACAGTCCAAAACGCTCCAAAACTTGAGTTTGGGTTCCAATAGGCTGGATCGGGTGCGTTTGCGTTTGTTGCAAAATATTCCGGCGCGACTTCTTTGCACGAACTTGTGCATAAATGGCACCATATCGACCCGTATTGCATCGAAGTTCGTGCATTAACGAAACGGTCCGAAATGCCCCAAAACATGAGTTTGGGATCCAATGGGGTGGATCGGATGCGTTCGTTGTGAAAAATTCTGAAGCAACTTCTTTGCACGAACATATGCATTAACTGCTCAAGATCGGCCCATTTTGCATCAAAGTTCATGCAGTAATGAAACTTTCCGAGACGCCCAAAAACATGATTTTGCGGTCAATTGGGGTGGAAAGACTGTGTTTGTTGTGAAAAATGGCGACGCGATTTCGTTAACGGCTCCAGTTCGGCCCGTTTGGCATCGAAGTTCGTGTTGTAACGAAACAGTCCAAAACGCTCCAAAACTTGAGTTTGGGTTCCAATAGGGTGGATCTGGTGCGTTTGCGTTTGTTGCAAAATATTCCGGCGCGACTTCTTTGCACGAACTTGTGCATAAATGGCACCAGATCGACCCGTATTGCATCGAAGTTCGTGCAGTAACGAAACGGTCCGAAACGCCCCAAAACATGAGTTAGGGATCTAGTGGGGTGGATCGGGTGCGTTCGTTGTGAAAAATTCCAACGAGACTTCTTTGCACGAACTTGTGCATTGACTGCTCCAGATCGGCCCATTTTGCATCGAAGTTCGTGCGGTAATGAAACGGTCCGAAACGCCCAAAAATATGAGTTTGCAGTCAATTGGGGTGGAAAGAGTGCGTTCGTTATGAAAAAATGCGACGCAATTTCGTTACATGAACTTGTGCATTAATGGCACCAGTTCGGCCTATTTTGCACCGAAGTTCGTGTTGTAACGAAATAGCGATTTCGTTACATGAACTTGTGCATTAATGGCACCAGTTCGGCCTATTTTGCACCGAAGTTCGTGTTGTAACGAAACAGTCCAAAATGCTCCTAAACATGAGTTTGGGATCCATTATGGTGGATCGGGAGCGTTTGCGTTTGTTGCGAAATATTCCAGCGCGACTTCATTGCACGAACTTGTACATTAATGGCACCAGTTCAGCCCGTTTTGCCTTGAAGTTCGTGCAGTAACGAAACAGTCCGAAATGCCCCAAAACATGAGTTTGGGATCCAATGGGGTGGATCGGATGCGTTCGTTGTGAAAAATTCTGAAGCAACTTCTTTGCACGAACATATGCATTAACTGCTCAAGATCGGCCCATTTTGCATCAAAGTTCATGCAGTAATGAAACTTTCCGAGACGCCCAAAAACATGATTTTGCGGTCAATTGGGGTGGAAAGACTGTGTTTGTTGTGCAAAATGGCGACGCGATTTCGTTAGCGGCTCCAGTTCGGCCCGTTTGGCATCAAAGTTCGTGTTGTAACGAAACAGTCCAAAACGCTCCAAAACTTGAGTTTGGGTTCCAATAGGGTGGATCTGGTGCGTTTGCGTTTGTTGCAAAATATTCCGGCGCGACTTCTTTGCACGAACTTGTGCATAAATGGCACCAGATCGACCCGTATTGCATCGAAGTTCGTGCAGTAACGAAACGGTCCGAAACGCCCCAAAACATGAGTTAGGGATCTAGTGGGGTGGATCGGGTGCGTTCGTTGTGAAAAATTCCAACGAGACTTCTTTGCACGAACTTGTGCATTGACTGCTCCAGATCGGCCCATTTTGCATCGAAGTTCGTGCGGTAATGAAACGGTCCGAAACGCCCAAAAATATGAGTTTGCAGTCAATTGGGGTGGAAAGAGTGCGTTCGTTATGAAAAAATGCGACGCAATTTCGTTACATGAACTTGTGCATTAATGGCACCAGTTCGGCCTATTTTGCACCGAAGTTCGTGTTGTAACGAAATAGCGATTTCGTTACATGAACTTGTGCATTAATGGCACCAGTTCGGCCTATTTTGCACCGAAGTTCGTGTTGTAACGAAACAGTCCAAAATGCTCCTAAACATGAGTTTGGGATCCATTATGGTGGATCGGGTGCGTTTGCGTTTGTTGCGAAATATTCCAGCGCGACTTCATTGCACGAACTTGTACATTAATGGCACCAGTTCAGCCCGTTTTGCCTTGAAGTTCGTGCAGTAACGAAACGGTCCGAAATGCCCCAAAACATGAGTTTGGGATCCAATGGGGTGGATCGGATGCGTTCGTTGTGAAAAATTCTGAAGCAACTTCTTTGCACGAACATATGCATTAACTGCTCAAGATCGGCCCATTTTGCATCAAAGTTCATGCAGTAATGAAACTTTCCGAGACGCCCAAAAACATGATTTTGCGGTCAATTGGGGTGGAAAGACTGTGTTTGTTGTGAAAAATGGCGACGCGATTTCGTTAACGGCTCCAGTTCGGCCCGTTTGGCATCGAAGTTCGTGTTGTAACGAAACAGTCCAAAACGCTCCAAAACATGAGTTTGGGTTCCAATAGGGTGGATCGGGTGCGTTTGCGTTTGTTGCGAAATATTCCGACGCGACTTCTTTGCACGAACTTGTGCATAAATGGCACCAGTTCAGCCCGTTTTGCCTCGAAGTTCGTGCAGTAGCGAAACGGTCAGAAACGCCTCAAAACATGAGTTTGGGATCCAATGGGGTGGATCGGGTGCGTTCGTTGTGAAAATTCCAATGCAACTTCTTTGCACGAACTGGTGCATAAATGGCACGAGTTCGACCCGTATTGCATCG
Organism: Panicum miliaceum; assembly: GCA_032594955.1. Taxonomy (NCBI): domain Eukaryota; kingdom Viridiplantae; phylum Streptophyta; class Magnoliopsida; order Poales; family Poaceae; genus Panicum; species Panicum miliaceum. The sequence continues at coordinate 10,104,576 of CM064070.1, forward strand.
AAGTTCGTGCAGTAACGAAACGGTCCGAAATGCCCCAAAACATGAGTTTGGGATCTAGTGAGGTGGATCGGGTGCGTTCGTTGTGAAAAATTCCGACGAGACTTCTTTGCACGAACTTGTGCATTGGCTGCTCCAGATCGGCCCATTTTGCATCGAAGTTCGTGCGGTAATGAAACGATCCGAAACGCCCAAAAACATTAGTTTGCGGTCAATTGGGGTGGAAAGAGTGCGTTCGTTATGAAAAATTGCGACACGATTTCGTTACATGAACTTGCGCATTAATGGCACCAGTTCGGCCTATTTTGCACCGAAGTTCGTGTTGTAACGAAACAGTCCAAAACGCTCCAAAACTTGAGTTTGGGTTCCAAAAGGGTGGATCGGGTGCGTTTGCGTTTGTTGCAAAATATTCCAGCGCGTTCGTTGTGAAAAATGCCAACGAGACTTCTTTGCACGAACTTGTGCATTGACTGCTCCAGATCGGCCCATTTTGCATCGAAGTTCGTGCGGTAATGAAACGGTCTGAAACGCCCAAAAACATGAGTTTGCAGTCAATTGGGGTGGAAAGAGTGCGTTCGTTATGAAAAATTGAGACGCGATTTCGTTACATGAACTTGTGCGTTAGTGGCACCAATTCGACCAATTTTGCACCGAAGTTCGTGTTGTAACGAAACAGTCCAAAACGCTCCAAAACTTGAGTTTGGGTTCCAATAGGCTGGATCGGGTGCGTTTGCGTTTGTTGCAAAATATTCCGGCGCGACTTCTTTGCACGAACTTGTGCATAAATGGCACCATATCGACCCGTATTGCATCGAAGTTCGTGCATTAACGAAACGGTCCGAAATGCCCCAAAACATGAGTTTGGGATCCAATGGGGTGGATCGGATGCGTTCGTTGTGAAAAATTCTGAAGCAACTTCTTTGCACGAACATATGCATTAACTGCTCAAGATCGGCCCATTTTGCATCAAAGTTCATGCAGTAATGAAACTTTCCGAGACGCCCAAAAACATGATTTTGCGGTCAATTGGGGTGGAAAGACTGTGTTTGTTGTGAAAAATGGCGACGCGATTTCGTTAACGGTTCCAGTTCGGCCCGTTTGGCATCAAAGTTCGTGTTGTAACGAAACAGTCCAAAACGCTCCAAAACTTGAGTTTGGGTTCCAATAGGGTGGATCTGGTGCGTTTGCGTTTGTTGCAAAATATTCCGGCGCGACTTCTTTGCACGAACTTGTGCATAAATGGCACCAGATCGACCCGTATTGCATCGAAGTTCGTGCAGTAACGAAACGGTCCGAAACGCCCCAAAACATGAGTTAGGGATCTAGTGGGGTGGATCGGGTGCGTTCGTTGTGAAAAATTCCAATGCAACTTCCTTGCACGAACTTGTGCATAAATGGCACGAGTTCGACCCGTATTGCATCGATGTTCGTGCAGTAACGAAACGGTCCGAAATGCCCCAAAACATGAGTTAGGGATCTAGTGGGGTGGATCGGGTGCGTTCGTTGTGAAAAATTCCAACGAGACTTCTTTGCACGAACTTGTGCATTGACTGCTCCAGATCGGCCCATTTTGCATCGAAGTTCGTGCGGTAATGAAACGGTCTGAAACGCCCAAAAACATGAGTTTGCAGTCAATTGGGGTGGAAAGAGTGCGTTCGTTATGAAAAATTGAGACGCGATTTCGTTACATGAACTTGTGCGTTAGTGGCACCAATTCGACCAATTTTGCACCGAAGTTCGTGTTGTAACGAAACAGTCCAAAACGCTCCAAAACTTGAGTTTGGGTTCCAATAGGCTGGATCGGGTGCGTTTGCGTTTGTTGCAAAATATTCCGGCGCGACTTCTTTGCACGAACTTGTGCATAAATGGCACCAGATCGACCCGTATTGCATCGAAGTTCGTGCATTAACGAAACAGTCCGAAATGCCCCAAAACATGAGTTTGGGATCCAATGGGGTGGATCGGATGCGTTCGTTGTGAAAAATTCTGAAGCAACTTCTTTGCACGAACATATGCATTAACTGCTCAAGATCGGCACATTTTGCATCAAAGTTCATGCAGTAATGAAACTGTCCGAGACGCCCAAAAACATGATTTTGCGGTCAATTGGGGTGGAAAGAGTGTGTTTGTTGTGAAAAATTGCGATGCAATTTCGTTAATGGCACCAGTTCGGCCCGTTTGGCACCGAAGTTATTGTTGTAACGAAACAGTCTAAAATGCTCCAAAACATGAGTTTGGGATCCAATAGGGTGGATCGGGTGCATTTGCGTTTGTTGCGAAATATTCCGACGCGACTTCGTTGCACGAAATTGTGCATTAATGGCACCAGTTCAGCCCGTTTTGCCTCGAAGTTCGTGCAGTAACGAAACGGTCAGAAACGCCTCAAAACATGAGTTTGGGATCCAATGGGGTGGATCGGGTGCGTTCGTTGTGAAAATTCCAATGCAACTTCCTTGCACGAACTTGTGCATAAATGGCACGAGTTCGACCCGTATTGCATCGATGTTCGTGCAGTAACGAAACGGTCCGAAATGCCCCAAAACATGAGTTAGGGATCTAGTGGGGTGGATCGGGTGCGTTCGTTGTGAAAAATTCCAACGAGACTTCTTTGCACGAACTTGTGCATTGGCTGCTCCAGATCGGCCCATTTTGCATCGAAGTTCGTGCGGTAATGAAACGCTCCGAAACGCCCAAAAACATTAGTTTGCGGTCAATTGGGGTTGAAAGAGTGCGTTCGTTATGAAAAATTGCGACACGATTTCGTTGCATGAACTTGTGCATTAATGGCACCAGTTCGGCCTATTTTGCACCGAAGTTCGTGTTGTAACGAAACAGTCCAAAACGCTCCAAAACTTGAGTTTGGGTTCCAATAGGGTGGATCGGGTGCGTTTGCGTTTGTTGGAAAATATTCCGGCGCGACTTCTTTGCACGAACTTGTGCATAAATGGCACCAGATCGACCCGTATTGCATCGAAGTTCGTGCAGTAACGAAACGGTCCGAAACGCCCCAAAACATGAGTTAGGGATCTAGTGGGGTGGATCGGGTGCGTTCGTTGTGAAAAATTCCAACGAGACTTCTTTGCACGAACTTGTGCATTGACTGCTCCAGATCGGCCCATTTTGCATCGAAGTTCGTGCGGTAATGAAACGGTCTGAAACGCCCAAAAACATGAGTTTGCAGTCAATTGGGGTGGAAAGAGTGCGTTCGTTATGAAAAATTGAGACGCGATTTCGTTACATGAACTTGTGCGTTAGTGGCACCAATTCGACCAATTTTGCACCGAAGTTCGTGTTGTAACGAAACAGTCCAAAATGCTCCTAAACATGAGTTTGGGATCCATTATGGTGGATCGGGTGCGTTTGCGTTTGTTGCGAAATATTCCAGCGCGACTTCATTGCACGAACTTGTACATTAATGGCACCAGTTCAGCCCGTTTTGCCTTGAAGTTCGTGCAGTAACGAAACGGTCCGAAATGCCCCAAAACATGAGTTTGGGATCCAATGGGGTGGATCGGATGCGTTCGTTGTGAAAAATTCTGAAGCAACTTCTTTGCACGAACATATGCATTAACTGCTCAAGATCGGCCCATTTTGCATCAAAGTTCATGCAGTAATGAAACTTTCCGAGACGCCCAAAAACATGATTTTGCGGTCAATTGGGGTGGAAAGACTGTGTTTGTTGTGAAAAATGGCGACGCGATTTCGTTAACGGCTCCAGTTCGGCCCGTTTGGCATCGAAGTTCGTGTTGTAACGAAACAGTCCAAAACGCTCCAAAACATGAGTTTGGGTTCCAATAGGGTGGATCGGGTGCGTTTGCGTTTGTTGCGAAATATTCCGACGCGACTTCTTTGCACGAACTTGTGCATAAATGGCACCAGTTCAGCCCGTTTTGCCTCGAAGTTCGTGCAGTAGCGAAACGGTCAGAAACGCCTCAAAACATGAGTTTGGGATCCAATGGGGTGGATCGGGTGCGTTCGTTGTGAAAATTCCAATGCAACTTCTTTGCACGAACTGGTGCATAAATGGCACGAGTTCGACCCGTATTGCATCGAAGTTCGTGCAGTAACGAAACGGTCCGAAATGCCCCAAAACATGAGTTTGGGATCTAGTGAGGTGGATCGGGTGCGTTCGTTGTGAAAAATTCCGACGAGACTTCTTTGCACGAACTTGTGCATTGGCTGCTCCAGATCGGCCCATTTTGCATCGAAGTTCGTGCGGTAATGAAACGATCCGAAACGCCCAAAAACATTAGTTTGCGGTCAATTGGGGTGGAAAGAGTGCGTTCGTTATGAAAAATTGCGACACGATTTCGTTACATGAACTTGCGCATTAATGGCACCAGTTCGGCCTATTTTGCACCGAAGTTCGTGTTGTAACGAAACAGTCCAAAACGCTCCAAAACTTGAGTTTGGGTTCCAAAAGGGTGGATCGGGTGCGTTTGCGTTTGTTGCAAAATATTCCAGCGCGTTCGTTGTGAAAAATGCCAACGAGACTTCTTTGCACGAACTTGTGCATTGACTGCTCCAGATCGGCCCATTTTGCATCGAAGTTCGTGCGGTAATGAAACGGTCTGAAACGCCCAAAAACATGAGTTTGCAGTCAATTGGGGTGGAAAGAGTGCGTTCGTTATGAAAAATTGAGACGCGATTTCGTTACATGAACTTGTGCGTTAGTGGCACCAATTCGACCAATTTTGCACCGAAGTTCGTGTTGTAACGAAACAGTCCAAAACGCTCCAAAACTTGAGTTTGGGTTCCAATAGGCTGGATCGGGTGCGTTTGCGTTTGTTGCAAAATATTCCGGCGCGACTTCTTTGCACGAACTTGTGCATAAATGGCACCATATCGACCCGTATTGCATCGAAGTTCGTGCATTAACGAAACGGTCCGAAATGCCCCAAAACATGAGTTTGGGATCCAATGGGGTGGATCGGATGCGTTCGTTGTGAAAAATTCTGAAGCAACTTCTTTGCACGAACATATGCATTAACTGCTCAAGATCGGCCCATTTTGCATCAAAGTTCATGCAGTAATGAAACTTTCCGAGACGCCCAAAAACATGATTTTGCGGTCAATTGGGGTGGAAAGACTGTGTTTGTTGTGAAAAATGGCGACGCGATTTCGTTAACGGCTCCAGTTCGGCCCGTTTGGCATCAAAGTTCGTGTTGTAACGAAACAGTCCAAAACGCTCCAAAACTTGAGTTTGGGTTCCAATAGGGTGGATCTGGTGCGTTTGCGTTTGTTGCAAAATATTCCGGCGCGACTTCTTTGCACGAACTTGTGCATAAATGGCACCAGATCGACCCGTATTGCATCGAAGTTCGTGCAGTAACGAAACGGTCCGAAACGCCCCAAAACATGAGTTAGGGATCTAGTGGGGTGGATCGGGTGCGTTCGTTGTGAAAAATTCCAATGCAACTTCCTTGCACGAACTTGTGCATAAATGGCACGAGTTCGACCCGTATTGCATCGATGTTCGTGCAGTAACGAAACGGTCCGAAATGCCCCAAAACATGAGTTAGGGATCTAGTGGGGTGGATCGGGTGCGTTCGTTGTGAAAAATTCCAACGAGACTTCTTTGCACGAACTTGTGCATTGACTGCTCCAGATCGGCCCATTTTGCATCGAAGTTCGTGCGGTAATGAAACGGTCTGAAACGCCCAAAAACATGAGTTTGCAGTCAATTGGGGTGGAAAGAGTGCGTTCGTTATGAAAAATTGAGACGCGATTTCGTTACATGAACTTGTGCGTTAGTGGCACCAATTCGACCAATTTTGCACCGAAGTTCGTGTTGTAACGAAACAGTCCAAAACGCTCCAAAACTTGAGTTTGGGTTCCAATAGGCTGGATCGGGTGCGTTTGCGTTTGTTGCAAAATATTCCGGCGCGACTTCTTTGCACGAACTTGTGCATAAATGGCACCAGATCGACCCGTATTGCATCGAAGTTCGTGCATTAACGAAACAGTCCGAAATGCCCCAAAACATGAGTTTGGGATCCAATGGGGTGGATCGGATGCGTTCGTTGTGAAAAATTCTGAAGCAACTTCTTTGCACGAACATATGCATTAACTGCTCAAGATCGGCACATTTTGCATCAAAGTTCATGCAGTAATGAAACTGTCCGAGACGCCCAAAAACATGATTTTGCGGTCAATTGGGGTGGAAAGAGTGTGTTTGTTGTGAAAAATTGCGATGCAATTTCGTTAATGGCACCAGTTCGGCCCGTTTGGCACCGAAGTTATTGTTGTAACGAAACAGTCTAAAATGCTCCAAAACATGAGTTTGGGATCCAATAGGGTGGATCGGGTGCATTTGCGTTTGTTGCGAAATATTCCGACGCGACTTCGTTGCACGAAATTGTGCATTAATGGCACCAGTTCAGCCCGTTTTGCCTCGAAGTTCGTGCAGTAACGAAACGGTCAGAAACGCCTCAAAACATGAGTTTTGGATCCAATGGGGTGGATCGGGTGCGTTCGTTGTGAAAATTCCAATGCAACTTCCTTGCACGAACTTGTGCATAAATGGCACGAGTTCGACCCGTATTGCATCGATGTTCGTGCAGTAACGAAACGGTCCGAAATGCCCCAAAACATGAGTTAGGGATCTAGTGGGGTGGATCGGGTGCGTTCGTTGTGAAAAATTCCAACGAGACTTCTTTGCACGAACTTGTGCATTGGCTGCTCCAGATCGGCCCATTTTGCATCGAAGTTCGTGCGGTAATGAAACGCTCCGAAACGCCCAAAAACATTAGTTTGCGGTCAATTGGGGTTGAAAGAGTGCGTTCGTTATGAAAAATTGCGACACGATTTCGTTGCATGAACTTGTGCATTAATGGCACCAGTTCGGCCTATTTTGCACCGAAGTTCGTGTTGTAACGAAACAGTCCAAAACGCTCCAAAACTTGAGTTTGGGTTCCAATAGGGTGGATCGGGTGCGTTTGCGTTTGTTGGAAAATATTCCGGCGCGACTTCTTTGCACGAACTTGTGCATAAATGGCACCAGATCGACCCGTATTGCATCGAAGTTCGTGCAGTAACGAAACGGTCCGAAACGCCCCAAAACATGAGTTAGGGATCTAGTGGGGTGGATCGGGTGCGTTCGTTGTGAAAAATTCCAACGAGACTTCTTTGCACGAACTTGTGCATTGACAGCTCCAGATCGGCCCATTTTGCATCGAAGTTCGTGCGGTAATGAAACGGTCCGAAACGCCCAAAAACATGAGTTTGCAGTCAATTGGGGTGGAAAGAGTGCGTTCGTTATGAAAAATTGCGACGCGATTTCGTTACATGAACTTGTGCATTAATGGCACCAGTTCGGCCTATTTTGCACCGAAGTTCGTGTTGTAACGAAACAGTCCAAAATGCTCCTAAACATGAGTTTGGGATCCATTATGGTGGATCGGGTGCGTTTGCGTTTGTTGCGAAATATTCCGGCGCGACTTCATTGCACGAACTTGTACATTAATGGCACCAGTTCAGCCCGTTTTGCCTTGAAGTTCGTGCAGTAACGAAACGGTCCGAAATGCCCCAAAACATGAGTTTGGGATCCAATGGGGTGGATCGGATGCGTTCGTTGTGAAAAATTCTGAAGCAACTTCTTTGCACGAACATATGCATTAACTGCTCAAGATCGGCCCATTTTGCATCAAAGTTCATGCAGTAATGAAACTTTCCGAGACGCCCAAAAACATGATTTTGCGGTCAATTGGGGTGGAAAGACTGTGTTTGTTGTGAAAAATGGCGACGCGATTTCGTTAACGGCTCCAGTTCGGCCCGTTTGGCATCGAAGTTCGTGTTGTAACGAAACAGTCCAAAACGCTCCAAAACTTGAGTTTGGGTTCCAATAGGGTGGATCTGGTGCGTTTGCGTTTGTTGCAAAATATTCCGGCGCGACTTCTTTGCACGAACTTGTGCATAAATGGCACCAGATCGACCCGTATTGCATCGAAGTTCGTGCAGTAACGAAACGGTCCGAAACGCCCCAAAACATGAGTTAGGGATCTAGTGGGGTGGATCGGGTGCGTTCGTTGTGAAAAATTCCAACGAGACTTCTTTGCACGAACTTGTGCATTGACTGCTCCAGATCGGCCCATTTTGCATCGAAGTTCGTGCGGTAATGAAACGGTCCGAAACGCCCAAAAATATGAGTTTGCAGTCAATTGGGGTGGAAAGAGTGCGTTCGTTATGAAAAAATGCGACGCAATTTCGTTACATGAACTTGTGCATTAATGGCACCAGTTCGGCCTATTTTGCACCGAAGTTCGTGTTGTAACGAAATAGCGATTTCGTTACATGAACTTGTGCATTAATGGCACCAGTTCGGCCTATTTTGCACCGAAGTTCGTGTTGTAACGAAACAGTCCAAAATGCTCCTAAACATGAGTTTGGGATCCATTATGGTGGATCGGGAGCGTTTGCGTTTGTTGCGAAATATTCCGGCGCGACTTCATTGCACGAACTTGTACATTAATGGCACCAGTTCAGCCCGTTTTGCCTTGAAGTTCGTGCAGTAACGAAACGGTCCGAAATGCCCCAAAACATGAGTTTGGGATCCAATGGGGTGGATCGGATGCGTTCGTTGTGAAAAATTCTGAAGCAACTTCTTTGCACGAACATATGCATTAACTGCTCAAGATCGGCCCATTTTGCATCAAAGTTCATGCAGTAATGAAACTTTCCGAGACGCCCAAAAACATGATTTTGCGGTCAATTGGGGTGGAAAGACTGTGTTTGTTGTGAAAAATGGCGACGCGATTTCGTTAACGGCTCCAGTTCGGCCCGTTTGGCATCGAAGTTCGTGTTGTAACGAAACAGTCCAAAACGCTCCAAAACTTGAGTTTGGGTTCCAATAGGGTGGATCTGGTGCGTTTGCGTTTGTTGCAAAATATTCCGGCGTGACTTCTTTGCACGAACTTGTGCATAAATGGCACCAGATCGACCCGTATTGCATCGAAGTTCGTGCAGTAACGAAACGGTCCGAAACGCCCCAAAACATGAGTTAGGGATCTAGTGGGGTGGATCGGGTGCGTTCGTTGTGAAAAATTCCAACGAGACTTCTTTGCACGAACTTGTGCATTGACTGCTCCAGATCGGCCCATTTTGCATCGAAGTTCGTGCGGTAATGAAACGGTCCGAAACGCCCAAAAATATGAGTTTGCAGTCAATTGGGGTGGAAAGAGTGCGTTCGTTATGAAAAAATGCGACGCAATTTCGTTACATGAACTTGTGCATTAATGGCACCAGTTCGGCCTATTTTGCACCGAAGTTCGTGTTGTAACGAAATAGCGATTTCGATACATGAACTTGTGCATTAATGGCACCAGTTCGGCCTATTTTGCACCGAAGTTCGTGTTGTAACGAAACAGTCCAAAATGCTCCTAAACATGAGTTTGGGATCCATTATGGTGGATCGGGTGCGTTTGCGTTTGTTGCGAAATATTCCAGCGCGACTTCATTGCACGAACTTGTACATTAATGGCACCAGTTCAGCCCGTTTTGCCTTGAAGTTCGTGCAGTAACGAAACGGTCCGAAATGCCCCAAAACATGAGTTTGGGATCCAATGGGGTGGATCGGATGCGTTCGTTGTGAAAAATTCTGAAGCAACTTCTTTGCACGAACATATGCATTAACTGCTCAAGATCGGCCCATTTTGCATCAAAGTTCATGCAGTAATGAAACTTTCCGAGACGCCCAAAAACATGATTTTGCGGTCAATTGGGGTGGAAAGACTGTGTTTGTTGTGAAAAATGGCGACGCGATTTCGTTAACGGCTCCAGTTCGGCCCGTTTGGCATCGAAGTTCGTGTTGTAACGAACAGTCCAAAACGCTCCAAAACATGAGTTTGGGTTCCAATAGGGTGGATCGGGTGCGTTTGCGTTTGTTGCGAAATATTCCGACGCGACTTCTTTGCACAAACTTGTGCATAAATGGCACCAGTTCAGCCCGTTTTGCCTCGAAGTTCGTGCAGTAGCGAAACGGTCAGAAACGCCTCAAAACATGAGTTTGGGATCCAATGGGGTGGATCGGGTGCGTTCGTTGTGAAAATTCCAATGCAACTTCTTTGCACGAACTGGTGCATAAATGGCACGAGTTCGACCCGTATTGCATCGAAGTTCGTGCAGTAACGAAACGGTCCGAAATGCCCCAAAACATGAGTTTGGGATCTAGTGAGGTGGATCGGGTGCGTTCGTTGTGAAAAATTCCGACGAGACTTCTTTGCACGAACTTGTGCATTGGCTGCTCCAGATCGGCCCATTTTGCATCGAAGTTCGTGCGGTAATGAAACGATCCGAAACGCCCAAAAACATTAGTTTGCGGTCAATTGGGGTGGAAAGAGTGCGTTCGTTATGAAAAATTGCGACACGATTTCGTTACATGAACTTGCGCATTAATGGCACCAGTTCGGCCTATTTTGCACCGAAGTTCGTGTTGTAACGAAACAGTCCAAAACGCTCCAAAACTTGAGTTTGGGTTCCAACAGGCTGGATCGGGTGCGTTTGCGTTTGTTGCAAAATATTCCAGCGCGTTCGTTGTGAAAAATGCCAACGAGACTTCTTTGCACGAACTTGTGCATTGACTGCTCCAGATCGGCCCATTTTGCATCGAAGTTCGTGCGGTAATGAAACGGTCTGAAACGCCCAAAAACATGAGTTTGCAGTCAATTGGGGTGGAAAGAGTGCGTTCGTTATGAAAAATTGAGACGCGATTTCGTTACATGAACTTGTGCGTTAGTGGCACCAATTCGACCAATTTTGCACCGAAGTTCGTGTTGTAACGAAACAGTCCAAAACGCTCCAAAACTTGAGTTTGGGTTCCAATAGGCTGGATCGGGTGCGTTTGCGTTTGTTGCAAAATATTCCGGCGCGACTTCTTTGCACGAACTTGTGCATAAATGGCACCAGATCGACCCGTATTGCATCGAAGTTCGTGCATTAACGAAACGGTCCGAAATGCCCCAAAACATGAGTTTGGGATCCAATGGGGTGGATCGGATGCGTTCGTTGTGAAAAATTCTGAAGCAACTTCTTTGCACGAACATATGCATTAACTGCTCAAGATCGGCACATTTTGCATCAAAGTTCATGCAGTAATGAAACTGTCCGAGACGCCCAAAAACATGATTTTGCGGTCAATTGGGGTGGAAAGAGTGTGTTTGTTGTGAAAAATTGCGATGCAATTTCGTTAATGGCACCAGTTCGGCCCGTTTGGCACCGAAGTTATTGTTGTAACGAAACAGTCTAAAATGCTCCAAAACATGAGTTTGGGATCCAATAGGGTGGATCGGGTGCATTTGCGTTTGTTGCGAAATATTCCGACGCGACTTCGTTGCACGAAATTGTGCATTAATGGCACCAGTTCAGCCCGTTTTGCCTCGAAGTTCGTGCAGTAACGAAACGGTCAGAAACGCCTCAAAACATGAGTTTGGGATCCAATGGGGTGGATCGGGTGCGTTCGTTGTGAAAATTCCAATGCAACTTCCTTGCACGAACTTGTGCATAAATGGCACGAGTTCGACCCGTATTGCATCGATGTTCGTGCAGTAACGAAACGGTCCGAAATGCCCCAAAACATGAGTTAGGGATCTAGTGGGGTGGATCGGGTGCGTTCGTTGTGAAAAATTCCAACGAGACTTCTTTGCACGAACTTGTGCATTGCCTGCTCCAGATCGGCCCATTTTGCATCGAAGTTCGTGCGGTAATGAAACGATCCGAAACGCCCAAAAACATTAGTTTGCGGTCAATTGGGGTGGAAAGAGTGCGTTCGTTATGAAAAATTGCGACACGATTTCGTTACATGAACTTGTGCATTAATGGCACCAGTTCGGCCTATTAGCACCGAAGTTCGTGTTGTGACGAAACAGTCCAAAATGCTCCTAAACATGAGTTTGGGATCCATTATGGTGGATCGGGTGCGTTTGCGTTTGTTGCGAAATATTCCGGCGCGACTTCATTGCACGAACTTGTACATTAATGGCACCAGTTCAGCCCGTTTTGCCTTGAAGTTCGTGCAGTAACGAAACGGTCCGAAATGCCCCAAAACATGAGTTTGGGATCCAATGGGGTGGATCGGATGCGTTCGTTGTGAAAAATTCTGAAGCAACTTCTTTGCACGAACATATGCATTAACTGCTCAAGATCGGCCCATTTTGCATCAAAGTTCATGCACGAATGAAACTTTCCGAGACGCCCAAAAACATGATTTTGCGGTCAATTGGGGTGGAAAGACTGTGTTTGTTGTGAAAAATGGCGACGCGATTTCGTTAATGGCTCCAGTTCGGCCCGTTTGGCATCGAAGTTCGTGTTGTAACGAAACAGTCCAAAACGCTCCAAAACATGAGTTTGGGTTCCAATAGGGTGGATCGGGTGCGTTTGCGTTTGTTGCCAAATATTCCGACGCGACTTCTTTGCACGAACTTGGGCATAAATGGCACCAGTTCAGCCCGTTTTGCCTCGAAGTTCGTGCAGTAGCGAAACGGTCAGAAACGCCTCAAAACATGAGTTTGGGATCCAATGGGGTGGATCGGGTGCGTTCGTTGTGAAAATTCCAATGCAACTTCTTTGCACGAACTTGTGCATAAATGGCACGAGTTCGACCCGTATTGCATCGAAGTTCGTGCAGTAACGAAACGGTCCGAAACGCCCCAAAACATGAGTTTGGGATCTAGTGAGGTGGATCGGGTGCGTTCGTTGTGAAAAATTCCGACGAGACTTCTTTGCACGAACTTGTGCATTGGCTGCTCCAGATCGGCCCATTTTGCATCGAAGTTCGTGCGGTAATGAAACGATCCGAAACGCCCAAAAACATTAGTTTGCGGTCAATTGGGGTGGAAAGAGTGCGTTCGTTATGAAAAATTGCGACACGATTTCGTTACATGAACTTGCGCATTAATGGCACAAGTTCGGCCTATTTTGCACCGAAGTTCGTGTTGTGACGAAACAGTCCAAAACGCTCCAAAACTTGAGTTTGGGTTCCAAAAGGGTGGATCGGGTGCGTTTGCGTTTGTTGCAAAATATTCCAGCGCGTTCGTTGTGAAAAATGCCAACGAGACTTCTTTGCACGAACTTGTGCATTGACTGCTCCAGATCGGCCCATTTTGCATCGAAGTTCGTGCGGTAATGAAACGGTCTGAAACGCCCAAAAACATGAGTTTGCAGTCAATTGGGGTGGAAAGAGTGCGTTCGTTATGAAAAATTGCGACGCGATTTCGTTACATGAACTTGTGCGTTAGTGGCACCAATTCGGCCAATTTTGCACCGAAGTTCGTGTTGTAACGAAACAGTCCAAAACGCTCCAAAACTTGAGTTTGGGTTCCAATAGGCTGGATCGGGTGCGTTTGCGTTTGTTGCAAAATATACCGGCGCGACTTCTTTGCACGAACTTGTGCATAAATGGCACCAGATCGACCCGTATTGCATCGAAGTTCGTGCATTAACGAAACGGTCCGAAATGCCCCAAAACATGAGTTTGGGATCCAATGGGGTGGATCGGATGCGTTTGTTGTGAAAAATTCTGAAGCAACTTCTTTGCACGAACATATGCATTAACTGCTCAAGATCGGCACATTTTGCATCAAAGTTCATGCAGTAATGAAACTGTCCGAGACGCCCAAAAACATGATTTTGCGGTCAATTGGGGTGGAAAGAGTGTGTTTGTTGTGAAAAAATGCGATGCAATTTAGTTAATGGCACCAGTTCGGCCCGTTTGGCACCGAAGTTCGTGTTGTAACGAAACAGTCTAAAATGCTCCAAAACATGAGTTTGGGATCCAATAGGGTGGATCGGGTGCATTTGCGTTTGTTGCGAAATATTCCGACGCGACTTCGTTGCACGAAATTGTGCATTAATGGCACCAGTTCAGCCCGTTTTGCCTCGAAGTTCGTGCAGTAACGAAACGGTCAGAAACGCCTCAAAACATGAGTTTGGGATCCAATGGGGTGGATCGGGTGCGTTCGTTGTGAAAATTCCAATGCAACTTCCTTGCACGAACTTGTGCATAAATGGCACGAGTTCGACCCGTATTGCATCGATGTTCGTGCAGTAACGAAACGGTCCGAAACGCCCCAAAACATGAGTTAGGGATCTAGTGGGGTGGATCGGGTGCGTTCGTTGTGAAAAATTCCAACGAGACTTCTTTGCACGAACTTGTGCATTGCCTGCTCCAGATCGGCCCATTTTGCATCGAAGTTCGTGCGGTAATGAAACGATCCGAAACGCCCAAAAACATTAGTTTGCGGTCAATTGGGGTGGAAAGAGTGCGTTCGTTATGAAAAATTGCGACACGATTTCGTTACATGAACTTGTGCATTAATGGCACCAGTTCGGCCTATTTGCACCGAAGTTCGTGTTGTGACGAAACAGTCCAAAATGCTCCTAAACATGAGTTTGGGATCCATTATGGTGGATCGGGTGCGTTTGCGTTTGTTGCGAAATATTCCGGCGCGACTTCATTGCACGAACTTGTACATTAATGGCACCAGTTCAGCCCGTTTTGCCTTGAAGTTCGTGCAGTAAGGAAACGGTCCGAAATGCCCCAAAACATGAGTTTGGGATCCAATGGGGTGGATCGGATGCGTTCGTTGTGAAAAATTCTGAAGCAACTTCTTTGCACGAACATATGCATTAACTGCTCAAGATCGGCCCATTTTGCATCAAAGTTCATGCACGAATGAAACTTTCCGAGACGCCCAAAAACATGATTTTGCGGTCAATTGGGGTGGAAAGACTGTGTTTGTTGTGAAAAATGGCGACGCGATTTCGTTAATGGCTCCAGTTCGGCCCGTTTGGCATCGAAGTTCGTGTTGTAACGAAACAGTCCAAAACGCTCCAAAACATGAGTTTGGGTTCCAATAGGGTGGATCGGGTGCGTTTGCGTTTGTTGCCAAATATTCCGACGCGACTTCTTTGCACGAAATTGTGCATTAATGGCACCAGTTCAGCCCGTTTTGCCTCGAAGTTCGTGCAGTAACGAAACGGTCAGAAACGCCTCAAAACATGAGTTTGGGATCCAATGGGGTGGATCGGGTGCGTTCGTTGTGAAAATTCCAATGCAACTTCCTTGCACGAACTTGTGCATAAATGGCACGAGTTCGACCCGTATTGCATCGATGTTCGTGCAGTAACGAAACGGTCCGAAATGCCCCAAAACATGAGTTAGGGATCTAGTGGGGTGGATCGGGTGCGTTCGTTGTGAAAAATTCCAACGAGACTTCTTTGCACGAACTTGTGCATTGCCTGCTCCAGATCGGCCCATTTTGCATCGAAGTTCGTGCGGTAATGAAACGATCCGAAACGCCCAAAAACATTAGTTTGCGGTCAATTGGGGTGGAAAGAGTGCGTTCGTTATGAAAAATTGCGACACGATTTCGTTACATGAACTTGTGCATTAATGGCACCAGTTCGGCCTATTTGCACCGAAGTTCGTGTTGTGACGAAACAGTCCAAAATGCTCCTAAACATGAGTTTGGGATCCATTATGGTGGATCGGGTGCGTTTGCGTTTGTTGCGAAATATTCCGGCGCGACTTCATTGCACGAACTTGTACATTAATGGCACCAGTTCAGCCCGTTTTGCCTTGAAGTTCGTGCAGTAACGAAACGGTACGAAATGCCCCAAAACATGAGTTTGGGATCCAATGGGGTGGATCGGATGCGTTCGTTGTGAAAAATTCTGAAGCAACTTCTTTGCACGAACATATGCATTAACTGATCAAGATCGGCCCATTTTGCATCAAAGTTCATGCACGAATGAAACTTTCCGAGACGCCCAAAAACATGATTTTGCGGTCAATTGGGGTGGAAAGACTGTGTTTGTTGTGAAAAATGGCGACGCGATTTCGTTAATGGCTCCAGTTCGGCCCGTTTGGCATCGAAGTTCGTGTTGTAACGAAACAGTCCAAAACGCTCCAAAACATGAGTTTGGGTTCCAATAGGGTGGATCGGGTGCGTTTGCGTTTGTTGCCAAATATTCCGACGCGACTTCTTTGCACGAACTTGGGCATAAATGGCACCAGTTCAGCCCGTTTTGCCTCGAAGTTCGTGCAGTAGCGAAACGGTCAGAAACGCCTCAAAACATGAGTTTGGGATCCAATGGGGTGGATCGGGTGCGTTCGTTGTGAAAATTCCAATGCAACTTCTTTGCACGAACTTGTGCATAAATGGCACGAGTTCGACCCGTATTGCATCGAAGTTCGTGCAGTAACGAAACGGTCCGAAACGCCCCAAAACATGAGTTTGGGATCTAGTGAGGTGGATCGGGTGCGTTCGTTGTGAAAAATTCCGACGAGACTTCTTTGCACGAACTTGTGCATTGGCTGCTCCAGATCGGCCCATTTTGCATCGAAGTTCGTGCGGTAATGAAACGATCCGAAACGCCCAAAAACATTAGTTTGCGGTCAATTGGGGTGGAAAGAGTGCGTTCGTTATGAAAAATTGCGACACGATTTCGTTACATGAACTTGCGCATTAATGGCACAAGTTCGGCCTATTTTGCACCGAAGTTCGTGTTGTAACGAAACAGTCCAAAATGCTCCAAAACTTGAGTTTGGGTTCCAAAAGGGTGGATCGGGTGCGTTTGCGTTTGTTGCAAAATATTCCAGCGCGTTCGTTGTGAAAAATGCCAACGAGACTTCTTTGCACGAACTTGTGCATTGACTGCTCCAGATCGGCCCATTTTGCATCGAAGTTCGTGCGGTAATGAAACGGTCTGAAACGCCCAAAAACATGAGTTTGCAGTCAATTGGGGTGGAAAGAGTGCGTTCGTTATGAAAAATTGCGACGCGATTTCGTTACATGAACTTGTGCGTTAGTGGCACCAATTCGGCCAATTTTGCACCGAAGTTCGTGTTGTAACGAAACAGTCCAAAACGCTCCAAAACTTGAGTTTGGGTTCCAATAGGCTGGATCGGGTGCGTTTGCGTTTGTTGCAAAATATACCGGCGCGACTTCTTTGCACGAACTTGTGCATAAATGGCACCAGATCGACCCGTATTGCATCGAAGTTCGTGCATTAACGAAACGGTCCGAAATGCCCCAAAACATGAGTTTGGGATCCAATGGGGTGGATCGGATGCGTTCGTTGTGAAAAATTCTGAAGCAACTTCTTTGCACGAACATATGCATTAACTGCTCAAGATCGGCACATTTTGCATCAAAGTTCATGCAGTAATGAAACTGTCCGAGACGCCCAAAAACATGATTTTGCGGTCAATTGGGGTGGAAAGAGTGTGTTTGTTGTGAAAAAATGCGATGCAATTTCGTTAATGGCACCAGTTCGGCCCGTTTGGCACCGAAGTTCGTGTTGTAACGAAACAGTCTAAAATGCTCCAAAACATGAGTTTGGGATCCAATAGGGTGGATCGGGTGCATTTGCGTTTGTTGCGAAATATTCCGACGCGACTTCGTTGCACGAAATTGTGCATTAATGGCACCAGTTCAGCCCGTTTTGCCTCGAAGTTCGTGCAGTAACGAAACGGTCAGAAACGCCTCAAAACATGAGTTTGGGATCCAATGGGGTGGATCGGGTGCGTTCGTTGTGAAAATTCCAATGCAACTTCCTTGCACGAACTTGTGCATAAATGGCACGAGTTCGACCCGTATTGCATCGATGTTCGTGCAGTAACGAAACGGTCCGAAACGCCCCAAAACATGAGTTAGGGATCTAGTGGGGCGGATCGGGTGCGTTCGTTGTGAAAAATTCCAACGAGACTTCTTTGCACGAACTTGTGCATTGCCTGCTCCAGATCGGCCCATTTTGCATCGAAGTTCGTGCGGTAATGAAACGATCCGAAACGCCCAAAAACATTAGTTTGCGGTCAATTGGGGTGGAAAGAGTGCGTTCGTTATGAAAAATTGCGACACGATTTCGTTACATGAACTTGTGCATTAATGGCACCAGTTCGGCCTATTTGCACCGAAGTTCGTGTTGTGACGAAACAGTCCAAAATGCTCCTAAACATGAGTTTGGGATCCATTATGGTGGATCGGGTGCGTTTGCGTTTGTTGCGAAATATTCCGGCGCGACTTCATTGCACGAACTTGTACATTAATGGCACCAGTTCAGCCCGTTTTGCCTTGAAGTTCGTGCAGTAAGGAAACGGTCCGAAATGCCCCAAAACATGAGTTTGGGATCCAATGGGGTGGATCGGATGCGTTCGTTGTGAAAAATTCTGAAGCAACTTCTTTGCACGAACATATGCATTAACTGCTCAAGATCGGCCCATTTTGCATCAAAGTTCATGCACGAATGAAACTTTCCGAGACGCTCAAAAACATGATTTTGCGGTCAATTGGGGTGGAAAGACTGTGTTTGTTGTGAAAAATGGCGACGCGATTTCGTTAATGGCTCCAGTTCGGCCCGTTTGGCATCGAAGTTCGTGTTGTAACGAAACAGTCCAAAACGCTCCAAAACATGAGTTTGGGTTCCAATAGGGTGGATCGGGTGCGTTTGCGTTTGTTGCCAAATATTCCGACGCGACTTCTTTGCACGAACTTGGGCATAAATGGCACCAGTTCAGCCCGTTTTGCCTCGAAGTTCGTGCAGTAGCGAAACGGTCAGAAACGCCTCAAAACATGAGTTTGGGATCCAATGGGGTGGATCGGGTGCGTTCGTTGTGAAAATTCCAATGCAACTTCTTTGCACGAACTTGTGCATAAATGGCACGAGTTCGACCCGTATTGCATCGAAGTTCGTGCAGTAACGAAACGGTCCGAAACGCCCCAAAACATGAGTTTGGGATCTAGTGAGGTGGATCGGGTGCGTTCGTTGTGAAAAATTCCCATGAGACTTCTTTGCACGAACTTGTGCATTGGCTGCTCCAGATCGGCCCATTTTGTATCGAAGTTCGTGCGGTAATGAAACGATCCGAAACGCCCAAGAACATTAGTTTGCGGTCAATTGGGGTGGAAAGAGTGCGTTCGTTATGAAAAATTGCGACACAATTTCGTTACATGAACTTGTGCATTAATGGCACCAGTTCGGCCTATTTTGCACCGAAGTTCGTGTTGTCACGAAACAGTCCAAAACGCTCCAAAACTTGAGTTTGGGTTCCAATAGGGTGGATCGGGTGCGTTTGCGTTTGTTGCAAAATATTCCGGTGCGACTTCTTTGCACGAACTTGTGCATAAATGGCACCAGATCGACCCGTATTGCATCGAAGTTCGTGCAGTAACGAAACGGTCCGAAACGCCCCAAAACATGAGTTAGGGATCTAGTGGGGTGGATCGGGTGCGTTCGTTGTGAAAAATTCCAACGATACTTCTTTGCACGAACTTGTGCATTGACTGCTCCAGATCGGCCCATTTTGCATCGAAGTTCGTGCGGTAATGAAACGGTCGGAAACGCCCAAAAACATGAGTTTGCAGTCAATTGGGGTGGAAAGAGTGCGTTCGTTATGAAAAATTGCGACGCGATTTCGTTACATGAACTTGTGCATTAATGGCACCAATTCGGCCTATTTTGCACCGAAGTTCGTGTTGTAACGAAAAGTCCAAAATGCTCCTAAACATGAGTTTGGAATCCATTATGGCGGATCGGGTGCGTTTGCGTTTGTTGCAAAATATTCCGGCGCGACTTCATTGCACGAACTTGTACATTAATGGCACCAGTTCAGCCCGTTTTGCCTCGAAGTTCGTGCAGTAACGAAACGATCCGAAATGCCCCAAATCATGAGTTTGGGATACAATGGGGTGGATCGGATGCGTTCGTTGTGAAAAATTCTGAAGCAACTTCTTTGCACGAACATATGCATTAACTGCTCAAGATCGGCCCATTTTGCATCAAAGTTCATGCAGTAATGAAACTGTCCGAGACGCCAAAAAACATGATTTTGCGGTCAATTGGGGTGGAAAGACTATGTTTGTTGTGAAAAATTGCGACGCGATTTCGTTAATGGCTCCAGTTCGGCCCGTTTGGCACCGAAGTTCGTGTTGTAACGAAACAGTCCAAAATGCTCCAAAACATGAGTGTGGGATGCAATAGGGTGGATCGGGTGCATTTGCGTTTGTTGCGAAATATTCCGACGTGACTTCGTTGCACGAACTTGTGCATTAATGGCACCAGTTCAGCCCGTTTTGCCTCGAAGTTCGTGCAGTAACGAAACGGTCAGAAACGCCTCAAAACATGAGTTTGGGATCCAATGGGGTGGATCGGGTGCGTTCGTTGTGAAAATTCCAATGCAACTTCTGTGCATGAACTTGTGCATAAATGGCACGAGTTCGACCCGTATTGCATCGATGTTCGTGCAGTAACGAAACGGTCCGAAACGCCCCAAAACATGAGTTAGGGATCTAGTGGGGTGGATCGGGTGCGTTCGTTGTGAAAAATTCCAACGAGACTTCTTTGCACGAACTTGTGCATTGCCTGCTCCAGATCGGCCCATTTTGCATCGAAGTTCGTGCGGTAATGAAACGATCCGAAACGCCCAAAAACATTAGTTTGCGGTCAATTGGGGTGGAAAGAGTGCGTTCGTTATGAAAAATTGCGACACGATTTCGTTACATGAACTTGTGCATTAATGGCACCAGTTCGGCCTATTTGCACCGAAGTTCGTGTTGTGACGAAACAGTCCAAAATGCTCCTAAACATGAGTTTGGGATCCATTATGGTGGATCGGGTGCGTTTGCGTTTGTTGCGAAATATTCCGGCGCGACTTCATTGCACGAACTTGCACATTAATGGCACCAGTTCAGCCCGTTTTGCCTTGAAGTTCGTGCTGTAACGAAACGGTCCGAAATGCCCCAAAACATGAGTTTGGGATCCAATGGGGTGGATCGGATGCGTTCGTTGTGAAAAATTCTGAAGCAACTTCTTTGCACGAACATATGAATTAACTGCTCAAGATCGGCCCATTTTGCATCAAAGTTCATGCACGAATGAAACTTTCCGAGACGCCCAAAAACATGATTTTGCGGTCAATTGGGGTGGAAAGACTGTGTTTGTTGTGAAAAATGGCGACGCGATTTCGTTAATGGCTCCAGTTCGGCCCGTTTGGCATCGAAGTTCGTGTTGTAACGAAACAGTCCAAAACGCTCCAAAACATGAGTTTGGGTTCCAATAGGGTGGATCGGGTGCGTTTGCGTTTGTTGCGAAATATTCCGACGCGACTTCTTTGCACAAACTTGTGCATAAATGGCACCAGTTCAGCCCGTTTTGCCTCGAAGTTCGTGCAGTAGCGAAACGGTCAGAAACGCCTCAAAACATGACTTTGGGATCCAATGGGGTGGATCGGGTGCGTTCGTTGTGAAAATTCCGACGCCACTTCTTTGCACGAACTTGTGCATAAATGGCACCAGTTCGGCCCGTATTGCATCGAAGTTCATGCAGTAACGAAACGGTCCGAAACGCCCCAAAACATGAGTTAGGGATCTAGTGGGGTGGATCGGGTGCGTTCGTTGTGAAAAATTCCGACGAGACTTCTTTGCACGAACTTGTGCATTGGCTGCTCCAGATAGGCCCATTTTGTATCGAAGTTCGTGCGGTAATGAAACGATCCGAAACGCCCAAAAACATTAGTTTGCGGTCAATTGGGGTGGAAAGAGTGCGTTCGTTATGAAAAATTGCGACACAATTTCGTTACATGAACTTGTGCATTAATGGCACCAGTTCGGCCTATTTTGCACCGAAGTTCATGTTGTAACGAAACAGTCCAAAACGCTCCAAAACTTGAGTTTGGGTTCCAATAGGGTGGATCGGGTGCGTTTGCGTTTGTTGCAAAATATTCCGGTGCGACTTCTTTGCACGAACTTGGGCATAAATGGCACCAGATCGACCCGTATTGCATCGAAGTTCGTGCAGTAACGAAATGGTCCGAAACGCCCCAAAACATGAGTTAGGGATCTAGTGGGGTGGATCGGGTGCATTCGTTGTGAAAAATTCCAACGAGACTTCTTTGCACGAACTTGTGCATTGACTGCTCCAGATCGGCCCATTTTGCATCGAAGTTCGTGCGGTAATGAAACGGTCCGAAACGCCCAAAAACATGAGTTTGCAGTCAATTGGGGTGGAAAGAGTGCGTTCGTTATGAAAAATTGCGACGCGATTTCGTTACATGAACTTGTGCATTAATGGCACCAGTTCGGCCTATTTTGCACCGAAGTTCGTGTTGTAACGAAAAGTCCAAAATGCTCCTAAACATGAGTTTGGAATCCATTATGGCGGATCGGGTGCGTTTGCGTTTGTTGCAAAATATTCCGGCGCGACTTCATTGCACGAACTTGTACATTAATGGCACCAGTTCAGCCCGTTTTGCCTCGAAGTTCGTGCAGTAACGAAACGATCCGAAATGCCCCAAATCATGAGTTTGGGATACAATGGGGTGGATCGGATGCGTTCGTTGTGAAAAATTCTGAAGCAACTTCTTTGCACGAACATATGCATTAACTGCTCAAGATCGGCCCATTTTGCATCAAAGTTCATGCAGTAATGAAACTGTCCGAGACGCCCAAAAACATGATTTTGCGGTCAATTGGGGTGGAAAGACTATGTTTGTTGTGAAAAATTGCGACGCGATTTCGTTAATGGCTCCAGTTCGGCCCGTTTGGCACCGAAGTTCGTGTTGTAATGAAACAGTCCAAAATGCTCCAAAACATGAGTTTGGGATGCAATAGGGTGGATCGGGTGCATTTGCGTTTGTTGCGAAATATTCCGGCGTGACTTCGTTGCACGAACTTGTGCATTAATGGCACCAGTTCAGCCCGTTTTGCCTCGAAGTTCGTGCAGTAACGAAACGGTCAGAAACGCCTCAAAACATGAGTTTGGGATCCAATGGGGTGGATCGGGTGCGTTCGTTGTGAAAATTCCAATGCAACTTCTTTGCATGAACTTGTGCATAAATGGCACGAGTTCGACCCGTATTGCATCGATGTTCGTGCAGTAACGAAACGGTCCGAAACGCCCCAAAACATGAGTTAGGGATCTAGTGGGGTGGATCGGGTGCGTTCGTTGTGAAAAATTCCAACGAGACTTCTTTGCACGAACTTGTGCATTGCCTGCTCCAGATCGGCCCATTTTGCATCGAAGTTCGTGCGGTAATGAAACGATCCGAAACGCCCAAAAACATTAGTTTGCGGTCAATTGGGGTGGAAAGAGTGCGTTCGTTATGAAAAATTGCGACACGATTTCGTTACATGAACTTGTGCATTAATGGCACCAGTTCGGCCTATTTGCACCGAAGTTCGTGTTGTGACGAAACAGTCCAAAATGCTCCTAAACATGAGTTTGGGATCCATTATGGTGGATCGGGTGCGTTTGCGTTTGTTGCGAAATATTCCGGCGCGACTTCATTGCACGAACTTGTACATTAATGGCACCAGTTCAGCCCGTTTTGCCTTGAAGTTCGTGCAGTAACGAAACGGTCCGAAATGCCCCAAAACATGAGTTTGGGATCCAATGGGGTGGATCGGATGCGTTCGTTGTGAAAAATTCTGAAGCAACTTCTTTGCACGAACATATGAATTAACTGCTCAAGATCGGCCCATTTTGCATCAAAGTTCATGCACGAATGAAACTTTCCGAGACGCCCAAAAACATGATTTTGCGGTCAATTGGGGTGGAAAGACTGTGTTTGTTGTGAAAAATGGCGACGCGATTTCGTTAATGGCTCCAGTTCGGCCCGTTTGGCATCGAAGTTCGTGTTGTAACGAAACAGTCCAAAACGCTCCAAAACATGAGTTTGGGTTCCAATAGGGTGGATCGGGTGCGTTTGCGTTTGTTGCGAAATATTCCGACGCGACTTTTTTGCACAAACTTGTGCATAAATGGCACCAGTTCAGCCCGTTTTGCCTCGAAGTTCGTGCAGTAGCGAAACGGTCAGAAACGCCTCAAAACATGAGTTTGGGATCCAATGGGGTGGATCGGGTGCGTTCGTTGTGAAAATTCCAAAGCAACTTCTTTGCACGAACTTGTGCATAAATGGCACGAGTTCGACCCGTATTGCATCGAAGTTCGTGCAGTAACGAAACGGTCCGAAACGCCCCAAAACATGAGTTTGGGATCTAGTGAGGTGGATCGGGTGCGTTCGTTGTGAAAAATTCCGATGAGACTTCTTTGCACGAACTTGTGCATTGGCTGCTCCAGATCGGCCCATTTTGTATCGAAGTTCGTGCGGTAATGAAACGATCCGAAACGCCCAAAAACATTAGTTTGCGGTCAATTGGGGTGGAAAGAGTGCGTTCGTTATGAAAAATTGCGACACAATTTCGTTACATGAACTTGTGCATTAATGGCACCAGTTCGGCCTATTTTGCACCGAAGTTCATGTTGTAACGAAACAGTCCAAAACGCTCCAAAACTTGAGTTTGGGTTCCAATAGGGTGGATCGGGTGCGTTTGCGTTTGTTGCAAAATATTCCGGTGCGACTTCTTTGCACGAACTTGTGCATAAATGGCACCAGATCGACCCGTATTGCATCGAAGTTCGTGCAGTAACGAAACGGTCCGAAACGCCCCAAAACATGAGTTAGGGATCTAGTGGGGTGGATCAGGTGCATTCGTTGTGAAAAATTCCAACGAGACTTCTTTGCACGAACTTGTGCATTGACTGCTCCAGATCGGCCCATTTTGCATCGAAGTTCGTGCGGTAATGAAACGGTCGGAAACGCCCAAAAACATGAGTTTGCAGTCAATTGGGGTGGAAAGAGTGCGTTCGTTATGAAAAATTGCGACGCGATTTCGTTACATGAACTTGTGCATTACTGGCACCAGTTCGGCCTATTTTGCACCGAAGTTCGTGTTGTAACGAAAAGTCCAAAATGCTCCTAAACATGAGTTTGGAATCCATTATGGCGGATCGGGTGCGTTTGCGTTTGTTGCAAAATATTCCGGCGCGACTTCATTGCACGAACTTGTACATTAATGGCACCAGTTCAGCCCGTGTTGCCTCGAAGTTCGTGCAGTAACGAAACGATCCGAAATGCCCCAAATCATGAGTTTGGGATACAATGGGGTGGATCGGATGCGTTCGTTGTGAAAAATTCTGAAGCAACTTCTTTGCACGAACATATGCATTAACTGCTCAAGATCGGCCCATTTTGCATCAAAGTTCATGCAGTAATGAAACTGTCCGAGACGCCCAAAAACATGATTTTGCGGTCAATTGGGGTGGAAAGACTATGTTTGTTGTGAAAAATTGCGACGCGATTTCGTTAATGGCTCCAGTTCGGCCCGTTTGGCACCGAAGTTCGTGTTGTAACGAAACAGTCCAAAATGCTCCAAAACATGAGTTTGGGATGCAATAGGGTGGATCGGGTGCATTTGCGTTTGTTGCGAAATATTCCGACGTGACTTCGTTGCACGAACTTGTGCATTAATGGCACCAGTTCAGCCCGTTTTGCCTCGAAGTTCGTGCAGTAACGAAACGGTCAGAAACGCCTCAAAACATGAGTTTGGGATCCAATGGGGTGGATCGGGTGCGTTCGTTGTGAAAATTCCAATGCAACTTCTGTGCATGAACTTGTGCATAAATGGCACGAGTTCGACCCGTATTGCATCGATGTTCGTGCAGTAACGAAACGGTCCGAAACGCCCCAAAACATGAGTTAGGGATCTAGTGGGGTGGATCGGGTGCGTTCGTTGTGAAAAATTCCAACGAGACTTCTTTGCACGAACTTGTGCATTGCCTGCTCCAGATCGGCCCATTTTGCATCGAAGTTCGTGCGGTAATGAAACGATCTGAAACGCCCAAAAACATTAGTTTGCGGTCAATTGGGGTGGAAAGAGTGCGTTCGTTATGAAAAATTGCGACACGATTTCGTTACATGAACTTGTGCATTAATGGCACCAGTTCGGCCTATTTGCACCGAAGTTCGTGTTGTGACGAAACAGTCCAAAATGCTCCTAAACATGAGTTTGGGATCCATTATGGTGGATCGGGTGCGTTTGCGTTTGTTGCGAAATATTCCGGCGCGACTTCATTGCACGAACTTGTACATTAATGGCACCAGTTCAGCCCGTTTTGCCTTGAAGTTCGTGCAGTAACGAAACGGTCCGAAATGCCCCAAAACATGAGTTTGGGATCCAATGGGGTGGATCGGATGCGTTCGTTGTGAAAAATTCTGAAGCAACTTCTTTGCACGAACATATGAATTAACTGCTCAAGATCGGCCCATTTTGCATCAAAGTTCATGCACGAATGAAACTTTCCGAGACGCCCAAAAACATGATTTTGCGGTCAATTGGGGTGGAAAGACTGTGTTTGTTGTGAAAAATGGCGACGCGATTTCGTTAATGGCTCCAGTTCGGCCCGTTTGGCATCGAAGTTCGTGTTGTAACGAAACAGTCCAAAACGCTCCAAAACATGAGTTTGGGTTCCAATAGGGTGGATCGGGTGCGTTTGCGTTTGTTGCGAAATATTCCGACGCGACTTCTTTGCACAAACTTGTGCATAAATGGCACCAGTTCAGCCCGTTTTGCCTCGAAGTTCGTGCAGTAGCGAAACGGTCAGAAACGCCTCAAAACATGAGTTTGGGATCCAATGGGGTGGATCGGGTGCGTTCGTTGTGAAAATTCCAATGCAACTTCTTTGCACGAACTTGTGCATAAATGGCACGAGTTCGACCCGTATTGCATCGAAGTTCGTGCAGTAACGAAACGGTCCGAAACGCCCCAAAACAAGAGTTTGGGATCTAGTGAGGTGGATCGGGTGCGTTCGTTGTGAAAAATTCCGATGAGACTTCTTTGCACGAACTTGTGCATTGGCTGCTCCAGATCGGCCCATTTTGTATCGAAGTTCGTGCGGTAATGAAACGATCCGAAACGCCCAAAAACATTAGTTTGCGGTCAATTGGGGTGGAAAGAGTGCGTTCGTTATGAAAAACTGCGACACAATTTCGTTACATGAACTTGTGCATTAATGGCACCAGTTCGGCCAATTTTGCACCGAAGTTCATGTTGTAACGAAACAGTCCAAAACGCTCCAAAACTTGAGTTTGGGATCCAATGGGGTGGATCGGGTGCGTTCGTTGTGAAAATTCCAATGCAACTTCTTTGCACGAACTTGTGCATAAATGGCACGAGTTCGACCCGTATTGCATCGAAGTTCGTGCAGTAACGAAACGGTCCGAAACGCCCCAAAACATGAGTTTGGGATCTAGTGAGGTGGATCGGGTGCGTTCGTTGTGAAAAATTCCGACGAGACTTCTTTGCACGAACTTGTGCATTGGCTGCTCCAGATCGGCCCATTTTGCATCGAAGTTCGTGCGGTAATGAAACGGTCCGAAACGCCCAAAAACATGAGTTTGCAGTCAATTGGGGTGGAAAGAGTGCGTTCGTTATGAAAAATTGCGACGCGATTTCGTTACATGAACTTGTGCATTAGTGGCACCAGTTCGGCCTATTTTGCACCGAAGTTCGTGTTGTAACGAAACAGTGCAAAATGCTCCTAAACATGAGTTTGGGATCCATTATGGTGGATCGGGTGCGTTTGCGTTTGTTGCGAAATATTCCGGCACGACATCATTGCACGAACTTGTACATTAATGGCACCAGTTCACCCCATTTTGCCTGCAAGTTCGTGCAGTAACGAAACGGTCCGAAATGCCCCAAAACATGAGTTTGGGATCTAATGGGGTGGATCGGATGCGTTCGTTGTGAAAAATTCTGAAGCAACTTCTTTGCACGAACATATGCATTAACTGCTCAAGATCGGCCCATTTTGCATCAAAGTTCATGAAGTAATGAAACTGTACGAGACGCCCAAAAACATGATTTTGCGGTCAATTGGGGTGGAAAGACTGTGTTTGTTGTGAAAAATGGCGACGCGATTTCGTTAATGGCTCCAGTTCAGCCCGTTTGGCACCGAAGTTCGTGTTGTAACGAAACAGTCCAAAATGCTCCAAAACATGAGTTTGGTATGCAATAGGGTGGATCGGGTGCATTTGCGTTTGTTGCGAAATAATCCAACGCGACTTCGTTGCACGAACTTGTGCATTAATGGCACCAGTTCCGCCCGTTTTGCCTCGAAGTTCGTGCAGTAACGAAACGGTCAGAAACGCCTCAAAACATGAGTTTGGGATCCAATGGGGTGGATCGGGTGCGTTCGTTGTGAAAATTCCAATGCAACTTCTTTGCACGAACTTGTGCATAAATGGCACGAGTTCGACCCGTATTGCATCGAAGTACGTGCAGTAAGAAAACGGTCCGAAACGCCCCAAAACATGAGTTTGGGATCTAGTGAGGTGGATCGGGTGCGTTCGTTGTGAACAATTCCGACGAGACTTCTTTGCACGAACTTGTGCATTGGCTGCTCCAGATCGACCCATTTTGCATCGAAGTTCGTGCGGTAATGAAACGATCCGAAACACCCAAAA
Source organism: Panicum miliaceum (assembly GCA_032594955.1). Taxonomy (NCBI): domain Eukaryota; kingdom Viridiplantae; phylum Streptophyta; class Magnoliopsida; order Poales; family Poaceae; genus Panicum; species Panicum miliaceum. The sequence goes on from CM064070.1 coordinate 10,132,870, forward strand.
CCATTAGTTTGCGGTCAATTGGGGTGGAAAGAGTGCGTTCGTTATGAAAAATTGCGACGCGATTTCGTTACATGAACTTGTGCATTAGTGGCACCAGTTCGGCCTATTTTGCACCGAAGTTCGTGTTGTAACGAAACAGTCCAAAATGCTCCTAAACATGAGTTTGGGATCCATTATGGTGGATCGGGTGCGTTTGCGTTTGTTGCGAAATATTCCGGCACGACTTCATTGCACGAACTTGTACATTAATGGCACCAGTTCAGCCCGTTTTGCCTGCAAGTTCGTGCAGTAACGAAACGGTCCGAAATGCCCCAAAACATGAGTTTGGGATCTAATGGGGTGGATCGGATGCGTTCGTTGTGAAAAATTCTGAAGCAACTTCTTTGCACGAACATATGCATTAACTGCTCAAGATCGGCCCATTTTGCATCAAAGTTCATGAAGTAATGAAACATTACGAGACGCCCAAAAACATGATTTTGCGGTCAATTGGGGTGGAAAGACTGTGTTTGTTGTGAAAAATGGCGACGCGATTTCGTTAATGGCTCCAGTTCAGCCCGTTTGGCACCGAAGTTCGTGTTGTAACGAAACAGTCCAAAATGCTCCAAAACATGAGTTTGGTATGCAATAGGGTGGATCGGGTGCATTTGCGTTTGTTGCGAAATAATCCAACGCGACTTCGTTGCACGAACTTGTGCATTAATGGCACCAGTTCCGCCCGTTTTGCCTCGAAGTTCGTGCAGTAACGAAACGGTCAGAAACGCCTCAAAACATGAGTTTGGGATCCAATGGGGTGGATCGGGTGCGTTCGTTGTGAAAATTCCAATGCAACTTCTTTGCACGAACTTGTGCATAAATGGCACGAGTTCGACCCGTATTGCATCGAAGTACGTGCAGTAAGAAAACGGTCCGAAACGCCCCAAAACATGAGTTTGGGATCTAGTGAGGTGGATCGGGTGCGTTCGTTGTGAACAATTCCGACGAGACTTCTTTGCACGAACTTGTGCATTGGCTGCTCCAGATCGACCCATTTTGCATCGAAGTTCGTGCGGTAATGAAACGATCCGAAACACCCAAAAACATTAGTTTGCGGTCAATTGGGGTGGAAAGAGTGCGTTCGTTATGAAAAATTGCAGCACGATTTCGTTACATGAACTTGTGCATTAATGGCACCAGTTCGGCCTATTTAGCACCGAAGTTCGTGTTGTAACGAAACAGTCCAAAACGCTCCAAAACTTGAGTTTGGGTTCCAATAGGGTGGATCGGGTGCGTTTGCGTTTGTTGCAAAATATTCCGGCGCGACTTCTTTGCACGAACTTGTGCATAAATGGCACCAGATCGACCCGTATTGCATCGAAGTTCGTGCAGTAACGAAACGGTCTGAAACGCCCCAAAACATGAGTTAGCGATCTAGTGGGGTGGATCGGGTGCGTTCGTTGTGAAAAATTCCAACGAGACTTCTTTGCACGAACTTGTGCATTGACTGCTCCAGATCGGCCCATTTTGCATCGAAGTTCGTGCGGTAATGAAACGGTCCGAAACGCCCAAAAACATGAGTTTGCAGTCAATTGGGGTGGAAAGAGTGCGTTCGTTATGAAAAATTGCGACGCGATTTCGTTACATGAACTTGTGCATTAGTGGCACCAGTTCGGCCTATTTTGCACCGAAGTTCGTGTTGTAACGAAACAGTCCAAAATGCTCCTAAACATGGGTTTGGGATCCATTATGGTGGATCGGGTGCGTTTGCCTTTGTTGCGAAATATTCCGGCACAACTTCATTGCACGAACTTGTACATTAATGGCACCAGTTCAGCCCGTTTTGCGTGCAAGTTCGTGCAGTAACGAAACGGTCCGAACTGCCCCAAAACATGAGTTTCGGATCCAATGGGGTGGATCGGATGCGTTCGTTGTGAAAAATTCTGAAGCAACTTCTTTGCACGAACATATGCATTAACTGCTCAAGATCGACCCATTTTGCATCAAAGTTCATGAAGTAATGAAACTGTCCGAGACGCCCAAAAACATGATTTTGCGGTCAATTGGGGTGGAAAGACTGTGTTTGTTGTGAAAAATGGCGACGCGATTTCGTTAATGGCTCCAGTTCAGCCCGTTTGGCACCGATGTTCGTGTTGTAACGAAACAGTCCAAAATGCTCCAAAACATGAGTTTGGTATGCAATAGGGTGGATCGGGTGCATTTGCGTTTGTTGCGAAATATTCCAACGCGACTTCGTTGCACGAACTTGTGCATTAATGGCACCAGTTCCGCCCGTTTTGCCTCGAAGTTCGTGCAGTAACGAAACGGTCAGAAACGCCTCAAAACATGAGTTTGGGATCCAATGGGGTGGATCGGGTGCGTTCGTTGTGAAAATTCCAATGCAACTTCTTTGCACGAACTTGTGCATAAATGGCACGAGTTCGACCCGTATTGCATCGAAGTACGTGCAGTAAGAAAACGGTCCGAAACGCCCCAAAACATGAGTTTGGGATCTAGTGAGGTGGATCGGGTGCGTTCGTTGTGAACAATTCCGACGAGACTTCTTTGCACGAACTTGTGCATTGGCTGCTCCAGATCGACCCATTTTGCATCGAAGTTCGTGCGGTAATGAAACGATCCGAAACACCCAAAAACATTAGTTTGCGGTCAATTGGGGTGGAAAGAGTGCGTTCGTTATGAAAAATTGCAGCACGATTTCGTTACATGAACTTGTGCATTAATGGCACCAGTTCGGCCTATTTAGCACCGAAGTTCGTGTTGTAACGAAACAGTCCAAAACGCTCCAAAACTTGAGTTTGGGTTCCAATAGGGTGGATCGGGTGCGTTTGCGTTTGTTGCAAAATATTCCGGCGCGACTTCTTTGCACGAACTTGTGCATAAATGGCACCAGATCGACCCGTATTGCATCGAAGTTCGTGCAGTAACGAAACGGTCTGAAACGCCCCAAAACATGAGTTAGCGATCTAGTGGGGTGGATCGGGTGCGTTCGTTGTGAAAAATTCCAACGAGACTTCTTTGCACGAACTTGTGCATTGACTGCTCCAGATCGGCCCATTTTGCATCGAAGTTCGTGCGGTAATGAAACGGTCCGAAACGCCCAAAAACATGAGTTTGCAGTCAATTGGGGTGGAAAGAGTGCGTTCGTTATGAAAAATTGCGACGCGATTTCGTTACATGAACTTGTGCATTAGTGGCACCAGTTCGGCCTATTTTGCACCGAAGTTCGTGTTGTAACGAAACAGTCCAAAATGCTCCTAAACATGGGTTTGGGATCCATTATGGTGGATCGGGTGCGTTTGCCTTTGTTGCGAAATATTCCGGCACAACTTCATTGCACGAACTTGTACATTAATGGCACCAGTTCAGCCCGTTTTGCCTGCAAGTTCGTGCAGTAACGAAACGGTCCGAACTGCCCCAAAACATGAGTTTCGGATCCAATGGGGTGGATCGGATGCGTTCGTTGTGAAAAATTCTGAAGCAACTTCTTTGCACGAACATATGCATTAACTGCTCAAGATCGACCCATTTTGCATCAAAGTTCATGAAGTAATGAAACTGTCCGAGACGCCCAAAAACATGATTTTGCGGTCAATTGGGGTGGAAAGACTGTGTTTGTTGTGAAAAATGGCGACGCGATTTCGTTAATGGCTCCAGTTCAGCCCGTTTGGCACCGATGTTCGTGTTGTAACGAAACAGTCCAAAATGCTCCAAAACATGAGTTTGGTATGCAATAGGGTGGATCGGGTGCATTTGCATTTGTTGCGAAATATTCCAACGCGACTTCGTTGCACGAACTTGTGCATTAATGGCACCAGTTCCGCCCGTTTTGCCTCGAAGTTCGTGCAGTAACGAAACGGTCCGAAACGCCTCAAAACATGAGTTTGGGATCCAATGGGGTGCATCGGGTGCGTTCGTTGTGAAAATTCCAATGCAACTTCTTTGCACGAACTTGTGCATAAATGGCATGAGTTCGACCCGTATTGCATCGAAGTTCGTGCAGTAAGAAAACGGTCCGAAACACCCCAAAACATGAGTTTGGGATCTAGTGAGGTGGATCGGGTGCGTTCGTTGTGAAAAATTCCGACGAGACTTCTTTGCACGAACTTGTGCATTGGCTGCTCCAGATCGGCCCATTTTGCATCGAAGTTCGTGCGGTAATGAAACGATCCGAAACGCCCAAAAACATTAGTTGCGGTCAATTGGGGTTGAAAGAGTGCGTTCGTTATGAAAAATTGCGACACGATTTCGTTACATGAACTTGTGCATTAATGGCACCAGTTCGGCCTATTTTGCACCGAAGTTCGTGTTGTAACGAAACAGTCCAAAACGCTCCAAAACTTGAGTTTGGGTTCCAATAGGGTGGATCGGGTGCGTTTGCGTTTGTTGCAAAATATTCCGGCGCGACTTCTTTGCACGAACTTGTGCATAAATGGCACCAGATCGACCCGTATTGCATCGAAGTTCGTGCAGTAACGAAACGGTCTGAAACGCCCCAAAACATGAGTTAGGGATCTAGTGGGGTGGATCGGGTGCGTTCGTTGTGAAAAATTCCAACGAGACTTCTTTGCACGAACTTGTGCATTGACTGCTCCAGATCGGCCCATTTTGCATCGAAGTTCGTGCGGTAATGAAACGGTCCGAAACGCCCAAAAACATGAGTTTGCAGTCAATTGGGGTGGAAAGAGTGCGTTCGTTATGAAAAATTGCGACGCGATTTCGTTACATGAACTTGTGCATTAGTGGCACCAGTTCGGCCTATTTTGCACCGAAGTTCGTGTTGTAACGAAACAGTCCAAAATGCTCCTAAACATGAGTTTGGGATCCATTATGGTGGATCGGGTGCGTTTGCATTTGTTGCGAAATATTCCGGCACGACTTCATTGCACGAACTTGTACATTAATGGCACCAGTTCAGCCCGTTTTGCCTGGAAGTTCGTGCAGTAACGAAACGGTCCGAACTGCCCCAAAACATGAGTTTGGGATCCAATGGGGTGGATCGGATGCGTTCGTTGTGAAAAATTCTGAAGCAACTTCTTTGCACGAACATATGCATTAACTGCTCAAGATCGACCCATTTTGCATCAAAGTTCATGAAGTAATGAAACTGTCCGAGACGCCCAAAAACATGATTTTGCGGTCAATTGGGGTGGAAAGACTGTGTTTGTTGTGAAAAATGGCGACGCGATTTCGTTAATGGCTCCAGTTCAGCCCGTTTGGCACCGAAGTTCGTGTTGTAACGAAACAGTCCAAAATGCTCCAAAACATGAGTTTGGTATGCAATAGGGTGGATCGGGTGCATTTGCGTTTGTTGCGAAATATTCCAACGCGACTTCGTTGCACGAACTTGTGCATTAATGGCACCATTTCCGCCCGTTTTGCCTCGAAGTTCGTGCAGTAACGAAACGGTCAGAAACGCCTCAAAACATGAGTTTGGGATTCAATGGGGTGGATCGGGTGCGTTCGTTGTGAAAATTCCAATGCAACTTCTTTGCACGAACTTGTGCATAAATGGCACGAGTTCGACCCGTATTGCATCGAAGTTCGTGCAGTAAGAAAACGGTCCGAAACGCCCCAAAACATGAGTTTGGGATCTAGTGAGGTGGATCGGGTGCGTTCGTTGTGAACAATTCCGACGAGACTTCTTTGCACGAACTTGTGCATTGGCTGCTCCAGATCGGCCCATTTTGCATCGAAGTTCGTGCGGTAATGAAACGATCCGAAACGCCCAAAAACATTAGTTTGCGGTCAATTGGGGTTGAAAGAGTGCGTTCGTTATGAAAAATTGCGACACGATTTCGTTACATGAACTTGTGCATTAATGGCACCAGTTCGGCCTATTTTGCACCGAAGTTCGTGTTGTAACGAAACAGTCCAAAACGCTCCAAAACTTGAGTTTGGGTTCCAATAGGGTGGATCGGGTGCGTTTGCGTTTGTTGCAAAATATTCCGGCGCGACTTCTTTGCACGAACTTTAATGGCGACTCGCTAGGGTTTGATTCCCGATCTTTCGATGAGAGGCGTGGATAACTCGATTGGTCGATGGAGGCGACGTTCACGGCCCGACTACAGCCTTCCAAGCTGCGCCTTAGCAACCGATACACCCCTTCCAATGGCTGTCGCGATCTTGTGGAGCGCGGCACCCGGCCACTAGGGCACTCGTCCTGCAAGCAATCGAAGAACTAGCAAGAACAAGTATGACAAGTACTGAATTTACTAGATATAAATGAAGGTTTCACACGCAATCTCAATAATGGTGGGGTTCCGAAGACAAGAAGACGGGCGGCTGATCCAGCACGCGCGCTTGCAAGCAAGTAGCGAAGGCTAAACTTGATCTAAACAAAACCCAAGCATCCTTGGCGGCGGCTAAGGGGTATAAGTACGTGGGAGGACGACCACAGGGGTGTTGGGGTCATACTCCAACCCTAGGACGCGTCCGTAATGGACTCAACTTGATACACGGCCCATTGGACCAAAACAGGGTGACGCAGCACCATGGGCAGAAAAGGACTCTGTATTAATTTAACGATTGCGGCCGACTCGTAATAGATATGGCTATGAGGCCGGATCCGTTTGAAAGCAGACTTCATAAGCTTTCCATGAAGTACTTGAACGCCCCAATCCGAGTTCATATGCGACCGTGGTGTCCGTCACAAGTTGGTACTGTTCTGCAGTCCGAATCCAGCTTGCGCGAATCCGTTTCCCTTTCGGCCGCCTCCTTGGTTCCTAAGCAAAACAAGAGTACACGGGTCTCCATGGTCTAAACATGATGCACCTGAGCTTAGATTTGAACTCACCTGATGATTAAGTTGATGCGCACGAGCACGAGTAATAGGACCAGCAATAGGCACTTGTGTCGGAGTGGATGTATCGTTGGTGTTGGTGTCCTCATCATCCTCCCCTTCTTGCATTTGAGTCGTCCTCGACTCAAGCTCATCTTCCTCTCCCAAATATGGCTTCAAATCTGCAATGTTAAATGTGGGACTAACCCCAAAATCCGCAGGCAGATCGAGCTTATATGCATTATCATTGACTTTCTCTAGCACTTTAAATGGTCCATCAGCCCGAGGTAGCAATTTAGATTTTCTCAATTCAGGAAACCTTTCCTTTCTCAAATGCAGCCAAACTAAATCTCCAGGTTCAAACTTTAGTTCCTTCCTACCTTTATCACCAGCAATCTTGTATTTAGCATTCATGCGCTCTATGTTTTCTTTAGTTGTTTCATGCAGTTTTAACATCAATTCGGCACGCTTAGTAGCATCAAAATTCGTTTTTTCAGAAAATGGCAAAGGCATTAAATCAATAGGAGCACGAGGCAAGAAACCATATACAATCTGAAATGGGCACATCTTTGTAGTAGAATGCAGCGATCGATTATAAGCGAATTCAATATGAGGCAAACAATCTTCCCACATCTTAATGTTCTTCTTTAAAACAGCCCTTAACATAGTAGACAAAGTCCTATTAACCACTTCAGTTTGACCATCAGTTTGCGGATGACATGTAGTAGAAAACAACAATTTAGTTCCCAATTTAGCCCATAAAGTCTTCCAAAAATAACTAAGAAATTTAGCATCACGATCAGAAACAATTGTGTTGGGCACACCATGCAAACGAACAATTTCCCGAAAGAACAAATCAGCAATGTGAGAAGCATCATCAGTTTTATGACATGGTATGAAATGGGCCATCTTAGAAAATCTATCAACAACCACAAACACACTATCACGTCCCTTCCTAGTCCTAGGCAATCCTAACACAAAATCCATAGAAATATCTTCCCAAGGAGCACTAGGAACAGGTAGAGGCAAATACAAACCATGTGGATTCAATCGTGATTTAGCCTTTTGACATGTCGTGCAGCGAGCAACAAATCTCTCCACATCTCTTCTCATCTTTGGCCAAAAGAAATGACCAGCAAGTATATCTTCCGTTTTCTTTGCTCCAAAATGCCCCATTAAGCCACCTCGATGCGCTTCCTGCAACAATAACAAGCGAACGGAGCTAGCTGGAATGCATAGCTTGTTAGCTCTAAAGACAAACCCATCACTAACGATGAATTTGTTCCATCCCTTCCCCTCTTTACAATGCAGCAACACATCTTTAAAATCAGCATCATTAACATATTGATCTTTAATCGTTTCCAATCCAAATATTTTGTAATCAAGTTGGTTCAACAAGGTGTATCTCCTAGACAATGCGTCAGCAATTATATTCTCTTTCCCTTTCTTGTGCTTAATAATATAAGGAAAAGATTCAATAAATTCAACCCACTTAGCATGTCTACGGTTCAATTTTCCTTGACTACGAATATGTTTTAAAGATTCATGATCTGAATGAATAACAAACTCTTTGGGCCATAGATAATGCTGCCATGTTTCTAATGTGCGAACAAGAGCATACAATTCCTTATCATAAGTAGAATAATTCAGAACAGGCCCGCTCAATTTTTCACTGAAATAAGCAATAGGTTTGCCTTCTTGTAACAAAACACCACCCAAACCAATGCCACTAGCATCACATTCAAGCTCAAAGGTTTTATTAAAATCAGGGAGTTGGAGGAGAGGTGCATGTGTCAACTTATCTTTCAGCGTGTTGAAGGAGTTCTCTTGTGTTTTACCCCAACTAAAAGGCACTCCCTTCTTTGTAAGCTCATTCAAAGGCGCGGCAATGGTGCTGAAGTCCTTCACAAAACGACGATAGAAACCAGCAAGTCCTAGGAAACTCCGCACTTGCGTGATAGTCTTCAGTATAGGCCATCCATGTATAGCTTCCACCTTGGCTTGATCAACCTCGATTCCCTGTGGAGTCACGACATAGCCAAGAAAAGACACTCAATCGGTGCAAAAGGTGCACTTCTCAAGGTTACCAAATAAACGTGCATCTCGTAAAGCATTAAAAACAGCACGTAAGTGATCAAGATGTTCATCGAAAGATTTGCTGTAAATCAATATATCATCAAAGTAGACAACAACAAATTTCCCAATGAAAGCACGCAGAACCTCATTCATTAATCTCATGAAAGTACTCGGTGCATTAGTTAACCCAAAAGGCATGACTAACCACTCATATAACCCGAACTTAGTTTTGAAAGCAGTTTTCCATTCATCTCCCAATTTCATACGAATCTGGTGGTACCCACTACGCAAATCAACTTTGGAAAACACAATAGCACCACTCAATTCATCAAGCATATCATCCAAACGAGGGATAGGGTGTCGATATCGAATTGTAATATTATTAATAGCCCTACAATCAACACACATACGCCATGTTCCATCCTTTTTAGGCACTAAAATAACTGGAACAGCACAAGGACTAAGAGACTCACGCACATAACCTTTGTCGAGTAGTTCTTGCACTTGTCGCTGAATTTCCTTAGTTTCTTCCGGATTTGTCCTGTATGGCGCACGGTTTGGCAATGATGCACCAGGAATAAGGTCAATTTGGTGCTCAATCCCTCGTATTGGTGGCAGCCCCGCTGGTATCTCACTTGGAAACACATCAGAATACTCCTGCAAAAGGTTAGCAACAGCCGGGGGCAAAGAATGCTGCATATCGTGAACTGAAATCAAAGCATTCTTGCACACCAAAGCATAGGCAACAGAAGTGGAAGCAATCAATTCATTAATATCAGACTTAGTAGCAAGCAAGCAATGTCCTTTCAATCTTATCTCATCTTCCCTGCTACTAACAGATTTGGCATTCTTATCGATCTCAGCTTTAGTTCTCTTAGCTTTAGCAACATCATCACGCACAATAGATTCAGGTGACATAGGAAGCAAAACGATTTTCTTATCATGATGTATAAGAGAATATTGATTTGATCTACCATGATGCATGCTATCGGTATCAAATTGCCATGGTCTACCTAGCAGAATATGACAAGCTTCCATAGGCACAACATCGCATTCAACAACATCATGATATGAACCAATAGCGAAATTAATTCGTACCAATCTCGTTACCTTGACCTTACCACTATTGTTGAGCCACCGAATGTGATATGGATGTGGGTGCGGTTTTGTTGTAAGTGCAAGCTTCTCGACCATATCGCTGCTAGCCAAGTTGTTGCAGCTACCTCCATCAATTATCAAACGGCATGAACGCTCTTTAATAACACACTTTGTTTGGAATAGTGTATGCCGTTGATTTTGCTCCGCCTTTTCCATTTGTGCACTAAGTACACGCTGCACAATGAGGCTCTCATAATGATCTGCATCCTCTGCACCAATCTGCTCTTCTGGTTGTTCCTTAGTACCTGCATGGTCAGCAGCAAGCAAAGCAAGTGTATCTTCATCAAAATCACTAGCAGAGGAATACCCACCATCTCCTTTGACCACCAAAACGCGCTTGTTAGGGCAGTCACGTTGCACGTGGCCAAAGCCCTTGCATCGATGGCACTGAATATCTCTTGTCCTTCCCGTGGAGGCAACCGAAGATGCACTCGTGGCTGGTTTCTGGACAGTCGTGGTTGCTGAATTTGTCGGGGGAGCACGTGTCTTATCGTTGGATGGAGCGGGTATTGTCGACCGACTCGGGAATGTAGAAGGTGCAGGAGCTCGTCCGGTCAATGAGGTAGATGTGCGCGGCTGCCATGATGAAGGTTTTCCTGCAGAAATATTAGTTCTTGTACTAGCACGTCGTCCCAGCACTTCCCTTTCAGCTTTACAAGCAAGATGGAACAAACGGGTTACGTTAGTATAATCTTTATAATCAAGAATGTCCTGAATTTCTCGATTCAAACCTCCTAAAAATCTAGCCATAGCAGGTTCCTCATCCTCCACTAAATTACAACGCAACACACCCATTTGTAATTCCTGATAGTATTCTTCTACACTTTTATTACCCTGTCTCAATTGTTGCAATCTATGTAACAGATCACGCGCATAGTAAGAAGGAACAAATCTAGCCCGCATGACCCGTTTCAAGGCATCCCAGGTTTGTGGAATATTATTAGGATTTTTCTTAGCATGTTCTATCCACCAAACAGAGGCAAAATCAGTAAATTCACTAGTAGCAGCCCTAACACGTATATTCTCTGGAAATTCATGACATGCAAACTTTTGATCAACAGCAATTTCCCAAGTAATGTATGCATCAGGATCGTATTTTCCATCAAAAGAAGGTATCTTAAATTTTATTTTACTGAAAGCATCATCATTATTATGTACCTCACGTCGTCGATGTCCACCCATACCTCTCCGATTATTTCGCAGTCGTCGGCGACTAGGAGCATCTTGGTCATCTAGTTCAGTATCAGCGACATAATCATCCCAATTATCCTCGACACGCTCATCCTTCTTGTTTTCTCCCTCATGCCCATTTGCAGTTCTGGCATGCATCTCATCAAAACGCCTCAAAAGAGCAGCAAGGCTTTGGTCAATATGAGCGACCGACGTCTCCAGCCTTGTAAGCTTGGTGTTGGTGGCAAGCTGCGTGGCCTCCAACTGCCCAATCTTATCATTTGACACCAGCATATCTTCAGCAAGCCCATCTACATGCCTCCTCATCTTATTTTTAAAATGTTGTATGATTCCCTTTGTACGAGGAGAGTGACCTAAACTCCCATCACCCTCTGATCCTGTCATGGTTAGATGAACAAAGGAAACACGAAAATAGGTGAAGAAATAAGATCCTACAACTAATGGGATGTAGCTACTGCAAGGCGCTCACACTCAACCTGTTACACAAGCTCTTACCAATTCTTACCTTGCTCAACAGGAGGGGACGGCAACCAACAAGTCTGCAACCGTGGGATGAAGTGTATCGGTGCCGCAACAACAGGACCTGTCAAGCTGTAGTCGGATATGTGGAGCTATAGGTGGGCTGAAGCAAGGATGAACTAGCACCACGTTAGTTACAAAAGCAAGCTGAAAAATCGTTCAACGGCGGTACTATGCTGGTCCTAGCCTAGACCGTGCTAGAGACGCGAGCCTGGACACAAATGAAGTCACGAGACACCACCGAAGAACAAAAAAGATGCACAAAGAACAGCCCCTTTTTCTTCCCCTCTTTTTCTTCTTCTTCTTTTTTTTTCTTTTTTTTTCTTTCTTTTTTTTTCCTTCTTTTTTTTCTCTTTTTTTTCTTTTTTTTTCCAGGGGATCCTCAAAACTGATTATATAACCTAAAAGACTTCAAAAGAGCCACACAGCACACAAACTTTTCTCTCTCTCTCTCTCTCTGGAGTAAGCCGAGGCTATATGTATTCGTGAAAAGTTGTGGTTTGAGTAAGCCGAGACTACTTCTGCCTTTCTGGAGCGTTACAAAATATGCAGTACAAGTGCGAAAAGCAATGGAATTTTATAACACGGCACAATAACCAATTGGGACTAGTAAATCGATCCCTACTCGAATCACAGCACCGCGTGCGATTCGGTCACAAACCAACACAGAATCTAACTCGGACTTGAACACGAATATGGACTCGGATTCCACCAACACGGAGTATGTATGGTAGCGCACGGTTGTGACTAGAACGTGACAAGAACTCGAAACTCTAAAGGACTAAAACTAAGACCAGCAACTCGACGCAACCGATGCAACCGAAAATTCAACAAGCCCTAACTAAGCAGTGCTAGCAAAGGCTCAAACGAGTTTATAGGACTGAAGGTAAACTAATCTACTATTTTTTTTTGGCTTTTCTGGACTATAGGAAAAATAAAACAGCGAAGAATTAGAAGTCTCTCACCGATAAACCTTGCTCTGATACCAACTAATGGCGACTCGCTAGGGTTTGATTCCCGATCTTTCGATGAGAGGCGTGGATAACTCGATTGGTCGATGGAGGCGACGTTCACGGCCCGACTACAGCCTTCCAAGCTGCGCCTTAGCAACCGATACACCCCTTCCAATGGCTGTCGCGATCTTGTGGAGCGCGGCACCCGGCCACTAGGGCACTCGTCCTGCAAGCAATCGAAGAACTAGCAAGAACAAGTATGACAAGTACTGAATTTACTAGATATAAATGAAGGTTTCACACGCAATCTCAATAATGGTGGGGTTCCGAAGACAAGAAGACGGGCGGCTGATCCAGCACGCGCGCTTGCAAGCAAGTAGCGAAGGCTAAACTTGATCTAAACAAAACCCAAGCATCCTTGGCGGCGGCTAAGGGGTATAAGTACGTGGGAGGACGACCACAGGGGTGTTGGGGTCATACTCCAACCCTAGGACGCGTCCGTAATGGACTCAACTTGATACACGGCCCATTGGACCAAAACAGGGTGACGCAGCACCATGGGCAGAAAAGGACTCTGTATTAATTTAACGATTGCGGCCGACTCGTAATAGATATGGCTATGAGGCCGGATCCGTTTGAAAGCAGACTTCATAAGCTTTCCATGAAGTACTTGAACGCCCCAATCCGAGTTCATATGCGACCGTGGTGTCCGTCACAAGTTGGTACTGTTCTGCAGTCCGAATCCAGCTTGCGCGAATCCGTTTCCCTTTCGGCCGCCTCCTTGGTTCCTAAGCAAAACAAGAGTACACGGGTCTCCATGGTCTAAACATGATGCACCTGAGCTTAGATTTGAACTCACCTGATGATTAAGTTGATGCGCACGAGCACGAGTAATAGGACCAGCAATAGGCACTTGTGTCGGAGTGGATGTATCGTTGGTGTTGGTGTCCTCATCAAACTTGTGCATAAATGGCACCAGATCGACCCGTATTGCATCGAAGTTCGTGCAGTAACGAAACGGTCCGAAACGCCCCAAAACATGAGTTAGGGATCTAGTGGGGTGGATCGGGTGCGTTCGTTGTGAAAAATTCCAACGAGACTTCTTTGCACGAACTTGTGCATTGACTGCTCCAGATCGGCCCATTTTGCATCAAAGTTCGTGCGGTAATGAAACGGTCCGCAACGCCCAAAAACATGAGTTTGCAGTCAATTGGGGTGGAAAGAGTGCGTTCGTTATGAAAAATTGCGACGCGATTTCGTTACATGAACTTGTGCATTAATGGCACCAGTTCGGCCTATTTTGCACCGAAGTTCGTGTTGTAACGAAACAGTCCAAACCGCTCCTAAACATGAGTTTGGGATTCATTATGGTGGATCGGGTGCGTTTGCGTTTGTTGCGAAATATTCCGGCGCGACTTCATTGCACGAACTTGTACATTAATGGCACCAGTTCAGCACGTTTTGCCTTGAAGTTCGTGCAGTAACGAAACGGTCCGAAATGCCCCAAAACATGAGTTTGGGATCCAATGGGGTGGATCGGATGCGTTCGTTGTGAAAAATTCTGAAGCAACTTCTTTGCACGAACATATGCATTAACTGCTCAAGATCGGCCCATTTTGCATCAAAGTTCATGCAGTAATGAAACTGTCCGAGACGCCCAAAAACATGATTTTGCGGTCAATTGGGGTGGAAAGACTGTGTTTGTTGTGAAAAATTGCGACGCGATTTCGTTAATGGCTCCAGTTTGGCCCGTTTGGCACCGAAGTTCGTGTTGTAACGAAAATGTCCAAAATGCTCCAAAACATGAGTTTGGGATGCAATAGGGTGGATCGGGTGCATTTGCGTTTGTTGCGAAATATTCCAACGCGACTTCGTTGCACGAACTTGTGCATTAATGGCACCAGTTCAACCCGTTTTGCCTCGAAGTTCGTGCAGTAACGAAACGGTCAGAAACGCCTCAAAACATGAGTTTGGGATCCAATGGGGTGGATCGGGTGCGTTCGTTCTGAAAATTCCAATGCAACTTCTTTGCACGAACTTGTGCATAAATGGCACGAGTTCGACCCGTATTGCATCGAAGTTCGTGCAGTAACGAAACGGTCCGAAACGCCCCAAAACATGAGTTTGGGATCTAGTGAGGTGGATCGGGTGCGTTCGTAGTGAAAAATTCCGACGAGACTTCTTTGCACGAACTTGTGCATTGGCTGCTCCAGATCGGCCCATTTTGCATCGAAGTTCGTGCGGTAATGAAACGATCCGAAACGCCCAAAAACATTAGTTTGCGGTCAATTGGGGTGGAAAGAGTGCGTTCGTTATGAAAAATTGCGACACGATTTCGTTACATGAACTTGTGCATTAATGGCACCAGTTCGGCCTATTTTGCACCGAAGTTCGTGTTGTAACGAAACAGTCCAAAACGCTCCAAAACTTGAGTTTGGGTTCCAATAGGGTGGATCGGGTGCGTTTGCGTTTGTTGCAAAATATTCCGGCGCGACTTCTTTGCACGAACTTGTGCATAAATGGCACCAGATCGACCCGTATTGCATCGAAGTTCGTGCAGTAACGAAACGGTCCGAAACGCCCCAAAACATGAGTTAGGGATCTAGTGGGGTGGATCGGGTGCGTTCGTTGTGAAAAATTCCAACGAGACTTCTTTGCACGAACTTGTGCATTGACTGCTCCAGATCGGCCCATTTTGCATCAAAGTTCGTGCGGTAATGAAACGGTCCGCAACGCCCAAAAACATGAGTTTGCAGTCAATTGGGGTGGAAAGAGTGCGTTCGTTATGAAAAATTGCGACGCGATTTCGTTACATGAACTTGTGCATTAATGGCACCAGTTCGGCCTATTTTGCACCGAAGTTCGTGTTGTAACGAAACAGTCCAAACCGCTCCTAAACATGAGTTTGGGATTCATTATGGTGGATCGGGTGCGTTTGCGTTTGTTGCGAAATATTCCGGCGCGACTTCATTGCACGAACTTGTACATTAATGGCACCAGTTCAGCACGTTTTGCCTTGAAGTTCGTGCAGTAACGAAACGGTCCGAAATGCCCCAAAACATGAGTTTGGGATCCAATGGGGTGGATCGGATGCGTTCGTTGTGAAAAATTCTGAAGCAACTTCTTTGCACGAACATATGCATTAACTGCTCAAGATCGGCCCATTTTGCATCAAAGTTCATGCAGTAATGAAACTGTCCGAGACGCCCAAAAACATGATTTTGCGGTCAATTGGGGTGGAAAGACTGTGTTTGTTGTGAAAAATTGCGACGCGATTTCGTTAATGGCTCCAGTTTGGCCCGTTTGGCACCGAAGTTCGTGTTGTAACGAAAATGTCCAAAATGCTCCAAAACATGAGTTTGGGATGCAATAGGGTGGATCGGGTGCATTTGCGTTTGTTGCGAAATATTCCAACGCGACTTCGTTGCACGAACTTGTGCATTAATGGCACCAGTTCAACCCGTTTTGCCTCGAAGTTCGTGCAGTAACGAAACGGTCAGAAACGCCTCAAAACATGAGTTTGGGATCCAATGGGGTGGATCGGGTGCGTTCGTTCTGAAAATTCCAATGCAACTTCTTTGCACGAACTTGTGCATAAATGGCACGAGTTCGACCCGTATTGCATCGAAGTTCGTGCAGTAACGAAACGGTCCGAAACGCCCCAAAACATGAGTTTGGGATCTAGTGAGGTGGATCGGGTGCGTTCGTAGTGAAAAATTCCGACGAGACTTCTTTGCACGAACTTGTGCATTGGCTGCTCCAGATCGGCCCATTTTGCATCGAAGTTCGTGCGGTAATGAAACGATCCGAAACGCCCAAAAACATTAGTTTGCGGTCAATTGGGGTGGAAAGAGTGCGTTCGTTATGAAAAATTGCGACACGATTTCGTTACATGAACTTGTGCATTAATGGCACCAGTTCGGCCTATTTTGCACCGAAGTTCGTGTTGTAACGAAACAGTCCAAAACGCTCCAAAACTTGAGTTTGGGTTCCAATAGGGTGGATCGGGTGCGTTTGCGTTTGTTGCAAAATATTCCGGCGCGACTTCTTTGCACGAACTTGTGCATAAATGGCACCAGATCGACCCGTATTGCATCGAAGTTCGTGCAGTAACGAAACGGTCCGAAACGCCCCAAAACATGAGTTAGGGATCTAGTGGGGTGGATCGGGTGCGTTCGTTGTGAAAAATTCCAACGAGACTTCTTTGCACGAACTTGTGCATTGACTGCTCCAGATCGGCCCATTTTGCATCAAAGTTCGTGCGGTAATGAAACGGTCCGCAACGCCCAAAAACATGAGTTTGCAGTCAATTGGGGTGGAAAGAGTGCGTTCGTTATGAAAAATTGCGACGCGATTTCGTTACATGAACTTGTGCATTAATGGCACCAGTTCGGCCTATTTTGCACCGAAGTTCGTGTTGTAACGAAACAGTCCAAACCGCTCCTAAACATGAGTTTGGGATTCATTATGGTGGATCGGGTGCGTTTGCGTTTGTTGCGAAATATTCCGGCGCGACTTCATTGCACGAACTTGTACATTAATGGCACCAGTTCAGCACGTTTTGCCTTGAAGTTCGTGCAGTAACGAAACGGTCCGAAATGCCCCAAAACATGAGTTTGGGATCCAATGGGGTGGATCGGATGCGTTCGTTGTGAAAAATTCTGAAGCAACTTCTTTGCACGAACATATGCATTAACTGCTCAAGATCGGCCCATTTTGCATCAAAGTTCATGCAGTAATGAAACTGTCCGAGACGCCCAAAAACATGATTTTGCGGTCAATTGGGGTGGAAAGACTGTGTTTGTTGTGAAAAATTGCGACGCGATTTCGTTAATGGCTCCAGTTTGGCCCGTTTGGCACCGAAGTTCGTGTTGTAACGAAAATGTCCAAAATGCTCCAAAACATGAGTTTGGGATGCAATAGGGTGGATCGGGTGCATTTGCGTTTGTTGCGAAATATTCCAACGCGACTTCGTTGCACGAACTTGTGCATTAATGGCACCAGTTCAACCCGTTTTGCCTCGAAGTTCGTGCAGTAACGAAACGGTCAGAAACGCCTCAAAACATGAGTTTGGGATCCAATGGGGTGGATCGGGTGCGTTCGTTCTGAAAATTCCAATGCAACTTCTTTGCACGAACTTGTGCATAAATGGCACGAGTTCGACCC
The DNA here is from genome assembly GCA_032594955.1 of Panicum miliaceum. NCBI lineage: Eukaryota > Viridiplantae > Streptophyta > Magnoliopsida > Poales > Poaceae > Panicum > Panicum miliaceum. The sequence goes on from CM064070.1 coordinate 10,150,708, forward strand.
GTATTGCATCGAAGTTCGTGCAGTAACGAAACGGTCCGAAACGCCCCAAAACATGAGTTTGGGATCTAGTGAGGTGGATCGGGTGCGTTCGTTGTGAAAAATTCCGACGAGACTTCTTTGCACGAACTTGTGCATTGGCTGCTCCAGATCGGCCCATTTTGCATCGAAGTTCGTGCGGTAATGAAACGATCCGAAACGCCCAAAAACATTAGTTTGCGGTCAATTGGGGTGGAAAGAGTGCGTTCGTTATGAAAAATTGCGACACGATTTCGTTACATGAACTTGTGCATTAATGGCACCAGTTCGGCCTATTTTGCACCGAAGTTCGTGTTGTAACGAAACAGTCCAAAACGCTCCAAAACTTGAGTTTGGGTTCCAATAGGCAGGATCGGGTGCGTTTGCGTTTGTTGCAAAATATTCCGGCGCGACTTCTTTGCACGAACTTGTGCATAAATGGCACCTGATCGACCCGTATTGCATCGAAGTTCGTGCAGTAACGAAACGGTCCGAAACGCCCCAAAACATGAGTTAGGGATCTAGTGGGGTGGATCGGGTGCGTTCGTTGTGAAAAATTCCAACGAGACTTCTTTGCACGAACTTGTGCATTGACTGCTCCAGATCGGCCCATTTTGCATCAAAGTTCGTGCGGTAATGAAACGGTCCGCAACGCCCAAAAACATGAGTTTGCAGTCAATTGGGGTGGAAAGAGTGCGTTCGTTATGAAAAATTGCGACGCGATTTCGTTACATGAACTTGTGCATTAATGGCACCAGTTCGGCCTATTTTGCACCGAAGTTCGTGTTGTAACGAAACAGTCCAAACCGCTCCTAAACATGAGTTTGGGATTCATTATGGTGGATCGGGTGCGTTTGCGTTTGTTGCGAAATATTCCGGCGCGACTTCATTGCACGAACTTGTACATTAATGGCACCAGTTCAGCACGTTTTGCCTTGAAGTTCGTGCAGTAACGAAACGGTCCGAAATGCCCCAAAACATGAGTTTGGGATCCAATGGGGTGGATCGGATGCGTTCGTTGTGAAAAATTCTGAAGCAACTTCTTTGCACGAACATATGCATTAACTGCTCAAGATCGGCCCATTTTGCATCAAAGTTCATGCAGTAATGAAACTGTCCGAGACGCCCAAAAACATGATTTTGCGGTCAATTGGGGTGGAAAGACTGTGTTTGTTGTGAAAAATTGCGACGCGATTTCGTTAATGGCTCCAGTTTGGCCCGTTTGGCACCGAAGTTCGTGTTGTAACGAAAATGTCCAAAATGCTCCAAAACATGAGTTTGGGATGCAATAGGGTGGATCGGGTGCATTTGCGTTTGTTGCGAAATATTCCAACGCGACTTCGTTGCACGAACTTGTGCATTAATGGCACCAGTTCAACCCGTTTTGCCTCGAAGTTCGTGCAGTAACGAAACGGTCAGAAACGCCTCAAAACATGAGTTTGGGATCCAATGGGGTGGATCGGGTGCGTTCGTTCTGAAAATTCCAATGCAACTTCTTTGCACGAACTTGTGCATAAATGGCACGAGTTCGACCCGTATTGCATCGAAGTTCGTGCAGTAACGAAACGGTCCGAAACGCCCCAAAACATGAGTTTGGGATCTAGTGAGGTGGATCGGGTGCGTTCGTTGTGAAAAATTCCGACGAGACTTCTTTGCACGAACTTGTGCATTGGCTGCTCCAGATCGGCCCATTTTGCATCGAAGTTCGTGCGGTAATGAAACGATCCGAAACGCCCAAAAACATTAGTTTGCGGTCAATTGGGGTGGAAAGAGTGCGTTCGTTATGAAAAATTGCGACACGATTTCGTTACATGAACTTGTGCATTAATGGCACCAGTTCGGCCTATTTTGCACCGAAGTTCGTGTTGTAACGAAACAGTCCAAAACGCTCCAAAACTTGAGTTTGGGTTCCAATAGGCAGGATCGGGTGCGTTTGCGTTTGTTGCAAAATATTCCGGCGCGACTTCTTTGCACGAACTTGTGCATAAATGGCACCTGATCGACCCGTATTGCATCGAAGTTCGTGCAGTAACGAAACGGTCCGAAACGCCCCAAAACATGAGTTAGGGATCTAGTGGGGTGGATCGGGTGCGTTCGTTGTGAAAAATTCCAACGAGACTTCTTTGCACGAACTTGTGCATTGACTGCTCCAGATCGGCCCATTTTGCATCAAAGTTCGTGCGGTAATGAAACGGTCCGCAACGCCCAAAAACATGAGTTTGCAGTCAATTGGGGTGGAAAGAGTGCGTTCGTTATGAAAAATTGCGACGCGATTTCGTTACATGAACTTGTGCATTAATGGCACCAGTTCGGCCTATTTTGCACCGAAGTTCGTGTTGTAACGAAACAGTCCAAACCGCTCCTAAACATGAGTTTGGGATTCATTATTTTGGATCGGGTGCGTTTGCGTTTGTTGCGAAATATTCCGGCGCGACTTCATTGCACGAACTTGTACATTAATGGCACCAGTTCAGCACGTTTTGCCTTGAAGTTCGTGCAGTAACGAAACGGTCCGAAATGCCCCAAAACATGAGTTTGGGATCCAATGGGGTGGATCGGATGCGTTCGTTGTGAAAAATTCTGAAGCAACTTCTTTGCACGAACATATGCATTAACTGCTCAAGATCGGCCCATTTTGCATCAAAGTTCATGCAGTAATGAAACTGTCCGAGACGCCCAAAAACATGATTTTGCGGTCAATTGGGGTGGAAAGACTGTGTTTGTTGTGAAAAATTGCGACGCGATTTCGTTAATGGCTCCAGTTTGGCCCGTTTGGCACCGAAGTTCGTGTTGTAACGAAAATGTCCAAAATGCTCCAAAACATGAGTTTGGGATGCAATAGGGTGGATCGGGTGCATTTGCGTTTGTTGCGAAATATTCCAACGCGACTTCGTTGCACGAACTTGTGCATTAATGGCACCAGTTCAACCCGTTTTGCCTCGAAGTTCGTGCAGTAACGAAACGGTCAGAAACGCCTCAAAACATGAGTTTGGGATCCAATGGGGTGGATCGGGTGCGTTCGTTCTGAAAATTCCAATGCAACTTCTTTGCACGAACTTGTGCATAAATGGCACGAGTTCGACCCGTATTGCATCGAAGTTCGTGCAGTAACGAAACGGTCCGAAACGCCCCAAAACATGAGTTTGGGATCTAGTGAGGTGGATCGGGTGCGTTCGTAGTGAAAAATTCCGACGAGACTTCTTTGCACGAACTTGTGCATTGGCTGCTCCAGATCGGCCCATTTTGCATCGAAGTTCGTGCGGTAATGAAACGATCCGAAACGCCCAAAAACATTAGTTTGCGGTCAATTGGGGTGGAAAGAGTGCGTTCGTTATGAAAAATTGCGACACGATTTCGTTACATGAACTTGTGCATTAATGGCACCAGTTCGGCCTATTTTGCACCGAAGTTCGTGTTGTAACGAAACAGTCCAAAACGCTCCAAAACTTGAGTTTGGGTTCCAATAGGGTGGATCGGGTGCGTTTGCGTTTGTTGCAAAATATTCCGGCGCGACTTCTTTGCACGAACTTGTGCATAAATGGCACCAGATCGACCCGTATTGCATCGAAGTTCGTGCAGTAACGAAACGGTCCGAAACGCCCCAAAACATGAGTTAGGGATCTAGTGGGGTGGATCGGGTGCGTTCGTTGTGAAAAATTCCAACGAGACTTCTTTGCACGAACTTGTGCATTGACTGCTCCAGATCGGCCCATTTTGCATCAAAGTTCGTGCGGTAATGAAACGGTCCGCAACGCCCAAAAACATGAGTTTGCAGTCAATTGGGGTGGAAAGAGTGCGTTCGTTATGAAAAATTGCGACGCGATTTCGTTACATGAACTTGTGCATTAATGGCACCAGTTCGGCCTATTTTGCACCGAAGTTCGTGTTGTAACGAAACAGTCCAAACCGCTCCTAAACATGAGTTTGGGATTCATTATGGTGGATCGGGTGCGTTTGCGTTTGTTGCGAAATATTCCGGCGCGACTTCATTGCACGAACTTGTACATTAATGGCACCAGTTCAGCACGTTTTGCATTGAAGTTCGTGCAGTAACGAAACGGTCCGAAATGCCCCAAAACATGAGTTTGGGATCCAATGGGGTGGATCGGATGCGTTCGTTGTGAAAAATTCTGAAGCAACTTCTTTGCACGAACATATGCATTAACTGCTCAAGATCGGCCCATTTTGCATCAAAGTTCATGCAGTAATGAAACTGTCCGAGACGCCCAAAAACATGATTTTGCGGTCAATTGGGGTGGAAAGACTGTGTTTGTTGTGAAAAATTGCGACGCGATTTCGTTAATGGCTCCAGTTTGGCCCGTTTGGCACCGAAGTTCGTGTTGTAACGAAAATGTCCAAAATGCTCCAAAACATGAGTTTGGGATGCAATAGGGTGGATCGGGTGCATTTGCGTTTGTTGCGAAATATTCCAACGCGACTTCGTTGCACGAACTTGTGCATTAATGGCACCAGTTCAACCCGTTTTGCCTCGAAGTTCGTGCAGTAACGAAACGGTCAGAAACGCCTCAAAACATGAGTTTGGGATCCAATGGGGTGGATCGGGTGCGTTCGTTCTGAAAATTCCAATGCAACTTCTTTGCACGAACTTGTGCATAAATGGCACGAGTTCGACCCGTATTGCATCGAAGTTCGTGCAGTAACGAAACGGTCCGAAACGCCCCAAAACATGAGTTTGGGATCTAGTGAGGTGGATCGGGTGCGTTCGTTGTGAAAAATTCCGACGAGACTTCTTTGCACGAACTTGTGCATTGGCTGCTCCAGATCGGCCCATTTTGCATCGAAGTTCGTGCGGTAATGAAACGATCCGAAACGCCCAAAAACATTAGTTTGCGGTCAATTGGGGTGGAAAGAGTGCGTTCGTTATGAAAAATTGCGACACGATTTCGTTACATGAACTTGTGCATTAATGGCACCAGTTCGGCCTATTTTGCACCGAAGTTCGTGTTGTAACGAAACAGTCCAAAACGCTCCAAAACTTGAGTTTGGGTTCCAATAGGCAGGATCGGGTGCGTTTGCGTTTGTTGCAAAATATTCCGGCGCGACTTCTTTGCACGAACTTGTGCATAAATGGCACCTGATCGACCCGTATTGCATCGAAGTTCGTGCAGTAACGAAACGGTCCGAAACGCCCCAAAACACGAGTTAGGGATCTAGTGGGGTGGATCGGGTGCGTTCGTTGTGAAAAATTCCAACGAGACTTCTTTGCACGAACTTGTGCATTGACTGCTCCAGATCGGCCCATTTTGCATCGAAGTTCGTGCGGTAATGAAACGGTCCGAAATGCCCAAAAACATGAGTTTGCAGTCAATTGGGGTGGAAAGAGTGCGTTCGTTATGAAAAATTGCGACCCGATTTCGTTACATGAACTTGTGCATTAGTGGCACCAGTTCGGCCTATTTTGCACCGAAGTTCGTGTTGTAACGAAACAGTCCAAAATGCTCCTAAACATGAGTTTGGGATCCATTATGGTGGATCGGGTGCGTTTGCGTTTGTTGCGAAATATTCCGGCACGACTTCATTGCACGAACTTGTACATTAATGGCACCAGTTCAGCCCGTTTTGCCTTGAAGTTCGTGCAGAAAAGAAACGGTCCGAAATGCCCCAAAACATGAGTTTGGGATCCAATGGGGTGGATCGGATGCGTTCGTTGTGAAAAATTCTGAAGCAACTTCTTTGCACGAACATATGCATTAACTGCTCAAGATCGGCCCATTTTGCATCAAAGTTCATGAAGTAATGAAACTGTCCGAGACGCCCAAAAACATGATTTTGCGGTCAATTGGGGTGGAAAGACTGTGTTTGTTGTGAAAAATTGCGACGCGATTTCGTTAATGGCTCCAGTTCGGCCCGTTTGGCACCGAAGTTCGTGTTGTAACGAAACAGTCCAAAATGCTCCAAAACATGAGTTTGGTATGCAATAGGGTGGATCGGGTGCATTTGCGTTTGTTGCGAAATATTCCAACGCGACTTCGTTGCACGAACTTGTGCATTAATGGCACCAGTTCAGCCCGTTTTGCCTCGAAGTTCGTGCAGTAACGAAACGGTCAGAAACGCCTCAAAACAGGAGTTTGGGATCCAATGGGGTGGATCGGGTGCGTTCGTTGTGAAAATTCCAATGCAACTTCTTTGCACGAACTTGTGCATAAATGGCACGAGTTCGACCCGTATTGCATCGAAGTTCGTGCAGTAACGAAACGGTCCGAAACGCCCCAAAACATGAGTTTGGGATCTAGTGAGGTGGATCGGGTGCGTTCGTTGTGAAAAATTCGAACGAGACTTCTTTGCACGAACTTGTGCATTGGCTGCTCCAGATCGGCCCATTTTGCATCGAAGTTCGTGCGGTAATGAAACGATCCGAAACGCCCAAAAACATTAGCTTGCGGTCAATAGGGGTGGAAAGAGTGCGTTCGTTATGAAAAATTGCGACACGATTTCGTTACATGAACTTGTGCATTAATGGCACCAGTTCGGCCTATTTTGCACCGAAGTTCGTGTTGTAACGAAACAGTCCAAAACGCTCCAAAACTTGAGTTTGGGTTCCAATAGGCAGGATCGGGTGCGTTTGCGTTTGTTGCAAAATATTCGGGCGCGACCTCTTTGCACGAACTTGTGCATAAATGGCACCTGATCGACCCGTATTGCATCGAAGTTCGTGCAGTAACGAAACGGTCCGAAACGCCCCAAAACATGAGTTAGGGATCTAGTGGGGTGGATCGGGTGCGTTCGTTGTGAAAAATTCCAACGAGACTTCTTTGCACGAACTTGTGCATTGACTGCTCCAGATCGTCCCATTTTGCATCGAAGTTCGTGCGGTAATGAAACGTTCCGAAACGCCCAAAACATGAGTTGCAGTCAATTGGGGTGGAAAGAGTGCGTTCGTTATGAAAAATTGCGACGCGATTTCGTTACATGAACTTGTGCATTAATGGCACCAGTTCGGCCTATTTTGCACCGACGTTCGTGTTGCAACGAAACAGTCCAAAAGGCTCCTAAACATGAGTTTGGGATCCATTATGGTGGATCGGGTGCGTTTGCGATTGTTGCGAAATATTCCGGCGCGACTTCATTGCACGAACTTGTACATTAATGGCACCAGTTCAGCCCGTTTTGCCTCGAAGTTCATGCAGTAACGAAACGGTCCGAAATGCCCCAAAACATGAGTTTGGGATCCAATGGGGTGGATCGGAAGCGTTCGTTGTGAAAAATTCTGAAGCAACTTCTTCCAACGAACATATGCATTAACTGCTCAAGATCGGCCTATTTTGCATCAAAGTTCATGCAGTAATGAAACTGTCCGAGACGCCCAAAAACATGATTTTGCGGTCAATTGGGGTGGAAAGAGTGTGTTTGTTGTGAAAAATTGCGACGCGATTTCGTTAATGGCTCCAGTTCGGCACGTTTGGCATCGAAGTTCGTGTTGTAACGAAACAGTCCAAAATGCTCCAAAACATGAGTTTGGGATGCAATAGGGTGGATCGGGTGCATTTGCGTTTGTTGTGAAATAATCCAACGCGACTTCGTTGCACGAACTTGTGCATTAATGGCACCAATTCAGCCCGTTTTGCCTCGAAGTTCGTGCAGTAACGAAACGGTCAGAAACGCCTCAAAACATGAGTTTGGGATCCAATCGGGTGGATCGGGTGCGTTCGTTGTGAAAATTCCAATGCAACTTCTTTGCACGAACTTGTGCATAAATGGCACGAGTTCGACCCGTATTGCATCGAAGTTCGTGCAGTAACGAAACGGTCCGAAACGCCCCAAAACATGAGTTTGGGATCTAGTGAGGTGGATCGGGTGCGTTCGTTGTGAAAAATTCCGACGAGACTTCTTTGCACGAACTTGTGCATTGGCTGCTCCAGATCGGCCCATTTTGCATCGAAGTTCGTGCGGTAATGAAACGATCCGAAATGCCCAAAAACATTAGTTTGCGGTCAATTGGGGTGGAAAGAGTGCGTTCGTTATGAAAAATTGCGACACGATTTCGTTACATGAACTTGTGCATTAATGGCACCAGTTCGGCCTTTTTTGCACAGCAGTTCGTGTTGTAACGAAACAGTCCAAAACGCTCCAAAACTTGAGTTTGGGTTCCAAGAGGGTGGATCGGGTGCGTTTGCGTTTGTTGCAAAATATTCGGGCGCGACTTCTTTGCACGAACTTGTGCATAAATGGCTCCTGATCGACCCGTATTGCATCGAAGTTCGTGCTGTAACGAAACGGTCCGAAACGCCCCAAAACATGAGTTAGGGATCTAGTGGGGTGGATCGGGTGCGTTCGTTGTGAAAAATTCCAACGAGACTTCTTTGCACGAACTTGTGCATTGACTGCTCCAGATCGGCCCATTTTGCATCGAAGTTCGTGCGGTAATGAAACGTTCCGAAACGCCCAAAAACATGAGTTGCAGTCAATTGGGGTGGAAAGAGTGCGTTCGTTATGAAAAATTGCGACGCGATTTCGTTACATGAACTTGTGCATTAATGGCACCAGTTCGGCCTATTTTGCACCGAAGTTCGTGTTGCAACGAAATAGTCCAAAAGGCTCCTAAACATGAGTTTGGGATCCATTATGGTGGATCGGGTGCGTTTGCGATTGTTGCGAAATATTCCGGCGCGACTTCATTGCACGAACTTGTACATTAATGGCACCAGTTCAGCCCGCTTTGCCTCGAAGTTCGTGCAGTAACGAAACGGTCCGAAATGCCCCAAAACATGAGTTTGGGATCCAATGGGGTGGATCGGATGCGTTCGTTGTGAAAAATTCTGAAGCAACTTCTTTCCACGAACATATGCATTAACTGCTCAAGATCGGCCCATTTTGCATCAAAGATCATGCAGTAATGAAAGTGTCCGAGACGCCCAAAAACATGATTTTGCGGTCAATTGGGGTGGAAAGAGTGTGTTTGTTGTGAAAAATTGCGACGCGATTTCGTTAATGGCTCCAGTTCGGCCCGTTTGGCACCGAAGTTCGTGTTGTAACGAAACAGTCCAAAATGCTCCAAAACATGAGTTTGGGATCCAATAGGGTGGATCGGGTGCATTTGCGTTTGTTGCGAAATATTCCAACACGACTTCGCTGCACGAACTTGTGCATTAATGGCACCAGTTCAGCCCGTTTTGCCTCGAAGTTCGTGCAGTAACGAAACGGTCAGAAACGCCTCAAAACATGAGTTTGGGATCCAATCGGGTGGATCGGGTGATGTGGACATCACCAGAATGGATACACCCACATGTAATAAACACACATGGAAGGTATGGAGGACCAAAGAAGTTGATTGGGGACCAAGCCTAAGTCTTCCCAATGTTCTCTATCAGGCCACCACGTCACTTTTGGTGCAAGGAAAGAAAGAGTCCATGTCCAACACGTTTTGGAGGCTGGATTCGGACTGCAGAACAGCACCAACTTGTGACGGACACCACGGTCGCATACGGACTCGGATAGGGACGTTCAAGTACTTCGTGGAAAGCTTATGAAGTCTAGTTTCATATGGATCCGGACTCAAGTCCATATCTCTCCTGATTCGTCCGCAATGACCAAAATACTACCGACTGGTTTTCTGTCTCAAGGTGCTGCGACATCTTAATTTGGCCCGATGGGCTTTGTATCAAGTCGGGTCCATTAGGGACGCGTCCTAGGGTTGGAGTGCGACTCAAACACCCTCTTGGTCGTCCTCCTAGGTATTAATAAGGGTTAGAGCCGCCATGAACAGATTGGGGGGTTTTTGTTTTGTTGAAAGTTTAGCCATTGCTACTTCCTTGTAGACGCGTGTGTCGACTAGACCATCCGTTCTACTCGATTCGGAACCCCACCTTGTTGATTCCAGATTGGTTATTATCTCCATATTTGCAATTGAGTTGCTTGTTCTACTTGTTCTTGCTGGTTCTTCGATTGCTTGCAGGACAGGTGCCCTAGTGGCCGGGTGTCGCGCTCCACAAGATCGCGGCAGCCATTGGAGGTGGTGTATCGGTTGCTAAGGCGCAGCGTCCTTGGAAGGCTGTAGTCGGGCCGTGAACGTCGCCTCCATCTCAAATCGAGTTATCCCCCGCCTCTCATCGAAAGATCGGGAACAAACTCTAGCGGTTTCACATCAGTTGGTATCAGAGCAAGGTTTATCGGTGAGAGACTTATCTTTGCTATTTTTTTTCCTATAGTCCAGAAAAACCAAAAAAAAAGGTAGATTAGTTTGCCGGCAATCCTATAAACCCTTTGAGCCTTTGCTGGTACTACTTAGTTAGGGCTTGTTGAGTTTTCGGTTGCATCGGTTGCGTCGTGTTGCTGGTCTTAGTTTAGTCCTTTAGAGTTTCGAGTTCTTGTCACCTCTTTTTGTCTCGGAGTTTCAATTCATCAGTGGAAGAAAACTTTCATTGTTTCTGTGTCCAGTCTCCGATTTGCGAGTTTTAGTACAATCTGGAAAGCGTAACTCGTGATCTTTCCAACGGATCTGACCTGGGTCACAAACTCCATCTAAGTGCTCTAGAATCGACTTGGAGATTTGTGCGTCTGGCTGCGTGAAACAAGTTTCGTCAATCTGAGTTGGTAGCAGCTATATGCAGTAATCCTGTTGCGTTGTTTGTCAAACAAAGGATTTTAGTCCTCTACAAAAAAAAAAGAAGAAGAAAAAAAGAAAACAAAGTGAAAAAAAAACAGAAAAGAAAAGAAAAGAAACGAAAAAGAAGAAAGGGGCTGATCCATCTTTTGTGTTCCTGCTGTTTCGGTTGGTGCTTTGTGACTTCATTTGTGTCCAGGCTCGCGCCTCTAGTACGGTCTATGCTAGGACCAGCACAGTACCACCGTTGAATAATTATTCAGCTTGCTTTTCTGACTAACGTGGTGCTAGTATTTTCCCTTGATCAGCCCACCTACAGCTCCACATACTCGACTATAGCTTGACAGTTTTCTGTTGCTAAGGCACCGATACACTTCTTTCAAGGTGCTTGACTTGTTGGTTGCCGACTCATCCTGTTTTGCTTGGTAAGAACTGGTAAGAGCTCGTATTAAACAAGTTGAGTTTGAGAGAATTGCAACCGACACATTCTAGTAGTTGACAGGAGGATACATATTATTTTTGTGTTCTTGTTTTCTACTGATCATGGCAGGTGATACAGTGATTTTTGAGCGGAGCAAACAACAACAAAATATTCTGGACATTATTCAATGCTTGCCTTTATATCCTGGTGAGTTTGATCCTAAAGCTTACATTGATTGGGAGCTAAAAGTAGATAATGAATTTGATGAGCATGACCTGTCGGAGAAACAAATGATTTATATTGCCTCTAATATTTTAACAGAAAATGCTTTGCTAGAATGGAAATATATTTGTAGGCATAACATTATTCCGCAAACTTGGAAAGAATTCAAAATACATTTTAGAGATGCCTATATTCCTGCATATTATGTTGATCATTTGCTTACCAAACTAGAGAAATTAAAACAGGGTAGTAGGACTGTGAAACAATACTACCATGATTTTAAAATTTGTATCATGTTTGGTGGATTGGATGAATGCATGGAAGATGTTATGAATAGGTTCATGAGAGGGCTCAATTCTGAAATTCAAAACTTGTTAATTGGCAAGTCCTATTGCTATATCGGTCAATTGTTTTGTCTTGCTCTCCATGCTGAAAAAGAAATTCTTTCATTTGTGAATACTTGCAAGAATGATGTGACTCATAGTGTCCAAACTTTGTCCACTCTACATGCTAACAAAGAGCAACGAATAGTGGAACCTGCTGCTGATTCAACTTTTTCACAAGATGAATTACTTGTTGTTTCTTATGATAAAGAGGACTTGTGTGCTAATACTTCTTTTACTCATATACAAAAATTAATGAATAAGTGTGATATTTTTGGTTTGGGACCATACGAATGTGCTGTAGATAATCCTTCTCATCCTATTACTTGTGTACAAGATGAACTGAAATTGTTGTCTTCTTTAAATACTTTGGGTTATATTGAATTTAATATTCTGTGTAATCTAAATTGTCTAAAAGAGAAGGTTCAATTAGATTCTAATTTGCCAAGTTTAAATCATTGTTCGCTTCATGCAATTGGAAAAAATGACATCAAAGGAGAATATTTGGTGCATAAAGTGTATATCTGTTCTAATCTGAAATATCCTTTTGGGCTACAATACCATGAGCAAATAGGGGGCTGCATTAACACTAATAATATCTTGCAAAGTTTTTCTAGTTTTTCTCTTATGCAACAGGATCAGCCTGAAGAACGGGAGCATTGTTTGTTGTGCCCATGCAGCATAGTCGTCGCTCCATGTTCCAACTACAAAGCAAGCACCTTTGAATGCCGTTGGAGCAAGTCGAGGACGACTTGCAGCCAAGAAGGGGAGAATGATGTGGACATCACCAGAATGGATACACCCACATGTAATAAACACACATGGAAGGTATGGAGGACCAAAGAAGTTGATTGGGGACCAAGCCTAAGTCTTCCCAATGTTCTCTATCAGGCCACCACGTCACTTTTGGTGCAAGGAAAGAAAGAGTCCATGTCCAACACGTTTTGGAGGCTGGATTCGGACTGCAGAACAGCACCAACTTGTGACGGACACCACGGTCGCATACGGACTCGGATAGGGACGTTCAAGTACTTCGTGGAAAGCTTATGAAGTCTAGTTTCATATGGATCCGGACTCAAGTCCATATCTCTCCTGATTCGTCCGCAATGACCAAAATACTACCGACTGGTTTTCTGTCTCAAGGTGCTGCGACATCTTAATTTGGCCCGATGGGCTTTGTATCAAGTCGGGTCCATTAGGGACGCGTCCTAGGGTTGGAGTGCGACTCAAACACCCTCTTGGTCGTCCTCCTAGGTATTAATAAGGGTTAGAGCCGCCATGAACAGATTGGGGGGTTTTTGTTTTGTTGAAAGTTTAGCCATTGCTACTTCCTTGTAGACGCGTGTGTCGACTAGACCATCCGTTCTACTCGATTCGGAACCCCACCTTGTTGATTCCAGATTGGTTATTATCTCCATATTTGCAATTGAGTTGCTTGTTCTACTTGTTCTTGCTGGTTCTTCGATTGCTTGCAGGACAGGTGCCCTAGTGGCCGGGTGTCGCGCTCCACAAGATCGCGGCAGCCATTGGAGGTGGTGTATCGGTTGCTAAGGCGCAGCGTCCTTGGAAGGCTGTAGTCGGGCCGTGAACGTCGCCTCCATCTCAAATCGAGTTATCCCCCGCCTCTCATCGAAAGATCGGGAACAAACTCTAGCGGTTTCACATCATCGGGTGCGTTCGTTGTGAAAATTCCAATGCAACTTCTTTGCACGAACTGGTGCATAAATGGCACGAGTTCGACCCGTATTGCATCGAAGTTCGTGCAGTAACGAAACGGTCCGAAATGCCCCAAAAAATGAGTTTGGGATCTAGTGAGGTGGATCGGGTGCGTTCGTTGTGAAAAATTCCGACGAGACTTCTTTGCACGAACTTGTGCAATGACTGCTCCAGATCGGCCCATTTTGCATCGAAGTTCGTGCGGTAATGAAACGATCCGAAACGCCCAAAAACATTAGTTTGCGGTCAATTGGGGTAGAAAGAGTGCGTTCGTTATGAAAAATTGCGACACGATTTCGTTACATGAACTTGTGCATTAATGGCACCAGTTCGGCCTTTTTTGCACCGCAGTTCGTGTTGTAACGAAACAGTCCAAAACACTCCAAAACTTGAGTTTGGGTTCCAAGAGGGTGGATCGGGTGCGTTTGCGTTTGTTGCAAAATATTTGGGCGCGACTTCTTTGCACGAACTTGTGCATAAATGGCACCAGATCGACCCGTATTGCATCGAAGTTCGTGCAGTAACGAAACGGTCCGAAACGCCCCAACACATGAGTTAGGGATCTAGTGGGGTGGATCGGGTGCGTTCGTTGTGAAAAATTCCAACGAGACTTCTTTGCACGAACTTGTGCAATGACTGCTCCAGATCGGCCCATTTTGCATCGAAGTTCGTGCGGTAATGAAACGGTCCGAAACGCCCAAAAACATGAGTTTGCAGTCAATTGGGGTGGAAAGAGTGCGTTCATTATGAAAAATTGCGACGCGATTTCGTTACTTGATCTTGTGCATTAATGGCACCAGTTCGGCCTATTTTGCACCGAAGTTCGTGTTGTAACGAAACAGTCCAAAATGCTCCTAAACATGAGTTTGGGATCCATTATGGTGGATCGGGTGCGTTTGCGTTTGTTGCGAAATATTCCGGCGCGACATCATTGCACGAACTTGTACATTAATGGCACCAGTTCAGCCCGTTTTGCCTCGAAGTTCGTGCAGTAACGAAACGGTCCGAAATGCCCCAAAACATGAGTTTGGGATCCAATGGGGTGGATCGGAAGCGTTCGTTGTGAAAAATTCTGAAGCAACTTCTTCCAACGAACATATGCATTAACTGCTCAAGATCGGCCTATTTTGCATCAAAGTTCATGCAGTAATGAAACTGTCCGAGACGCCCAAAAACATGATTTTGCGGTCAATTGGGGTGGAAAGAGTGTGTTTGTTGTGAAAAATTGCGACGCGATTTCGTTAATGGCTCCAGTTCGGCCCGTTTGGCATCGAAGTTCGTGTTGTAACGAAACAGTCCAAAATGCTCCAAAACATAAGTTTGGGATGCAATAGGGTGGATCGGGTGCATTTGGGTTTGTTGTGAAATAATCCAACGCGACTTCGTTGCACGAACTTGTGCATTAATGGCACCAATTCAGCCCGTTTTGCCTCGAAGTTCGTGCAGTAACGAAACGGTCAGAAACGCCTCAAAACATGAGTTTGGGATCCAATCGGGTGGATCGGGTGCGTTCGTTGTGAAAATTCCAATGCAACTTCTTTGCACGAACTTGTGCATAAATGGCACGAGTTCGACCCGTATTGCATCGAAGTTCGTGCAGTAACGAAACGGTCCGAAACGCCGCAAAACATGAGTTTGGGATCTAGTGAGGTGGATCGGGTGCGTTCGTTGTGAAAAATTCCGACGAGACTTCTTTGCACGAACTTGTGCATTGGTTGCTCCAGATCGGCCCATTTTGCATCGAAGTTCGTGCGGTAATGAAACGATCCGAAACGCCCAAAAACATTAGTTTGCGGTCAATTGGGGTGGAAAGAGTGCGTTCGTTATGAAAAATTGCGACACGATTTCGTTACATGAACTTGTGCATTAATGTTACCAGTTCGGCCTTTTTTGCACAGCAGTTCGTGTTGTAACGAAACAGTCCAAAACGCTCCAAAACTTGAGTTTGGGTTCCAAGAGGGTGGATCGGGTGCGTTTGCGTTTGTTGCAAAATATTCGGGCGCGACTTCTTTGCACGAACTTGTGCATAAATGGCACCTGATCGACCCGTATTGCATCGAAGTTCGTGCAGTAACGAAACGGTCCGAAACGCCCCAAAACATGAGTTAGGGATCTAGTGGGGTGGATCGGGTGCGTTCGTTGTGAAAAATTCCAACGAGACTTCTTTGCACAAACTTGTGCATTGACTGCTCCAGATCGGCCCATTTTGCATCGAAGTTCGTGCGGTAATGAAACGTTCCGAAACGCCCAAAAACATGAGTTTGCAGTCAATTGGCGTGGAAAGAGTGCGTTCGTTATGAAAAATTGCGACGCGATTTCGTTACATGAACTTGTGCATTAATGGCACCAGTTCGGCCTATTTTGCACCGAAGTTCGTGTTGCAACGAAACAGTCCAAAAGGCTCCTAAACATGAGTTTGGGATCCATTATGGTGGATCGGGTGCGTTTGCGATTGTTGCGAAATATTCCGGCGCGACTTCATTGCACGAACTTGTACATTAATGGCACCAGTTCAGCCCGTTTTGCCTCGAAGTTCGTGCAGTAACGAAACGGTCCGAAATGCCCCAAAACATGAGTTTGGGATCCAATGGGGTGGATCGGATGCGTTCGTTGTGAAAAATTCTGAAGCAACTTCCTTCCACGAACATATGCATTAACTGCTCAAGATCGGCCCATTTTGCATCAAAGATCATGCAGTAATGAAAGTGTCCAAGACGCCAAAAAACATGATTTTGCGGTCAATTGGGGTGGAAAGAGTGTGTTTGTTGTGAAAAATTGCGACGCGATTTCGTTAATGGCTCCAGTTCGGCCCGTTTGGCACCGAAGTTCGTGTTGTAACGAAACAGTCCAAAATGCTCCAAAACATGAGTTTGGGATCCAATAGGGTGGATCGGGTGCATTTGCGTTTGTTGCGAAATATTCCAACACGACTTCGCTGCACGAACTTGTGCATTAATGGCACCAGTTCAGCCCGTTTTGCCTCGAAGTTCGTGCAGTAACGAAACGGTCAGAAACGCCTCAAAACATGAGTTTGGGATCCAATTGGGTGGATCGGGTGCGTTCGTTGTGAAAATTCCAATGCAACTTCTTTGCACAAACTTGTGCATAAATGGCACGAGTTCGACCCGTATTGCATCGAAGTTCGTGCAGTAACGAAACGGTCCGAAACGCCCCAAAAAATGAATTTCGGATCTAGTGAGGTGGATCGGGTGCGTTCGTTGTGAAAAATTCCGACGAGACTTCTTTGCACGAACTTGTGCAATGACTGCTCCAGATCGGCCCATTTTTCATCGAAGTTCGTGCGGTAATGAAACGATCCGAAACGCCCAAAAACATTAGTTTGCGGTCAATTGGGGTAGAAAGAGTGCGTTCGTTATGAAAAATTGCGACACGATTTCGTTACATGAACTTGTGCATTAATGGCACCAGTTCGGCCTTTTTTGCACCGCAGTTCGTGTTGTAACGAAACAGTCCAAAACACTCCAAAACTTGAGTTTGGGTTCCAAGAGGGTGGATCGGGTGCGTTTGCGTTTGTTGCAAAATATTCGGGCGCGACTTCTTTGCACGAACTTGTGCATAAATGGCACCAGATCGACCCGTATTGCATCGAAGTTCGTGCAGTAACGAAACGGTCCGAAACGCCCCAACACATGAGTTAGGGATCTAGTGGGGTGGATCGGGTGCGTTCATTGTGAAAAATTCCAACGAGACTTCTTTGCACGAACTTGTGCATTGACTGCTCAAGATCGGCCCATTTTGCATCGAAGTTCGTGCGGTAATGAAACGGTCCGAAACGCCCAAAAACATGAGTTTGCAGTCAATTGGGGTGGAAAGAGTGCGTTCATTATGAAAAATTGCGACGCAATTTCGTTACATGATCTTGTGCATTAATGGCACCAGTTCGGCCTAGTTTGCACCGAAGTTCGTGTTGTAACGAAACAGTCCAAAATGCTCCTAAACATGAGTTTGGGATCCATTATGGTGGATCGGGTGCGTTTGCGTTTGTTGCGAAATATTCCGGCGCGACATCATTGCACGAACTTGTACATTAATGGCACCAGTTCAGCCCGTTTTGCCTCGAAGTTCGTGTAGTAACGAAACGGTTTGAAATGCCCCAAAACATGAGTTTGGGATCCAATGGGGAGGATCGGATGCGTTCGTTGTGAAAAGTTCTGAAGCAACTTCTTTGCACGAACATATGCATTAACTGCTCAAGATCGGCCCATTTTGCATCAAAGTTCATGCAGTAATGAAACTGTCCGAGACGCCCAAAAACATGATTTTGCGGTCAATTGGGGTGGAAAGAGTGTGTTTGTTGTGAAAAATTGCGACGCGATTTCGTTAATGGCTCCAGTTCGGCCCGTTTGGCACCGAAGTTCGTGTTGTAACGAAACAGTCCAAAATGCACCAAAACATGAGTTTGGGGTGCAATAGGGTGGATCGGGTGCATTTGCGTTTGTTGCGAAATATTCCAACGCGACTTCGTTGCACGAACTTGTGCATTAATGGCACCAGTTCAGCCCGTTTTGCCTCGAAGTTCGTGCAGTAACGAAACGGTCAGAAACGCCTCAAAACATGAGTTTGGGATCCAATGGGGTGGATCGGGTGCGTTCGTTGTGAAAATTCCAATGCAACTTCTTTGCACGAACTTGTGCATAAATGGCACGAGTTCGACCCGTATTGCATCGAAGTTCGTGCAGTAACGAAACGGTCCGAAACGCCCCAAAACATGAGTTTGGGATCTAGTGAGGTGGATCGGGTGCGTTCGTTGTGAAAAATTCCGACGAGACTTCTTTGCACGAACTTGTGCATTGGCTGCTCCAGATCGGCCCATTTTGCATCAAAGTTCGTGCGGTAATGAAACGATCCGAAACGCCCAAAAACATTAGTTTGCGGTCAATTGGGGTGGAAAGAGTGCGTTCGTTATGAAAAATTGCGACACGATTTCGTTACATGAACTTGTGCATTAATGGCACCAGTTCGGCCTATGTAGCACCGAAGTTCGTGTTGTAACGAAACAGTCCAAAACGCTCCAAAACTTGAGTTTGGGATCCAATAGGGTGGATCGGGTGCGTTTGCGTTTGTTGCAAAATATTCCGGCGCGACTTCTTTGCACGAACTTGTGCATAAATGGCACCAGATCGACCCGTATTGCATCGATGTTCGTGCAGTAACGAAACGGGCCGAAATGCCCCAAAACATGAGTTTGGGATCCAATGGGGTGGATCGGATGCGTTCGTTGTGAAAAATTCTGAGGCAACTTCTTTGCACGAAGATATGCATTAACTGCTCAAGATCGGCCCATTTTTCATGAAAGTTCATGGAGTAATGAAACTGTCCGAGACGCCCAAAAACATGATTTTGCGGTCAATTGGGGTGGAAAGAGTGTGTTTGTTGTGAAAAATTGCGACGCGATTTCGTTAATGGCTCCAGTTCGGCCCGTTTGGCACCGAAGTTCGTGTTGTAACTAAACAGTCCAAAATGCTCCAAAACATGAGTTTGGGATCCAATAGGGTGGATCGGGTGCATTTGCGTTTGTTGCGAAATATTCCAACGCGACTTCGTTGCACGACCTTGTGCATTAATGGCACCAGTTCAGCCCGTTTTGCCTCGAAGTTCGTACAGTAACGAAACGGTCAGAAACGTCTCAAAACATGAGTTTGGGATCCAATGGGGTGGATCGGGTGCGTTCATTGTGAAAGTTCCAATGCAACTTCTTTGCACGAACTTGTGCATAAATGGCACCAGTTCAGCCCGTATTGCATTGAAGTTCGTGCAGTAAGGAAACGGTCCGAAATGCCCCAAAACATGAGTTAGGGATCTAGTGAGGTGGATCGGGTGCGTTCGTTGTGAAAAATTCCGACGAGACTTCTTTGCACGAACTTGTGCATTGACTGCTCCAGATCGGCCCATTTTGCATCGAAGTTCGTGCGGTAATGAAACGATCCGAAACGCCCAAAAACATTAGTTTGCGGTCAATTGGGGTGGAAAGAGTGCGTTCGTTATGAAAAATTGCGACACGATTTCGTTACATGAACTTGTGCATTAATGGCACCAGTTTGGCCTTTTTTGCACCGCAGTTCGTGTTGTAACGAAACAGTCCAAAACGCTCCAAAACTTGAGTTTGGGTTCCAAGAGGGTGGATCGGGGGCGTTTGCGTTTGTTGCAAAATATTCCGGCGCGACTTCTTTGCATGAACTTGTGCATAAATGGCACCAGATCGACCCGTATTGCATCGAAGTTCGTGCAGTAACGAAACGGTCCGAAACGCCCCAAAACATGAGTTAGGGATCTAGTGGGGTGGATCGGGTGCGTTCGTTGTGAAAAATTCCAACGAGACTTCTTTGCACGAACTTGTGCATTGACTGCTCCAGATCGGCCCATTTTGCATCGAAGTTCGTGCGGTAATGAAACGTTCCGAAACGCCCAAAAACATGAGTTTGCAGTCAATTGGGGTGGAAAGTGTGCGTTCGTTATGAAAAATTGCGACGCGATTTCGTTACATGAACTTGTGCATTAATGGCACCAGTTCGGCCTCTTTTGCACCGAAGTTCGTGTTGTAACGAAACAGTCCAAAACGCTCCAAAACATGAGTTTGGGATCCGTTAGGGTGGATCGGGTGCGTTTGCGTTTGTTGCGAAATATTCCGGCGCGACTTCATAGCACGAACTTGTGCATTAATGGCACCAGTTCAGCCCGTTTTGCCTTGAAGTTCATGCAGTAATGAAATAGTCTGAAACGCCTCAAAACATGACTTTGGGATCCAATGGGGTGGATCGGGTGCGTTCGTTGTGAAAATTCCGACGCAACTTCTTTGCACCAACTTGTGCATAAATGGCACAAGTTCGGCCCGTATTGCATCGAAGTTCGTGCAGTAACGAAACGGTCCGAAACGCCCCAAAACATGAGTTTGGGATCTAGTGGGGTAGATCGGGTGCGTTCGTTGTGAAAAATTCCGACGAGACTTCTTTGCACGAACTTGTGCATTGACTGCTCCAGATCGGCCCATTTTGCATCGAAGTTCGTGCAATAATGAAACGGTCCGAAACACCCAAAAACATGAGTTTGCAGTCAATTGGGGTGAAAAGTGTGCGTTCGTTGTGAAAAATTGCGATGCGATTTTGTTACATAAACTTGTGCATTTATGGCACCAGTTCGGCCCGTTTTGCACCGAAGTTCGTGGTGTAACGAAACAGTCCAAAACGCTCCAAAATATGAGTTTGGGATCCAATGGGGAGGATCGGATGCGTTCGTTGTGAAAAGTTCTGAAGCAACTTCTTTGCACGAACATATGCATTAACTGCTCAAGATCGGCCCATTTTGCATCAAAGTTCATGCAGTAATGAAACTGTCCGAGACGCCCAAAAACATGATTTTGCGGTCAATTGGGGTGGAAAGAGTGTGTTTGTTGTGAAAAATTGCGACGCGATTTCGTTAATGGCTCCAGTTCGGCCCGTTTGGCACCGAAGTTCGTGTTGTAACGAAACAGTCCAAAATGCACCAAAACATGAGTTTGGGGTGCAATAGGGTGGATCGGGTGCATTTGCGTTTGTTGCGAAATATTCCAACGCGACTTCGTTGCACGAACTTGTGCATTAATGGCACCAGTTCAGCCCGTTTTGCCTCGAAGTTCGTGCAGTAACGAAACGGTCAGAAACGCCTCAAAACATGAGTTTGGGATCCAATGGGGTGGATCGGGTGCGTTCGTTGTGAAAATTCCAATGCAACTTCTTTGCACGAACTTGTGCATAAATGGCACGAGTTCGACCCGTATTGCATCGAAGTTCGTGCAGTAACGAAACGGTCCGAAACGCCCCAAAACATGAGTTTGGGATCTAGTGAGGTGGATCGGGTGCGTTCGTTGTGAAAAATTCCGACGAGACTTCTTTGCACGAACTTGTGCATTGGCTGCTCCAGATCGGCCCATTTTGCATCAAAGTTCGTGCGGTAATGAAACGATCCGAAACGCCCAAAAACATTAGTTTGCGGTCAATTGGGGTGGAAAGAGTGCGTTCGTTATGAAAAATTGCGACACGATTTCGTTACATGAACTTGTGCATTAATGGCACCAGTTCGGCCTATGTAGCACCGAAGTTCGTGTTGTAACGAAACAGTCCAAAACGCTCCAAAACTTGAGTTTGGGATCCAATAGGGTGGATCGGGTGCGTTTGCGTTTGTTGCAAAATATTCCGGCGCGACTTCTTTGCACGAACTTGTGCATAAATGGCACCAGATCGACCCGTATTGCATCGATGTTCGTGCAGTAACGAAACGGGCCGAAATGCCCCAAAACATGAGTTTGGGATCCAATGGGGTGGATCGGATGCGTTCGTTGTGAAAAATTCTGAGGCAACTTCTTTGCACGAAGATATGCATTAACTGCTCAAGATCGGCCCATTTTTCATGAAAGTTCATGGAGTAATGAAACTGTCCGAGACGCCCAAAAACATGATTTTGCGGTCAATTGGGGTGGAAAGAGTGTGTTTGTTGTGAAAAATTGCGACGCGATTTCGTTAATGGCTCCAGTTCGGCCCGTTTGGCACCGAAGTTCGTGTTGTAACTAAACAGTCCAAAATGCTCCAAAACATGAGTTTGGGATCCAATAGGGTGGATCGGGTGCATTTGCGTTTGTTGCGAAATATTCCAACGCGACTTCGTTGCACGACCTTGTGCATTAATGGCACCAGTTCAGCCCGTTTTGCCTCGAAGTTCGTACAGTAACGAAACGGTCAGAAACGTCTCAAAACATGAGTTTGGGATCCAATGGGGTGGATCGGGTGCGTTCATTGTGAAAGTTCCAATGCAACTTCTTTGCACGAACTTGTGCATAAATGGCACCAGTTCAGCCCGTATTGCATTGAAGTTCGTGCAGTAAGGAAACGGTCCGAAATGCCCCAAAACATGAGTTAGGGATCTAGTGAGGTGGATCGGGTGCGTTCGTTGTGAAAAATTCCGACGAGACTTCTTTGCACGAACTTGTGCATTGACTGCTCCAGATCGGCCCATTTTGCATCGAAGTTCGTGCGGTAATGAAACGATCCGAAACGCCCAAAAACATTAGTTTGCGGTCAATTGGGGTGGAAAGAGTGCGTTCGTTATGAAAAATTGCGACACGATTTCGTTACATGAACTTGTGCATTAATGGCACCAGTTTGGCCTTTTTTGCACCGCAGTTCGTGTTGTAACGAAACAGTCCAAAACGCTCCAAAACTTGAGTTTGGGTTCCAAGAGGGTGGATCGGGGGCGTTTGCGTTTGTTGCAAAATATTCCGGCGCGACTTCTTTGCATGAACTTGTGCATAAATGGCACCAGATCGACCCGTATTGCATCGAAGTTCGTGCAGTAACGAAACGGTCCGAAACGCCCCAAAACATGAGTTAGGGATCTAGTGGGGTGGATCGGGTGCGTTCGTTGTGAAAAATTCCAACGAGACTTCTTTGCACGAACTTGTGCATTGACTGCTCCAGATCGGCCCATTTTGCATCGAAGTTCGTGCGGTAATGAAACGTTCCGAAACGCCCAAAAACATGAGTTTGCAGTCAATTGGGGTGGAAAGTGTGCGTTCGTTATGAAAAATTGCGACGCGATTTCGTTACATGAACTTGTGCATTAATGGCACCAGTTCGGCCTCTTTTGCACCGAAGTTCGTGTTGTAACGAAACAGTCCAAAACGCTCCAAAACATGAGTTTGGGATCCGTTAGGGTGGATCGGGTGCGTTTGCGTTTGTTGCGAAATATTCCGGCGCGACTTCATAGCACGAACTTGTGCATTAATGGCACCAGTTCAGCCCGTTTTGCCTTGAAGTTCATGCAGTAATGAAATAGTCTGAAACGCCTCAAAACATGACTTTGGGATCCAATGGGGTGGATCGGGTGCGTTCGTTGTGAAAATTCCGACGCAACTTCTTTGCACCAACTTGTGCATAAATGGCACAAGTTCGGCCCGTATTGCATCGAAGTTCGTGCAGTAACGAAACGGTCCGAAACGCCCCAAAACATGAGTTTGGGATCTAGTGGGGTAGATCGGGTGCGTTCGTTGTGAAAAATTCCGACGAGACTTCTTTGCACGAACTTGTGCATTGACTGCTCCAGATCGGCCCATTTTGCATCGAAGTTCGTGCAATAATGAAACGGTCCGAAACACCCAAAAACATGAGTTTGCAGTCAATTGGGGTGAAAAGTGTGCGTTCGTTGTGAAAAATTGCGATGCGATTTTGTTACATAAACTTGTGCATTTATGGCACCAGTTCGGCCCGTTTTGCACCGAAGTTCGTGGTGTAACGAAACAGTCCAAAACGCTCCAAAATATGAGTTTGGGATCCAATAGAGTAGATTGGGTGCGTTCGTTGCGAAATATTTTGACGCGACTTCGTTGCACAAACTTGTGCATTAATAGTTTCGCCCATTTTGAATCGAAGTTCGTGCAGTAACGAAACGGTCCGAAACGCCCCAAAACATCAGTTTGGGATCCAATGGGGTGGATCGGATGCGTTCGTTGTGAAAAATTGTGAAGCAACTTCTTTGCACGAACATGTGCATTAACTGCTCAAGATCTGCCCATTTTGCATCGTAGTTCATGCAGTAATGAAACAGTCCGAAACGCCCAAAACATGATTTTGCGGTCAATTGGGGTGGAAAGAGTGCGTTCGTTGTGAAAAATTGCGACGCGATTTTGTTACATGAACTTGTGCATTAATGGCACCATTTCGGCCCGTTTTGCACCGAAGTTCGTGGTGTAACGAAACAGTCCAAAACGCTCCAAAACATTACTTTGGGATCCAATAGGGTGGATCGGGAGCGTTTGTTGCGAAATATTCCGACGCGACTTCGTTGCCCGAACTTGTGCATTAATGGCACCAGTTCAGCCCATTTTGCCTCAAAGTTCGTGCAGTAACGAAACAGTCCGAAACGCCTTAAAACATGTCTTTGGGATCCAATGGAGTGGATCGGGTGCGTTCGTTGTGAAAATTCTGACGCGACTTCTGTGCACGAACTTGTGCATAAATGGCACCAGTTCAGCCCGTATTGCATTGAAGTTCGTGCAGTAAGGAAACGGTGCGAAACGCCCCAAAACATGAGTTAGGGCTCTAGTGGGGTGGATCGGGTGCGTTCGTTGTGAAAAATTCCGACGAGACTTCTTTGCACGAACTTGTGCATTGGCTGCTCCAGATCGGCCCATTTTGCATCGAAGTTCGTGCGGTAATGAAACGGTCCGAAACGCCCAAAAACATTAGTTTGCCGTCAATTGGGGTGGAAAGAGTGCGTTCGTTATGAAAAATTGCGATGCGATTTCGTTACATGAACTTGTGCATTAATGGCACCAGTTCGGCCTATTTTGCACCGAAGTTCGTGTTGTAACGAAACAGTCCAAAACGCTCCAAAACTTGAGTTTGGGATCCAATAGAGTGGATCGGGTGCGTTTGCGTTTGTCATAAAATATTCCGACGCGACTTCTTTGCACGAACATGTGCATAAATGGCACCAGATCGACCCGTATTGCATCGAAGTTCGTGCAGTAACGAAACGGTCCGAAATGCCCCAAAACATGAGTTTGGGATCCAATGGGGTGGATCGGATGCGTTCGTTGTGAAAAATTCTGAAGCAACTTCTTTGCACGAACATATGCATTAACTGCTCAAGATCGGCACATTTTGCATCAAAGTTCATGCAGTAATGAAACTGTCCGAGACGCCCAAAAACATGATTTTGCGGTCAATTGGGGTGGAAAGAGTGTGTTTGTTGTGAAAAATTGCGACGCGATTTCGTTAATGGCTCCAGTTCGGCCCGTTTGGCACCGAAGTTCGTGTTGTAACGAAACAGTCCAAAATGTTCCAAAACATGAGTTTGGGATCCAATATGGTGGATCGGGTGCATTTGCGTTTGTAGCGAAATATTCCGACGCGACTTCGTTGCACGAACTTGTGCATTAATGGCACCAGTTCAGCCCGTTTTGCCTCGAAGTTCGTGCAGTAACGAAACGGTCAGAAACACCTCAAAACATGAGTTTGGGATCCAATGGGGTGGATCGGGTGCGTTCGTTGTGAAAATTCCGATGCAACTTCGTTGCACGAACTTGTGCATAAATGGCACGAGTTCGACCCGTATTGCATCGAAGTTCGTGCAGTAACGAAACGGTCTGAAACGCCCCAAAACATGAGTATGGGATCTAGTGAGGTGGATCGGGTGCGTTCGTTGTGAAAAATTCCGACGAGACTTCTTTGCACGAACTTGTGCATTGGCTGCTCCAGATCGGCCCATTTTGCATCGAAGTTCGTGCGGTAATGAAACGATCCGAAACGCCCAAAAACATTAGTTTGCGGTCAATTGGGGTGGAAAGAGTGCGTTCATTATGAAAAATTGCGACACGATTTCGTTACATGAACTTGTGCATTAATGGCACCAGTTCGGCCTATTTAGCACCAAAGTTCATGTTGTAACGAAACAGTCCAAAACGCTCCAAAACTTGAGTTTGGGTTCCAATAGGGTGGATCGGTTGCGTTTGCGTTTGTTGCAAAATATTTCGGCGTGACTTCTTTGCACGAACTTGTGCATAAATGGCACCAGATCGACCCGTATTGCATCGAAGTTCGTGCAGTAATGAAACGGTCCGAAACGCCCCAAAACATGAGTTAGGGATCTAGTGGGGTGGATCGGGTGCGTTCGTTGTGAAAAATTCCAACGAGACTTCTTTGCACGAACTTGTGCATTGACTGCTCCAGATCGGCCCATTTTGCATCGAAGTTCGTGCGGTAATGAAACGGTCCGAAATGCCCAAAAACATGAGTTTGCAGTCAATTGGGGTGGAAAGAGAGCGTTCGTTATGAAAAATTGCGACGCGATTTCGTTACATGAACTTGTGCATTAATGGCACCAGTTCGGCCTATTTTGCACCGAAGTTCGTGTTGTAACGAAACAGTCCAAAACGCTCCAAAACTTGAGTTTGGGATCCAATAGGGTGGATCGGGTGCGTTTGCGTTTGTTGCAAAATATTCCGGCGCGACTTCTTTGCACGAACTTGTGCATAAATGGCACCAGATCGACCCGTATTGCATCGAAGTTCGTGTAGTAACGAAACGGGCCGAAATGCCCCAAAACATAAGTTTGGGATCCAATGGGGTGGATCGGATGCGTTCGTTGTGAAAAATTCTGAAGCAACTTCTTTGCACGAAGATATGCATTAACTGCTCAAGATCGGCCCATTTTGCATCAAAGTTCATGCAGTAATGAAACTGTCCGAGACGCCCAAAAACATGATTTTGCGGTCAATTGGGGTGGAAAGAGTGTGTTTGTTGTGAAAAATTGCGACGCGATTTCGTTAATGGCTCCAGTTCGGCCCGTTTGGCACCGAAGTTCGTGTTGTAACGAAACAGTCCAAAATGCTCCTAAACATGAGTTTGGGATCCATTATGGTGGATCGGGTGCGTTTGCGTTTGTTGCGAAATATTCCGGCGCGACTTCATTGCACGAACTTGTACATTAATGGCACCAGTTCAGCCCGTTTTGCCTCGAAGTTCGTGCAGCAACGAAACGGTCCGAAATCCCCCAAAACATGAGTTTGGGATCCAATGGGGTGGATCGGATGCGTTCGTTGTGAAAAATTCTGAAGCAACTTCTTTCCACGAACATATGCATTAACTGCTCAAGATCGGCCCATTTTGCATCAAAGTTCATGCAGTAATGAAAGTGTCCGAGACGCCCAAAAACATGATTTTGCGGTCAATTGGGGTGGAAAGAGTGTGTTTGTTGTGAAAAATTGCGACGCGATTTCGTTAATGGCTCCAGTTCGGCCCGTTTGGCACTGAAGTTCGTGTTGTAACGAAACAGTCCAAAATGCTCCAAAACATGAGTTTGGGATGCAATAGGGTGGATCGGGTGCATTTGCGTTTGTTGCGAAATATTCCGACGCGACTTCGGTGCACGAACTTGTGCATTAATGGCACCAGTTCAGCCCGTTTTGCCTCGAAGTTCGTGCAGTAACGAAACGGTCAGAAACACCTCAAAACATGAGTTTGGGATCCAATGGGGTGGATCGGGTGCGTTCGTTGTGAAAATTCCGATGCAACTTCGTTGCACGAACTTGTGCATAAATGGCACGAGTTCGACCCGTATTGCATCGAAGTTCGTGCAGTAACGAAACGGTCTGAAACGCCCCAAAACATGAGTATGGGATCTAGTGAGGTGGATCGGGTGCGTTCGTTGTGAAAAATTCCGACGAGACTTCTTTGCACGAACTTGTGCATTGGCTGCTCCAGATCGGCCCATTTTGCATCGAAGTTCGTGCGGTAATGAAACGATCCGAAACGCCAAAAACATTAGTTTGCGGTCAATTGGGGTTGAAAGAGTGCGTTCATTATGAAAAATTGCGACACGATTTCGTTACATGAACTTGTGCATTAATGGCACCAGTTCGGCCTATTTAGCACCAAAGTTCGTGTTGTAACGAAACAGTCCAAAACGCTCCAAAACTAGAGTTTGGGTTCCAATAGGGTGGATCGGGTGCGTTTGCGTTTGTTGCAAAATATTTCGGCGTGACTTCTTTGCACGAACTTGTGCATAAATGGCACCAGATCGACCCGTATTGCATCGAAGTTCCTGCAGTAATGAAACGGTCCGAAACGCCCCAAAACATGAGTTAGGGATCTAGTGGGGTGGATCGGGTGCGTTCGTTGTGAAAAATTCCAACGAGACTTCTTTGCACGAACTTGTGCATTGACTGCTCCAGATCGGCCCATTTTGCATCGAAGTTCGTGCGGTAATGAAACGGTCCGAAATGCCCAAAAACATGAGTTTGCAGTCAATTGGGGTGGAAAGAGTGCGTTCGTTATGAAAAATTGCGACGCGATTTCGTTACATGAACTTGTGCATTAATGGCACCAGTTCGGCCTATTTTGCACCGAAGTTCGTGTTGTAACGAAACAGTCCAAAACGCTCCAAAACTTGAGTTTGGGATCCAATAGGGTGGATCGGGTGCGTTTGCGTTTGTTGCAAAATATTCCGGCGCGACTTCTTTGCACGAACTTGTGCATAAATGGCACCAGATCGACCCGTATTGCATCGAAGTTCGTGTAGTAACGAAACGGGCCGAAATGCCCCAAAACATAAGTTTGGGATCCAATGGGGTGGATCGGATGCGTTCGTTGTGAAAAATTCTGAAGCAACTTCTTTGCACGAAGATATGCATTAACTGCTCAAGATCGGCCCATTTTGCATCAAAGTTCATGCAGTAATGAAACTGTCCGAGACGCCCAAAAACATGATTTTGCGGTCAATTGGGGTGGAAAGAGTGTGTTTGTTGTGAAAAATTGCGACGCGATTTCGTTAATGGCTCCAGTTCGGCCCGTTTGGCACCGAAGTTCGTGTTGTAACGAAACAGTCCAAAATGCTCCAAAACATGAGTTTGGGATCCAATAGGGTGGATCGGGTGCGTTTGCGTTTGTTGCAAAATATTCCGGCGCGACTTCATTGCACGAACTTGTGCATTAATGGCACCAGTTCAGCCCATTTTGCCTCGAAGTTCGTGCAGTAACGAAACGGTCAGAAACACCTCAAAACATGAGTTTGGGATCCAATGGGGTGGATCGGGTGCGTTCGTTGTGAAAATTCCGATGCAACTTCGTTGCACGAACTTGTGCATAAATGGCACGAGTTCGACCCGTATTGCATCGAAGTTCGTGCAGTAACGAAACGGTCCGAAACGCCCCAAAACATGAGTTTGGGATCTAGTGGGGTAGATCGGGTGCGTTCGTTGTGAAAAATTCCGACGAGACTTCTTTGCACGAACTTGTGCATTGACTGCTCCAGATCGGCCCATTTTGCATCGAAGTTCGTGCAATAATGAAACGGTCCGAAACACCCAAAAACATGAGTTTGCAGTCAATTGGGGTGAAAAGTGTGCGTTCGTTGTGAAAAATTGCGATGCGATTTTGTTACATGAACTTGTGCATTTATGGCACCAGTTCGGCCCGTTTTGCACCGAAGTTCGTGGTGTAACGAAACAGTCCAAAACGCTCCAAAATATGAGTTTGGGATCCAATAGAGTAGATTGGGTGCGTTCGTTGCGAAATATTTTGACGCGACTTCGTTGCACAAACTTGTGCATTAATAGTTTCGCCCATTTTGAATCGAAGTTCGTGCAGTACCGAAACGGTCCGAAACACCCCAAAATATGAGTTAGGGATCTAGTGGGGTGGATCGGGTGCGTTCGTTGTGAAAAATTCCGACGAGACTTCTTTGCACGAACTTGTGCATTGACTGCTCCAGATCGGCCCATTTTGCATCGAAGTTCGTGCGGTAACGAAACAGTCCGAAACACCTTAAAACATGTCTTTGGGATCCAATGGAGTGGATCGGGTGCGTTCGTTGTGAAAATTCCGACGCGACTTCTGTGCACGAACTTGTGCATAAATGGCACCAGTTCAGCCCGTATTGCATTGAAGTTCGTGCAGTAAGGAAACGGTCCGAAACGCCCCAAAACATGAGTTAGGGATCTAGTGGGGTGGATCGGGGGCGTTCGTTGTGAAAAATTCCAACGAGACTTCTTTGCACGAACTTGTGCATTGACTGCTCCAGATCGGCCCATTTTGCATCGAAGTTCGTGCGGTAATGAAACGGTCCGAAACGCCCAAAAACATGAGTTTGCAGTCAATTGGGGTGGAAAGAGTGCGTTTGTTATGAAATATTGCGATGCGATTTCGTTACATGAACTTGTGCATTAATGGCACCAGTTCGGCCTATTTTGCACCGAAGTTCGTGTTGTAACGAAACAGTCCAAAACGCTCCAAAACTTGAGTTTGGGATCCAATAGGGTGGATCGGGTGCGTTTGCGTTTGTTATAAAATATTCCGACGCGACTTCTTTGCACGAACATGTGCATAAATGGCACCAGATCGACCCGTATTGCATCGAAGTTCGTGCAGTAACGAAACGGTCCGAAATGCCCCAAAACATGAGTTTGGGATCCAATGGGGTGGATCGGATGCGTTCGTTGTGAAAAATTCTGAAGCAACTTCTTTGCACGAACATATGCATTAACTGCTCAAGATCGGCACATTTTGCATCAAAGTTCATGCAGTAATGAAACTGTCCGAGACGCCCAAAAACATGATTTTGCGGTCAATTGGGGTGGAAAGAGTGTGTTTGTTGTGAAAAATTGCGACGCGATTTCGTTAATGGCTCCAGTTCGGCCCGTTTGGCACCGAAGTTCGTGTTGTAACGAAACAGTCCAAAATGTTCCAAAACATGAGTTTGGGATCCAATATGGTGGATCGGGTGCATTTGCGTTTGTTGCGAAATATTCCGACGCGACTTCGGTGCACGAACTTGTGCATTAATGGCACCAGTTCAGCCCGTTTTGCCTCGAAGTTCGTGCAGTAACGAAACGGTCAGAAACACCTCAAAACATGAGTTTGGGATCCAATGGGGTGGATCGGGTGCGTTCGTTGTGAAAATTCCGATGCAACTTCGTTGCACGAACTTGTGCATAAATGGCACGAGTTCGACCCGTATTGCATCGAAGTTCGTGCAGTAACGAAACGGTCTGAAACGCCCCAAAACATGAGTTTGGGATCTAGTGAGGTGGATCGGGTGCGTTCGTTGTGAAAAATTCCGACGAGACTTCTTTGCACGAACTTGTGCATTGGCTGCTCCAGATCGGCCCATTTTGCATCGAAGTTCGTGCGGTAATGAAACGATCCGAAACGCCCAAAAACATTAGTTTGCGGTCAATTGGGGTGGAAAGAGTGCGTTCATTATGAAAAATTGCGACACGATTTCGTTACATGAACTTGTGCATTAATGGCACCAGTTCGGCCTATTTAGCACCAAAGTTCGTGTTGTAACGAAACAGTCCAAAACGCTCCAAAACTTGAGTTTGGGTTCCAATAGGATGGATCGGGTGCGTTTGCGTTTGTTGCAAAATATTTCGGCGTGACTTCTTTGCACGAACTTGTGCATAAATGGCACCAGTTCGACCCATATTGCATCGAAGTTCGTGCAGTAACGAAACGGTCCGAAACGCCCCAAAACATGAGTTAGGGATCTAGTGGGGTGGATCGGGTGCGTTCGTTGTGAAAAATTCCAACGAGACTTCTTTGCACGAACTTGTGCATTGACTGCTCCAGATCGGCCCATTTTGCATCGAAGTTCGTGCGGTAATGAAACGGTCCGAAACGCCCAAAAACATGAGTTTGCAGTCAATTGGGGTGGAAAGAGTGCGTTCGTTATGAAAAATTGCGACGCGATTTCGTTAATGGCTCCAGTTCGGCCCGTTTGGCACCGAAGTTCGTGTTGTAACGAAACAGTCCAAAATGCTCCAAAACATGAGTTTGGGATGCAATAGGGTGGATCGGGTGCATTTACGTTTGTTGCGAAATATTCCAACGCGACTTCGTTGCACGAACTTGTGCATTAATGGCACCAGTTCAGCCCGTTTTGCCTCGAAGTTCGTGCAGTAACGAAACGGTCAGAAACGCCTCAAAATATGAGTTTGGGATCCAATGGGGTGGATCGGGTGCGTTCGTTGTGAAAATTTCAATGCAACTTCTTTGCACGAACTTGTGCATAAATGGCACCAGATCGACCCGTATTGCATCGAAGTTCGTGCAGTAACGAAACGGTCCGAAACGCCCCAAAATATGAGTTAGGGATCTAGTGGGGTGGATCGGGTGCGTTCGTTGGGAAGAGTTCCAATGAGACTTCTTTGCACGAACTTGTGCATTGACTGCTCCAGATCGGCCCATTTTGCATCGAAGTTCGTGCGGTAATGAAACGGTCCGAAACGCCCAAAAACATGAGTTTGCAGTCAATTGGGGTGGAAAGAGTGCGTTCGTTATGAAAAATTGCGACGCGATTTCGTTAATGGCTCTAGTTCGGCCCGTTTGGCACCGAAGTTCGTGTTGTAACGAAACAGTCCAAAATGCTCCAAAACATGAGTTTGGGATGCAATAGGGTGGATCGGGTGCATTTACGTTTGTTGCGAAATATTCCAATGCGACTTCGTTGCACGAACTTGTGCATTAATGGCACCAGTTCAGCCCGTTTTGCCTCGAAGTTCGTGCAGTAACGAAACGGTCAGAAACGCCTCAAAACATGAGTTTGGGATCCAATGGGGTGGATCGGGTGCGTTCGTTGTGAAAATTTCAATGCAACTTCTTTGCACGAACTTGTGCATAAATGGCACCAGATCGACCCGTATTGCATCGAAGTTCGTGCAGTAACGAAACGGTCCGAAACGCCCCAAAACATGAGTTAGGGATCTAGTGGGGTGGATCGGGTGCGTTCGTTGTGAAAACTTCCAACGAGACTTCTTTGCACGAACTTGTGCATTGACTGCTCCAGATCGGCCCATTTTGCATCGAAGTTCGTGCGGTAATGAAACGGTCCGAAACGCCCAAAAACATGAGTTTGCAGTCAATTGGGGTGGAAAGAGTGCGTTCGTTATGAAAAATTGCGACGCGATTTCGTTAATGGCTCCAGTTCGGCCCGTTTGGCACCGAAGTTCGTGTTGTAACGAAACAGTCCAAAATGCTCCAAAACATGAGTTTGGGATGCAATAGGGTGGATCGGGTGCATTTACGTTTGTTGCGAAATATTCCAACGCGACTTCGTTGCACGAACTTGTGCATTAATGGCACCAGTTCAGCCCGTTTTGCCTCGAAGTTCGTGCAGTAACGAAACGGTCAGAAACGCCTCAAAACATGAGTTTGGGATCCAATGGGGTGGATCGGGTGCGTTCGTTGTGAAAATTTCAATGCAACTTCTTTGCACGAACTTGTGCATAAATGGCACCAGATCGACCCGTATTGCATCGAAGTTCGTGCAGTAACGAAACGGTCCGAAACGCCCCAAAATATGAGTTAGGGATCTAGTGGGGTGGATCGGGTGCGTTCGTTGGGAAGAGTTCCAATGAGACTTCTTTGCACGAACTTGTGCATTGACTGCTCCAGATCGGCCCATTTTGCATCGAAGTTCGTGCGGTAATGAAACGGTCCGAAACGCCCAAAAACATGAGTTTGCAGTCAATTGGGGTGGAAAGAGTGCGTTCGTTATGAAAAATTGCGACGCGATTTCGTTAATGGCTCCAGTTCGGCCCGTTTGGCACCGAAGTTCGTGTTGTAACGAAACAGTCCAAAATGCTCCAAAACATGAGTTTGGGATGCAATAGGGTGGATCGGGTGCATTTACGTTTGTTGCGAAATATTCCAACGCGACTTCGTTGCACGAACTTGTGCATTAATGGCACCAGTTCAGCCCGTTTTGCCTCGAAGTTCGTGCAGTAACGAAACGATCAGAAACGCCTCAAAACATGAGTTTGGGATCCAATGGGGTGGATCGGGTGCGTTCGTTGTGAAAATTTCAATGCAACTTCTTTGCACGAACTTGTGCATAAATGGCACCAGATCGACCCGTATTGCATCGAAGTTCGTGCAGTAACGAAACGGTCCGAAACGCCCCAAAATATGAGTTAGGGATCTAGTGGGGTGGATCGGGTGCGTTCGTTGGGAAGAGTTCCAATGAGACTTCTTTGCACGAACTTGTGCATTGACTGCTCCAGATCGGCCCATTTTGCATCGAAGTTCGTGCGGTAATGAAACGGTCCGAAACGCCCAAAAACATGAGTTTGCAGTCAATTGGGGTGGAAAGAGTGCGTTCGTTATGAAAAATTGCGACGCGATTTCGTTAATGGCTCCAGTTCGGCCCGTTTGGCACCGAAGTTCGTGTTGTAACGAAACAGTCCAAAATGCTCCAAAACATGAGTTTGGGATGCAATAGGGTGGATCGGGTGCATTTACGTTTGTTGCGAAATATTCCAATGCGACTTCGTTGCACGAACTTGTGCATTAATGGCACCAGTTCAGCCCGTTTTGCCTCGAAGTTCGTGCAGTAACGAAACGGTCAGAAACGCCTCAAAACATGAGTTTGGGATCCAATGGGGTGGATCGGGTGCGTTCGTTGTGAAAATTTCAATGCAACTTCTTTGCACGAACTTGTGCATAAATGGCACCAGATCGACCCGTATTGCATCGAAGTTCGTGCAGTAACGAAACGGTCCGAAACGCCCCAAAACATGAGTTAGGGATCTAGTGGGGTGGATCGGGTGCGTTCGTTGTGAAAACTTCCAACGAGACTTCTTTGCACGAACTTGTGCATTGACTGCTCCAGATCGGCCCATTTTGCATCGAAGTTCGTGCGGTAATGAAACGGTCCGAAACGCCCAAAAACATGAGTTTGCAGTCAATTGGGGTGGAAAGAGTGCGTTCGTTATGAAAAATTGCGACGCGATTTCGTTAATGGCTCCAGTTCGGCCCGTTTGGCACCGAAGTTCGTGTTGTAACGAAACAGTCCAAAATGCTCCAAAACATGAGTTTGGGATGCAATAGGGTGGATCGGGTGCATTTACGTTTGTTGCGAAATATTCCAACGCGACTTCGTTGCACGAACTTGTGCATTAATGGCACCAGTTCAGCCCGTTTTGCCTCGAAGTTCGTGCAGTAACGAAACGGTCAGAAACGCCTCAAAACATGAGTTTGGGATCCAATGGGGTGGATCGGGTGCGTTCGTTGTGAAAATTTCAATGCAACTTCTTTGCACGAACTTGTGCATAAATGGCACCAGATCGACCCGTATTGCATCGAAGTTCGTGCAGTAACGAAACGGTCCGAAACGCCCCAAAATATGAGTTAGGGATCTAGTGGGGTGGATCGGGTGCGTTCGTTGGGAAGAGTTCCAATGAGACTTCTTTGCACGAACTTGTGCATTGACTGCTCCAGATCGGCCCATTTTGCATCGAAGTTCGTGCGGTAATGAAACGGTCCGAAACGCCCAAAAACATGAGTTTGCAGTCAATTGGGGTGGAAAGAGTGCGTTCGTTATGAAAAATTGCGACGCGATTTCGTTAATGGCTCCAGTTCGGCCCGTTTGGCACCGAAGTTCGTGTTGTAACGAAACAGTCCAAAATGCTCCAAAACATGAGTTTGGGATGCAATAGGGTGGATCGGGTGCATTTACGTTTGTTGCGAAATATTCCAACGCGACTTCGTTGCACGAACTTGTGCATTAATGGCACCAGTTCAGCCCGTTTTGCCTCGAAGTTCGTGCAGTAACGAAACGATCAGAAACGCCTCAAAACATGAGTTTGGGATCCAATGGGGTGGATCGGGTGCGTTCGTTGTGAAAATTTCAATGCAACTTCTTTGCACGAACTTGTGCATAAATGGCACCAGATCGACCCGTATTGCATCGAAGTTCGTGCAGTAACGAAACGGTCCGAAACGCCCCAAAATATGAGTTAGGGATCTAGTGGGGTGGATCGGGTGCGTTCGTTGGGAAGAGTTCCAATGAGACTTCTTTGCACGAACTTGTGCATTGACTGCTCCAGATCGGCCCATTTTGCATCGAAGTTCGTGCGGCAATGAAACGGTCCGAAACGCCCAAAAACATGAGTTTGCAGTCAATTGGGGTGGAAAGAGTGCGTTCGTTATGAAAAATTGCGACGCGATTTCGTTAATGGCTCCAGTTCGGCCCGTTTGGCACCGAAGTTCGTGTTGTAACGAAACAGTCCAAAATGCTCCAAAACATGAGTTTGGGATGCAATAGGGTGGATCGGGTGCATTTACGTTTGTTGCGAAATATTCCAACGCGACTTCGTTGCACGAACTTGTGCATTAATGGCACCAGTTCAGCCCGTTTTGCCTCGAAGTTCGTGCAGTAACGAAACGGTCAGAAACGCCTCAAAACATGAGTTTGGGATCCAATGGGGTGGATCGGGTGCGTTCGTTGTGAAAATTTCAATGCAACTTCTTTGCACGAACTTGTGCATAAATGGCACCAGATCGACCCGTATTGCATCGAAGTTCGTGCAGTAACGAAACGGTCCGAAACGCCCCAAAATATGAGTTAGGGATCTAGTGGGGTGGATCGGGTGCGTTCGTTGGGAAGAGTTCCAATGAGACTTCTTTGCACGAACTTGTGCATTGACTGCTCCAGATCGGCCCATTTTGCATCGAAGTTCGTGCGGTAATGAAACGGTCCGAAACGCCCAAAAACATGAGTTTGCAGTCAATTGGGGTGGAAAGAGTGCGTTCGTTATGAAAAATTGCGACGCGATTTCGTTAATGGCTCCAGTTCGGCCCGTTTTGCACCGAAGTTCGTGTTGTAACGAAACAGTCCAAAATGCTCCAAAACATGAGTTTGGGATGCAATAGGGTGGATCGGGTGCATTTACGTTTGTTGCGAAATATTCCAATGCGACTTCGTTGCACGAACTTGTGCATTAATGGCACCAGTTCAGCCCGTTTTGCCTCGAAGTTCGTGCAGTAACGAAACGGTCAGAAACGCCTCAAAACATGAGTTTGGGATCCAATGGGGTGGATCGGGTGCGTTCGTTGTGAAAATTTCAATGCAACTTCTTTGCACGAACTTGTGCATAAATGGCACCAGATCGACCCGTATTGCATCGAAGTTCGTGCAGTAACGAAACGGTCCGAAACGCCCCAAAATATGAGTTAGGGATCTAGTGGGGTGGATCGGGTGCGTTCGTTGGGAAGAGTTCCAATGAGACTTCTTTGCACGAACTTGTGCATTGACTGCTCCAGATCGGCCCATTTTGCATCGAAGTTCGTGTGGTAATGAAACGGTCCGAAACACCCAAAAACATGAGTTTCCAGTCAATTGGGGTGGAAAGTGTGCGTTCGGCCTATTTTGCACCGAAGTTCGTGTTGTAACGAAACAGTCCAAAACGCTCCAAAACATGAGTTTGGGATCCGTTAGGGTGGATCGGGTGCGTTTGCGTTTGTTGCGAAATATTCCGGCGCGACTTCATAGCACGAACTTGTGCATTAATGGCACCAGTTCAGCCCGTTTTGCCTTGAAGTTCATGCCGTAACGAAATAGTCTGAAACGCCTCAAAACATGACTTTGGGATCCAATGGGGTGGATCGGGTGCGTTCGTTGTGAAAATTCCGACGCAACTTCTTTGCACCAACTTGTGCATAAATGGCACAAGTTCGGCCCGTATTGCATCGAAGTTCGTGCAGTAACGAAACGGTCCGAAACGCCACAAAACATGAGTTTGGGATCTAGTGGGGTAGATCGGGTGCGTTCGTTGTGAAAAATTCCGACGAGACTTCTTTGCACGAACTTGTGCATTGACTGCTCCAGATCGGCCCATTTTGCATCGAAGTTCGTGCAATAAAGAAACGGTCCGAAACACCCAAAAACATGAGTTTGCAGTCAATTGGGGTGGAAAGTGTGCGTTCGTTGTGAAAAATTGCGATGCGATTTTGTTACATGAACTTGTGCATTTATGGCACCAGTTCGGCCCGTTTTGCACCGAAGTTCGTGGTGTAACGAAACAGTCCAAAACGCTCCAAAATATGAGTTTGGGATCCAATAGAGTAGATTGGGTGCGTTCGTTGCGAAATATTTTGACGCGACTTCGTTGCACAAACTTGTGCATTAATAGTTTCGCCCATTTTGAATCGAAGTTCGTGCAGTAACGAAACGGTCCGAAACGCCCCAAAACATCAGTTTGGGATCCAATGGGGTGGATCGGATGCGTTCGTTGTGAAAAATTGTGAAGCAACTTCTTTGCACGAACATGTGCATTAACTGCTCAAGATCGGCCCATTTTGCATCGTAGTTCATGCAGTAATGAAACGGTCCGAAACGCCCAAAAACATGATTTTGCGGTCAATTGGGGTGGAAAGAGTGCGTTCGTTGTGAAAAATTGCGACGCGATTTCGTTACATGAACTTGTGCATTCATGGCTCCAGTTCGGCCCGTTTTGCACCGAAGTTCGTGGTGTAACGAAACAGTCCAAAACGCTCCAAAACATTACTTTGGGATCCAATAGGGTGGATCGGGAGCGTTTGTTGCGAAATATTCCGACGCGACTTCGTTGCACGAACTTGTGCATTAATGGCACCAGTTCAGCCCATTTTGCCTCAAAGTTCGTGCAGTAACGAAACAGTCAGAAACGCCTTAAAACATGTCTTTGGGATCCAATGGAGTGGATCGGGTGCGTTCGTTGTGAAAATTCCGACGCGACTTCTGTGCACGAACTTGTGCATAAATGGCACCAGATCGACCCGTATTGCATCGAAGTTCGTGCAGTAACGAAACGGTCCGAAACGCCCCAAAACATGAGTTAGGGATCTAGTGGGGTGGATCGGGTGCGTTCGTTGTGAAAACTTCCAACGAGACTTCTTTGCACGAACTTGTGCATTGACTGCTCCAGATCGGCCCATTTTGCATCGAAGTTCGTGCGGTAATGAAACGGTCCGAAACGCCCAAAAACATGAGTTTCCAGTCAATTGGGGTGGAAAGTGTGCGTTCGTTATGAAAAATTGCGACGCGATTTCGTTACATGAACTTGTGCATTAATGGCACCAGTTCGGCCTATTTTGCACCGAAGTTCGTGTTGTAACGAAACAGTCCAAAACGCTCCAAAACTTGAGCTTGGGATCCAATAGGGTGGATCGGGTGCGTTTGCGTTTGTTGCAAAATATTCCGGCGCGACTTCTTTGCACGAACTTGTGCATAAATGGCACCAGATCGACCCGTATTGCATCGAAGTTCGTGTAGTAACGAAACGGGCCGAAATGCCCCAAAACATGAGTTTGGGATCCAATGGGGTGGATCGGATGCGTTCGTTGTGAAAAATTCTGAAGCAACTTCTTTGCACGAAGATATGCATTAACTGCTCAAGATCGGCCCATTTTGCATCAAAGTTCATGCAGTAATGAAACTGTCCGAGACGCCCAAAAACATGATTTTGCGGTCAATTGGGGTGGAAAGAGTGTGTTTGTTGTGAAAAATTGCGACGCGATTTCGTTAATGGCTCCAGTTCGGCCCGTTTGGCACCGAAGTTCGTGTTGTAACGAAACAGTCCAAAATGCTCCTAAACATGAGTTTGGGATCCATTATGGTGGATCGGGTGCGTTTGCGTTTGTTGCGAAATATTCCGGCGCGACTTCATTGCACGAACTCTTACATTAATGGCACCAGTTCATCCCGTTTTGCCTCGAAGTTCGTGCAGTAACGAAACGGTCCGAAATCCCCCAAAACATGAGTTTGGGATCCAATGGGGTGGATCGGATGCGTTCGTTGTGAAAAATTCTGAAGCAACTTCTTTCCACGAACATATGCATTAACGGCTCAAGATCGGCCCATTTTGCATCAAAGTTCATGCAGTAATGAAAGTGTCCGAGACGCCCAAAAACATGATTTTGCGGTCAATTGGGGTGGAAAGAGTGTGTTTGTTGTGAAAAATTGCGACGCGATTTCGTTAATGGCTCCAGTTCGGCCCGTTTGGCACCGAAGTTCGTGTTGTAACGAAACAGCCCAAAATGCTCCAAAACATGAGTTTGGGATCCGTTAGGTTGGATCGGGTGCGTTTGCGTTTGTTGCGAAATATTCCGGCGCGACTTCATAGCACGAACTTGTGCATTAATGGCACCAGTTCAGCCCGTTTTGCTTTGAAGTTCATGCAGTAACGAAATAGTCTGAAACGCCTCAAAACATGACTTTGGGATCCAATGGGGTGGATCGGGTGCGTTCGTTGTGAAAATTCCGACGCAACTTCTTTGCACCAACTTGTGCATAAATGGCACAAGTTCGGCCCGTATTGCATCGAAGTTCGTGCAGTAACGAAACGGTCCGAAACGCCCCAAAACATGAGTTTGGGATCTAGTGGGGTAGATCGGGTGCGTTCGTTGTGAAAAATTCCGACGAGACTTCTTTGCACGAACTTGTGCATTGACTGCTCCAGATCGGCCCATTTTGCATCGAAGTTCGTGCAATAATGAAACGGTCCGAAACACCCAAAAACATGAGTTTGCAGTCAATTGGGGTGGAAAGTGTGCGTTCGTTGTGAAAAATTGCGATGCGATTTTGTTACATGAACTTGTGCATTTATGGCACCAGTTCGGCCCGTTTTGCACCGAAGTTCGTGGTGTAACGAAACAGTCCAAAACGCTCCAAAACATGAGTTTGGGATCCGTTAGGGTGGATCAGGTGCGTTTGCGTTTGTTGCGAAATATTCCGGCGTGACTTCATAGCACGAACTTGTGCATTAATGGCACCAGTTCAGCCCGTTTTGCCTTGAAGTTCATGCAGTAACGAAATAGTCTGAAACGCCTCAAAACATGACTTTGGGATCCAATGGGGTGGATCGGGTGCGTTCGTTGTGAAAATTCCGACGCAACTTCTTGGCACCAACTTGTGCATAAATGGCACAAGTTCGGCTCGTATTGCATCGAAGTTCGTGCAGTAACGAAACGGTCCGAAACGCCCCAAAACATGAGTTTGGGATCTAGTGGGGTAGATCGGGTGCGTTCGTTGTGAAAAATTCCGACGAGACTTCTTTGCACGAACTTGTGCATTGACTGCTCCAGATCGGCCCATTTTGCATCGAAGTTCGTGCAATAATGAAACGGTCCGAAACACCCAAAAACATGAGTTTGCAGTCAATTGGGGTGGAAAGTGTGCGTTCGTTGTGAAAAATTGCGATGCGATTTTGTTACATGAACTTGTGCATTTATGGCACCAGTTCGGCCCGTTTTGCACCGAAGTTCGTGGTGTAACGAAACAGTCCAAAACGCTCCAAAACATGAGTTTGGGATCCGTTAGGGTGGATCGGGTGCGTTTGCGTTTGTTGCGAAATATTCCGGCGCGACTTCATAGCACGAACTTGTGCATTAATGGCACCAGTTCAGCCCGTTTTGCCTTGAAGTTCATGCCGTAACGAAATAGTCTGAAACGCCTCAAAACATGACTTTGGGATCCAATGGGGTGGATCGGGTGCGTTCGTTGTGAAAATTCCGACGCAACTTCTTTGCACCAACTTGTGCATAAATGGCACAAGTTCGGCCCGTATTGCATCGAAGTTCGTGCAGTAACGAAACGGTCCGAAACGCCACAAAACATGAGTTTGGGATCTAGTGGGGTAGATCGGGTGCGTTCGTTGTGAAAAATTCCGACGAGACTTCTTTGCACGAACTTGTGCATTGACTGCTCCAGATCGGCCCATTTTGCATCGAAGTTCGTGCAATAAAGAAACGGTCCGAAACACCCAAAAACATGAGTTTGCAGTCAATTGGGGTGGAAAGTGTGCGTTCGTTGTGAAAAATTGCGATGCGATTTTGTTACATGAACTTGTGCATTTATGGCACCAGTTCGGCCCGTTTTGCACCGAAGTTCGTGGTGTAACGAAACAGTCCAAAACGCTCCAAAATATGAGTTTGGGATCCAATAGAGTAGATTGGGTGCGTTCGTTGCGAAATATTTTGACGCGACTTCGTTGCACAAACTTGTGCATTAATAGTTTCGCCCATTTTGAATCGAAGTTCGTGCAGTAACGAAACGGTCCGAAACGCCCCAAAACATCAGTTTGGGATCCAATGGGGTGGATCGGATGCGTTCGTTGTGAAAAATTGTGAAGCAACTTCTTTGCACGAACATGTGCATTAACTGCTCAAGATCGGCCCATTTTGCATCGTAGTTCATGCAGTAATGAAACGGTCCGAAACGCCCAAAAACATGATTTTGCGGTCAATTGGGGTGGAAAGAGTGCGTTCGTTGTGAAAAATTGCGACGCGATTTCGTTACATGAACTTGTGCATTAATGGCACCATTTCGGCCCGTTTTGCACCGAAGTTCGTGGTGTAACGAAACAGTCCAAAACGCTCCAAAACATTACTTTGGGATCCAATAGGGTGGATCGGGAGCGTTTGTTGCGAAATATTCCGACGCGACTTCGTTGCACGAACTTGTGCATTAATGGCACCAGTTCAGCCCATTTTGCCTCAAAGTTCGTGCAGTAACGAAACAGTCCGAAACGCCTTAAAACATGTCTTTGGGATCCAATGGAGTGGATCGGGTGCGTTCCTTGTGAAAATTCCGACGCGACTTCTGTGCACGAACTTGTGCATAAATGGCACCAGATCGACCCGTATTGCATCGAAGTTCGTGCAGTAACGAAACGGTCCGAAACGCCCCAAAACATGAGTTAGGGATCTAGTGGGGTGGATCGGGTGCGTTCGTTGTGAAAACTTCCAACGAGACTTCTTTGCACGAACTTGTGCATTGACTGCTCCAGATCGGCCCATTTTGCATCGAAGTTCGTGCGGTAATGAAACGGTCCGAAACGCCCAAAAACATGAGTTTGCAGTCAATTGGGGTGGAAAGAGTGCGTTCGTTATGAAAAATTGCGACGCGATTTCGTTAATGGCTCCAGTTCGGCCCGTTTGGCACCGAAGTTCGTGTTGTAACGAAACAGTCCAAAATGCTCCAAAACATGAGTTTGGGATGCAATAGGGTGGATCGGGTGCATTTACGTTTGTTGCGAAATATTCCAATGCGACTTCGTTGCACGAACTTGTGCATTAATGGCACCAGTTCAGCCCGTTTTGCCTCGAAGTTCGTGCAGTAACGAAACGGTCAGAAACGCCTCAAAACATGAGTTTGGGATCCAATGGGGTGGATCGGGTGCGTTCGTTGTGAAAATTTCAATGCAACTTCTTTGCACGAACTTGTGCATAAATGGCACCAGATCGACCCGTATTGCATCGAAGTTCGTGCAGTAACGAAACGGTCCGAAACGCCCCAAAATATGAGTTAGGGATCTAGTGGGGTGGATCGGGTGCGTTCGTTGTGAAAAATTCCGACGAGACTTCTTTGCACGAACTTGTGCATTGACTGCTCCAGATCGGCCCATTTTGCATCGAAGTTCGTGTGGTAATGAAACGGTCCGAAACACCCAAAAACATGAGTTTGCAGTCAATTGGGGTGGAAAGTGTGCGTTCGTTGTGAAAAATTGCGACGCGATTTCGTTACATGAACTTGTGCATTAATGGCACCAGTTCGGCCTATTTTGCACCGAAGTTCGTGTTGTAACGAAACAGTCCAAAACGCTCCAAAACTTGAGTTTGGGATCCGTTAGGGTGGATCGGGTGCGTTTGCGTTTGTTGCAAAATATTCCGGCGCGACTTCTTTGCACGAACTTGTGCATAAATGGCACCAGATCGACCCGTATTGCATCGAAGTTCGTGTAGTAACGAAACGGGCCGAAATGCCCCAAAACATGAGTTTGGGATCCAATGGGGTGGATCGGGTGCGTTCGTTGTGAAAAATTCTGAAGCAACTTCTTTGCACGAAGATATGCATTAACTGCTCAAGATCGGCCCATTTTGCATCAAAGTTCATG
This sequence comes from Panicum miliaceum, assembly GCA_032594955.1. Lineage (NCBI taxonomy): Eukaryota > Viridiplantae > Streptophyta > Magnoliopsida > Poales > Poaceae > Panicum > Panicum miliaceum. Next base: position 10,194,228 of record CM064070.1, read on the forward strand.
CAGTAATGAAACTGTCCGAGACGCCCAAAAACATGATTTTGCGGTCAATTGGGGTGGAAAGAGTGTGTTTGTTGTGAAAAATTGCGACACGATTTCGTTAATGGCTCCAGTTCGGCCCGTTTGGCACCGAAGTTCGTGTTGTAACGAAACAGTCCAAAATGCTCCTAAACATGAGTTTGGGATCCATTATGGTGGATCGGGTGCGTTTGCGTTTGTTGCGAAATATTCCGGCGCGACTTCATTGCACGAACTTGTACATTAATGGCACCAGTTCATCCCGTTTTGCCTCGAAGTTCGTGCAGTAACGAAACGGTCCGAAATCCCCCAAAACATGAGTTTGGGATCCAATGGGGTGGATCGGATGCGTTCGTTGTGAAAAATTCTGAAGCAACTTCTTTCCACGAACATATGCATAAACTGCTCAAGATCGGCCCATTTTGCATCAAAGTTCATGCAGTAATGAAAGTGTCCGAGACGCCCAAAAACATGATTTTGCGGTCAATTGGGGTCCGAAACGCCCAAAACATGATTTTGCGGTCAATTGGGGTGGAAAGAGTGCGTTCGTTGTGAAAAATTGCGACGCGATTTTGTTACATGAACTTGTGCATTAATGGCACCATTTCGGCCCGTTTTGCACCGAAGTTCGTGGTGTAACGAAACAGTCCAAAACGCTCCAAAACATTACTTTGGGATCCAATAGGGTGGATCGGGAGCGTTTGTTGCGAAATATTCCGACGCGACTTCGTTGCCCGAACTTGTGCATTAATGGCACCAGTTCAGCCCATTTTGCCTCAAAGTTCGTGCAGTAACGAAACAGTCCGAAACGCCTTAAAACATGTCTTTGGGATCCAATGGAGTGGATCGGGTGCGTTCGTTGTGAAAATTCTGACGCGACTTCTGTGCACGAACTTGTGCATAAATGGCACCAGTTCAGCCCGTATTGCATTGAAGTTCGTGCAGTAAGGAAACGGTCCGAAACGCCCCAAAACATGAGTTAGGGATCTAGTGGGGTGGATCGGGTGCGTTCGTTGTGAAAAATTCCAACGAGACTTCTTTGCACGAACTTGTGCATTGACTGCTCCAGATCGGCCCATTTTGCATCGAAGTTCGTGCGGTAATGAAACGGTCCGAAACGCCCAAAAACATGAGTTTGCCGTCAATTGGGGTGGAAAGAGTGCGTTCGTTATGAAAAATTGCGATGCGATTTCGTTACATGAACTTGTGCATTAATGGCACCAGTTCGGCCTATTTTGCACCGAAGTTCGTGTTGTAACGAAACAGTCCAAAACGCTCCAAAACTTGAGTTTGGGATCCAATAGAGTGGATCGGGTGCGTTTGCGTTTGTCATAAAATATTCCGACGCGACTTCTTTGCACGAACATGTGCATAAATGGCACCAGATCGACCCGTATTGCATCGAAGTTCGTGCAGTAACGAAACGGTCCGAAATGCCCCAAAACATGAGTTTGGGATCCAATGGGGTGGATCGGATGCGTTCGTTGTGAAAAATTCTGAAGCAACTTCTTTGCACGAACATATGCATTAACTGCTCAAGATCGGCACATTTTGCATCAAAGTTCATGCAGTAATGAAACTGTCCGAGACGCCCAAAAACATGATTTTGCGGTCAATTGGGGTGGAAAGAGTGTGTTTGTTGTGAAAAATTGCGACGCGATTTCGTTAATGGCTCCAGTTCGGCCCGTTTGGCACCGAAGTTCGTGTTGTAACGAAACAGTCCAAAATGTTCCAAAACATGAGTTTGGGATCCAATATGGTGGATCGGGTGCATTTGCGTTTGTAGCGAAATATTCCGACGCGACTTCGTTGCACGAACTTGTGCATTAATGGCACCAGTTCAGCCCGTTTTGCCTCGAAGTTCGTGCAGTAACGAAACGGTCAGAAACACCTCAAAACATGAGTTTGGGATCCAATGGGGTGGATCGGGTGCGTTCGTTGTGAAAATTCCGATGCAACTTCGTTGCACGAACTTGTGCATAAATGGCACGAGTTCGACCCGTATTGCATCGAAGTTCGTGCAGTAACGAAACGGTCTGAAACGCCCCAAAACATGAGTATGGGATCTAGTGAGGTGGATCGGGTGCGTTCGTTGTGAAAAATTCCGACGAGACTTCTTTGCACGAACTTGTGCATTGGCTGCTCCAGATCGGCCCATTTTGCATCGAAGTTCGTGCGGTAATGAAACGATCCGAAACGCCCAAAAACATTAGTTTGCGGTCAATTGGGGTGGAAAGAGTGCGTTCATTATGAAAAATTGCGACACGATTTCGTTACATGAACTTGTGCATTAATGGCACCAGTTCGGCCTATTTAGCACCAAAGTTCATGTTGTAACGAAACAGTCCAAAACGCTCCAAAACTTGAGTTTGGGTTCCAATAGGGTGGATCGGTTGCGTTTGCGTTTGTTGCAAAATATTTCGGCGTGACTTCTTTGCACGAACTTGTGCATAAATGGCACCAGATCGACCCGTATTGCATCGAAGTTCGTGCAGTAATGAAACGGTCCGAAACGCCCCAAAACATGAGTTAGGGATCTAGTGGGGTGGATCGGGTGCGTTCGTTGTGAAAAATTCCAACGAGACTTCTTTGCACGAACTTGTGCATTGACTGCTCCAGATCGGCCCATTTTGCATCGAAGTTCGTGCGGTAATGAAACGGTCCGAAATGCCCAAAAACATGAGTTTGCAGTCAATTGGGGTGGAAAGAGTGCGTTCGTTATGAAAAATTGCGACGCGATTTCGTTACATGAACTTGTGCATTAATGGCACCAGTTCGGCCTATTTTGCACCGAAGTTCGTGTTGTAACGAAACAGTCCAAAACGCTCCAAAACTTGAGTTTGGGATCCAATAGGGTGGATCGGGTGCGTTTGCGTTTGTTGCAAAATATTCCGGCGCGACTTCTTTGCACGAACTTGTGCATAAATGGCACCAGATCGACCCGTATTGCATCGAAGTTCGTGTAGTAACGAAACGGGCCGAAATGCCCCAAAACATAAGTTTGGGATCCAATGGGGTGGATCGGATGCGTTCGTTGTGAAAAATTCTGAAGCAACTTCTTTGCACGAAGATATGCATTAACTGCTCAAGATCGGCCCATTTTGCATCAAAGTTCATGCAGTAATGAAACTGTCCGAGACGCCCAAAAACATGATTTTGCGGTCAATTGGGGTGCAAAGAGTGTGTTTGTTGTGAAAAATGGCGACGCGATTTCGTTAATGGCTCCAGTTCGGCCCGTTTGGCACCGAAGTTCGTGTTGTAACGAAACAGTCCAAAATGCTCCTAAACATGAGTTTGGGATCCATTATGGTGGATCGGGTGCGTTTGCGTTTGTTGCGAAATATTCCGGCGCGACTTCATTGCACGAACTTGTACATTAATGGCACCAGTTCAGCCCGTTTTGCCTCGAAGTTCGTGCAGCAACGAAACGGTCCGAAATCCCCCAAAACATGAGTTTGGGATCCAATGGGGTGGATCGGATGCGTTCGTTGTGAAAAATTCTGAAGCAACTTCTTTCCACGAACATATGCATTAACTGCTCAAGATCGGCCCATTTTGCATCAAAGTTCATGCAGTAATGAAAGTGTCCGAGACGCCCAAAAACATGATTTTGCGGTCAATTGGGGTGGAAAGAGTGTGTTTGTTGTGAAAAATTGCGACGCGATTTCGTTAATGGCTCCAGTTCGGCCCGTTTGGCACCGAAGTTCGTGTTGTAACGAAACAGTCCAAAATGCTCCAAAACATGAGTTTGGGATGCAATTGGGTGGATCGGGTGCATTTGCGTTTGTTGCGAAATATTCCGACGCGACTTCGGTGCACGAACTTGTGCATTAATGGCACCAGTTCAGCCCGTTTTGCCTCGAAGTTCGTGCAGTAACGAAACGGTCAGAAACACCTCAAAACATGAGTTTGGGATCCAATGGGGTGGATCGGGTGCGTTCGTTGTGAAAATTCCGATGCAACTTCGTTGCACGAACTTGTGCATAAATGGCACGAGTTCGACCCGTATTGCATCGAAGTTCGTGCAGTAACGAAACGGTCTGAAACGCCCCAAAACATGAGTATGGGATCTAGTGAGGTGGATCGGGTGCGTTCGTTGTGAAAAATTCCGACGAGACTTCTTTGCACGAACTTGTGCATTGGCTGCTCCAGATCGGCCCATTTTGCATCGAAGTTCGTGCGGTAATGAAACGATCCGAAACGCCAAAAACATTAGTTTGCGGTCAATTGGGGTTGAAAGAATGCGTTCATTATGAAAAATTGCGACACGATTTCGTTACATGAACTTGTGCATTAATGGCACCAGTTCGGCCTATTTAGCACCAAAGTTCGTGTTGTAACGAAACAGTCCAAAACGCTCCAAAACTAGAGTTTGGGTTCCAATAGGGTGGATCGGGTGCGTTTGCGTTTGTTGCAAAATATTTCGGCGTGACTTCTTTGCACGAACTTGTGCATAAATGGCACCAGATCGACCCGTATTGCATCGAAGTTCGTGCAGTAATGAAACGGTCCGAAACGCCCCAAAACATGAGTTAGGGATCTAGTGGGGTGGATCGGGTGCGTTCGTTGTGAAAAATTCCAACGAGACTTCTTTGCACGAACTTGTGCATTGACTGCTCCAGATCGGCCCATTTTGCATCGAAGTTCGTGCATTAATGAAACGGTCCGAAATGCCCAAAAACATGAGTTTGCAGTCAATTGGGGTGGAAAGAGTGCGTTCGTTATGAAAAATTGCGACGCGATTTCGTTACATGAACTTGTGCATTAATGGCACCAGTTCGGCCTATTTTGCACCGAAGTTCGTGTTGTAACGAAACAGTCCAAAACGCTCCAAAACTTGAGTTTGGGATCCAATAGGGTGGATCGGGTGCGTTTGCGTTTGTTGCAAAATATTCCGGCGCGACTTCTTTGCACGAACTTGTGCATAAATGGCACCAGATCGACCCGTATTGCATCGAAGTTCGTGTAGTAACGAAACGGGCCGAAATGCCCCAAAACATAAGTTTGGGATCCAATGGGGTGGATCGGATGCGTTCGTTGTGAAAAATTCTGAAGCAACTTCTTTGCACGAAGATATGCATTAACTGCTCAAGATCGGCCCATTTTGCATCAAAGTTCATGCAGTAATGAAACTGTCTGAGACGCCCAAAAACATGATTTTGCGGTCAATTGGGGTGGAAAGAGTGTGTTTGTTGTGAAAAATTGCGACGCGATTTCGTTAATGGCTCCAGTTCGGCCCGTTTGGCACCGAAGTTCGTGTTGTAACGAAACAGTCCAAAATGCTCCAAAACATGAGTTTGGGATCCAATAGGGTGGATCGGGTGCGTTTGCGTTTGTTGCAAAATATTCCGGCGCGACTTCATTGCACGAACTTGTGCATTAATGGCACCAGTTCAGCCCATTTTGCCTCGAAGTTCGTGCAGTAACGAAACGGTCAGAAACGCCTCAAAACATGAGTTTGGGATCCAATGGGGTGGATCGGGTGCGTTCGTTGTGAAAATTCCAATGCAACTTCTTTGCACGAACTTGTGCATAAATGGCACCAGATCGACCCGTATTGCATCGAAGTTCGTGCAGTACCGAAACGGTCCGAAACACCCCAAAATATGAGTTAGGGATCTAGTGGGGTGGATCGGGTGCGTTCGTTGTGAAAAATTCCGACGAGACTTCTTTGCACGAACTTGTGCATTGACTGCTCCAGATCGGCCCATTTTGCATCGAAGTTCGTGCGGTAACGAAACAGTCCGAAACGCCTTAAAACATGTCTTTGGGATCCAATGGAGTGGATCGGGTGCGTTCGTTGTGAAAATTCCGACGCGACTTCTGTGCACGAACTTGTGCATAAATGGCACCAGTTCAGCCCGTATTGCATTGAAGTTCGTGCAGTAAGGAAACGGTCCGAAACGCCCCAAAACATGAGTTAGGGATCTAGTGGGGTGGATCGGGGGCGTTCGTTGTGAAAAATTCCAACGAGACTTCTTTGCACGAACTTGTGCATTGACTGCTCCAGATCGGCCCATTTTGCATCGAAGTTCGTGCGGTAATGAAACGGTCCGAAACGCCCAAAAACATGAGTTTGCAGTCAATTGGGGTGGAAAGAGTGCGTTTGTTATGAAATATTGCGATGCGATTTCGTTACATGAACTTGTGCATTAATGGCACCAGTTCGGCCTATTTTGCACCGAAGTTCGTGTTGTAACGAAACAGTCCAAAACGCTCCAAAACTTGAGTTTGGGATCCAATAGGGTGGATCGGGTGCGTTTGCGTTTGTTATAAAATATTCCGACGCGACTTCTTTGCACGAACATGTGCATAAATGGCACCAGATCGACCCGTATTGCATCGAAGTTCGTGCAGTAACGAAACGGTCCGAAATGCCCCAAAACATGAGTTTGGGATCCAATGGGGTGGATCGGATGCGTTCGTTGTGAAAAATTCTGAAGCAACTTCTTTGCACGAACATATGCATTAACTGCTCAAGATCGGCACATTTTGCATCAAAGTTCATGCAGTAATGAAACTGTCCGAGACGCCCAAAAACATGATTTTGCGGTCAATTGGGGTGGAAAGAGTGTGTTTGTTGTGAAAAATTGCGACGCGATTTCGTTAATGGCTCCAGTTCGGCCCGTTTGGCACCGAAGTTCGTGTTGTAACGAAACAGTCCAAAATGTTCCAAAACATGAGTTTGGGATCCAATATGGTGGATCGGGTGCATTTGCGTTTGTTGCGAAATATTCCGACGCGACTTCGGTGCACGAACTTGTGCATTAATGGCACCAGTTCAGAACGTTTTGCCTCGAAGTTCGTGCAGTAACGAAACGGTCAGAAACACCTCAAAACATGAGTTTGGGATCCAATGGGGTGGATCGGGTGCGTTCGTTGTGAAAATTCTGATGCAACTTCGTTGCACGAACTTGTGCATAAATGGCACGAGTTCGACCCGTATTGCATCGAAGTTCGTGCAGTAACGAAACGGTCTGAAACGCCCCAAAACATGAGTTTGGGATCTAGTGAGGTGGATCGGGTGCGTTCGTTGTGAAAAATTCCGACGAGACTTCTTTGCACGAACTTGTGCATTGGCTGCTCCAGATCGGCCCATTTTGCATCGAAGTTCGTGCGGTAATGAAACGATCCGAAACGCCCAAAAACATTAGTTTGCGGTCAATTGGGGTGGAAAGAGTGCGTTCATTATGAAAAATTGCGACACGATTTCGTTACATGAACTTGTGCATTAATGGCACCAGTTCGGCCTATTTAGCACCAAAGTTCGTGTTGTAACGAAACAGTCCAAAACGCTCCAAAACTTGAGTTTGGGTTCCAATAGGATGGATCGGGTGCGTTTGCGTTTGTTGCAAAATATTTCGGCGTGACTTCTTTGCACGAACTTGTGCATAAATGGCACCAGTTCGACCCATATTGCATCGAAGTTCGTGCAGTAACGAAACGGTCCGAAACGCCCCAAAACATGAGTTAGGGATCTAGTGGGGTGGATCGGGTGCGTTCGTTGTGAAAAATTCCAACGAGACTTCTTTGCACGAACTTGTGCATTGACTGCTCCAGATCGGCCCATTTTGCATCGAAGTTCGTGCGGTAATGAAACGATCCGAAACGCCCAAAAACATGAGTTTGCAGTCAATTGGGGTGGAAAGAGTGCGTTCGTTATGAAAAATTGCGACGCGATTTCGTTAATGGCTCCAGTTCGGCCCGTTTGGCACCGAAGTTCGTGTTGTAACGAAACAGTCCAAAATGCTCCAAAACATGAGTTTGGGATGCAATAGGGTGGATCGGGTGCATTTACGTTTGTTGCGAAATATTCCAACGCGACTTCGTTGCACGAACTTGTGCATTAATGGCACCAGTTCAGCCCGTTTTGCCTCGAAGTTCGTGCAGTAACGAAACGGTCAGAAACGCCTCAAAACATGAGTTTGGGATCCAATGGGGTGGATCGGGTGCGTTCGTTGTGAAAATTTCAATGCAACTTCTTTGCACGAACTTGTGCATAAATGGCACCAGATCGACCCGTATTGCATCGAAGTTCGTGCAGTAACGAAACGGTCCGAAACGCCCCAAAATATGAGTTAGGGATCTAGTGGGGTGGATCGGGTGCGTTCGTTGGGAAGAGTTCCAATGAGACTTCTTTGCACGAACTTGTGCATTGACTGCTCCAGATCGGCCCATTTTGCATCGAAGTTCGTGCGGTAATGAAACGGTCCGAAACGCCCAAAAACATGAGTTTGCAGTCAATTGGGGTGGAAAGAGTGCGTTCGTTATGAAAAATTGCGACGCGATTTCGTTAATGGCTCCAGTTCGGCCCGTTTGGCACCGAAGTTCGTGTTGTAACGAAACAGTCCAAAATGCTCCAAAACATGAGTTTGGGATGCAATAGGGTGGATCGGGTGCATTTACGTTTGTTGCGAAATATTCCAACGCGACTTCGTTGCACGAACTTGTGCATTAATGGCACCAGTTCAGCCCGTTTTGCCTCGAAGTTCGTGCAGTAACGAAACGGTCAGAAACGCCTCAAAACATGAGTTTGGGATCCAATGGGGTGGATCGGGTGCGTTCGTTGTGAAAATTTCAATGCAACTTCTTTGCACGAACTTGTGCATAAATGGCACCAGATCGACCCGTATTGCATCGAAGTTCGTGCAGTAACGAAACGGTCCGAAATGCCCCAAAATATGAGTTAGGGATCTAGTGGGGTGGATCGGGTGCGTTCGTTGGGAAGAGTTCCAATGAGACTTCTTTGCACGAACTTGTGCATTGACTGCTCCAGATCGGCCCATTTTGCATCGAAGTTCGTGCGGTAATGAAACGGTCCGAAACGCCCAAAAACATGAGTTTGCAGTCAATTGGGGTGGAAAGAGTGCGTTCGTTATGAAAAATTGCGACGCGATTTCGTTAATGGCTCCAGTTCGGCCCGTTTGGCACCGAAGTTCGTGTTGTAACGAAACAGTGCAAAATGCTCCAAAACATGAGTTTGGGATGCAATAGGGTGGATCGGGTGCATTTACGTTTGTTGCGAAATATTCCAACGCGACTTCGTTGCACGAACTTGTGCATTAATGGCACCAGTTCAGCCCGTTTTGCCTCGAAGTTCGTGCAGTAACGAAACGGTCAGAAACGCCTCAAAACATGAGTTTGGGATCCAATGGGGTGGATCGGGTGCGTTCGTTGTGAAAATTTCAATGCAACTTCTTTGCACGAACTTGTGCATAAATGGCACCAGATCGACCCGTATTGCATCGAAGTTCGTGCAGTAACGAAACGGTCCGAAACGCCCCAAAATATGAGTTAGGGATCTAGTGGGGTGGATCGGGTGCGTTCGTTGGGAAGAGTTCCAATGAGACTTCTTTGCACGAACTTGTGCATTGACTGCTCCAGATCGGCCCATTTTGCATCGAAGTTCGTGCGGTAATGAAACGGTCCGAAACGCCCAAAAACATGAGTTTGCAGTCAATTGGGGTGGAAAGAGTGCGTTCGTTATGAAAAATTGCGACGCGATTTCGTTAATGGCTCCAGTTCGGCCCGTTTGGCACCGAAGTTCGTGTTGTAACGAAACAGTGCAAAATGCTCCAAAACATGAGTTTGGGATGCAATAGGGTGGATCGGGTGCATTTACGTTTGTTGCGAAATATTCCAACGCGACTTCGTTGCACGAACTTGTGCATTAATGGCACCAGTTCAGCCCGTTTTGCCTCGAAGTTCGTGCAGTAACGAAACGGTCAGAAACGCCTCAAAACATGAGTTTGGGATCCAATGGGGTGGATCGGGTGCGTTCGTTGTGAAAATTTCAATGCAACTTCTTTGCACGAACTTGTGCATAAATGGCACCAGATCGACCCGTATTGCATCGAAGTTCGTGCAGTAACGAAACGGTCCGAAACGCCCCAAAATATGAGTTAGGGATCTAGTGGGGTGGATCGGGTGCGTTCGTTGGGAAGAGTTCCAATGAGACTTCTTTGCACGAACTTGTGCATTGACTGCTCCAGATCGGCCCATTTTGCATCGAAGTTCGTGCGGTAATGAAACGGTCCGAAACGCCCAAAAACATGAGTTTGCAGTCAATTGGGGTGGAAAGAGTGCGTTCGTTATGAAAAATTGCGACGCGATTTCGTTAATGGCTCCAGTTCGGCCCGTTTGGCACCGAAGTTCGTGTTGTAACGAAACAGTGCAAAATGCTCCAAAACATGAGTTTGGGATGCAATAGGGTGGATCGGGTGCATTTACGTTTGTTGCGAAATATTCCAACGCGACTTCGTTGCACGAACTTGTGCATTAATGGCACCAGTTCAGCCCGTTTTGCCTCGAAGTTCGTGCAGTAACGAAACGGTCAGAAACGCCTCAAAACATGAGTTTGGGATCCAATGGGGTGGATCGGGTGCGTTCGTTGTGAAAATTTCAATGCAACTTCTTTGCACGAACTTGTGCATAAATGGCACCAGATCGACCCGTATTGCATCGAAGTTCGTGCAGTAACGAAACGGTCCGAAACGCCCCAAAATATGAGTTAGGGATCTAGTGGGGTGGATCGGGTGCGTTCGTTGGGAAGAGTTCCAATGAGACTTCTTTGCACGAACTTGTGCATTGACTGCTCCAGATCGGCCCATTTTGCATCGAAGTTCGTGTGGTAATGAAACGGTCCGAAACACCCAAAAACATGAGTTTCCAGTCAATTGGGGTGGAAAGTGTGCGTTCGGCCTATTTTGCACCGAAGTTCGTGTTGTAACGAAACAGTCCAAAACGCTCCAAAACATGAGTTTGGGATCCGTTAGGGTGGATCGGGTGCGTTTGCGTTTGTTGCGAAATATTCCGGCGCGACTTCATAGCACGAACTTGTGCATTAATGGCACCAGTTCAGCCCGTTTTGCCTTGAAGTTCATGCCGTAACGAAATAGTCTGAAACGCCTCAAAACATGACTTTGGGATCCAATGGGGTGGATCGGGTGCGTTCGTTGTGAAAATTCCGACGCAACTTCTTTGCACCAACTTGTGCATAAATGGCACAAGTTCGGCCCGTATTGCATCGAAGTTCGTGCAGTAACGAAACGGTCCGAAACGCCACAAAACATGAGTTTGGGATCTAGTGGGGTAGATCGGGTGCGTTCGTTGTGAAAAATTCCGACGAGACTTCTTTGCACGAACTTGTGCATTGACTGCTCCAGATCGGCCCATTTTGCATCGAAGTTCGTGCAATAAAGAAACGGACCGAAACACCCAAAAACATGAGTTTGCAGTCAATTGGGGTGGAAAGTGTGCGTTCGTTGTGAAAAATTGCGATGCGATTTTGTTACATGAACTTGTGCATTTATGGCACCAGTTCGGCCCGTTTTGCACCGAAGTTCGTGGTGTAACGAAACAGTCCAAAACGCTCCAAAATATGAGTTTGGGATCCAATAGAGTAGATTGGGTGCGTTCGTTGCGAAATATTTTGACGCGACTTCGTTGCACAAACTTGTGCATTAATAGTTTCGCCCATTTTGAATCGAAGTTCGTGCAGTAACGAAACGGTCCGAAACGCCCCAAAACATCAGTTTGGGATCCAATGGGGTGGATCGGATGCGTTCGTTGTGAAAAATTGTGAAGCAACTTCTTTGCACGAACATGTGCATTAACTGCTCAAGATCGGCCCATTTTGCATCGTAGTTCATGCAGTAATGAAACGGTCCGAAACGCCCAAAAACATGATTTTGCGGTCAATTGGGGTGGAAAGAGTGCGTTCGTTGTGAAAAATTGCGACGCGATTTCGTTACATGAACTTGTGCATTAATGGCACCATTTCGGCCCGTTTTGCACCGAAGTTCGTGGTGTAACGAAACAGTCCAAAACGCTCCAAAACATTACTTTGGGATCCAATAGGGTGGATCGGGAGCGTTTGTTGCGAAATATTCCGACGCGACTTCGTTGCACGAACTTGTGCATTAATGGCACCAGTTCAGCCCATTTTGCCTCAAAGTTCGTGCAGTAACGAAACAGTCCGAAACGCCTTAAAACATGTCTTTGGGATCCAATGGAGTGGATCGGGTGCGTTCGTTGTGAAAATTCCGACGCGACTTCTGTGCACGAACTTGTGCATAAATGGCACCAGATCGACCCGTATTGCATCGAAGTTCGTGCAGTAACGAAACGGTCCGAAACGCCCCAAAACATGAGTTAGGGATCTAGTGGGGTGGATCGGGTGCGTTAGTTGTGAAAACTTCCAACGAGACTTCTTTGCACGAACTTGTGCATTGACTGCTCCAGATCGGCCCATTTTGCATCGAAGTTCGTGCGGTAATGAAACGGTCCGAAACGCCCAAAAACATGAGTTTGCAGTCAATTGGGGTGGAAAGAGTGCGTTCGTTATGAAAAATTGCGACGCGATTTCGTTAATGGCTCCAGTTCGGCCCGTTTGGCACCGAAGTTCGTGTTGTAACGAAACAGTCCAAAATGCTCCAAAACATGAGTTTGGGATGCAATAGGGTGGATCGGGTGCATTTACGTTTGTTGCGAAATATTCCAATGCGACTTCGTTGCACGAACTTGTGCATTAATGGCACCAGTTCAGCCCGTTTTGCCTCGAAGTTCGTGCAGTAACGAAACGGTCAGAAACGCCTCAAAACATGAGTTTGGGATCCAATGGGGTGGATCGGGTGCGTTCGTTGTGAAAATTTCAATGCAACTTCTTTGCACGAACTTGTGCATAAATGGCACCAGATCGACCCGTATTGCATCGAAGTTCGTGCAGTAACGAAACGGTCCGACACGCCCCAAAATATGAGTTAGGGATCTAGTGGGGTGGATCGGGTGCGTTCGTTGGGAAGAGTTCCAATGAGACTTCTTTGCACGAACTTGTGCATTGACTGCTCCAGATCGGCCCATTTTGCATCGAAGTTCGTGTGGTAATGAAACGGTCCGAAACACCCAAAAACATGAGTTTCCAGTCAATTGGGGTGGAAAGTGTGCGTTCGTTATGAAAAATTGCGACGCGATTTCGTTACATGAACTTGTGCATTAATGGCACCAGTTCGGCCTATTTTGCACCGAAGTTCGTGTTGTAACGAAACAGTCCAAAACGCTCCAAAACTTGAGTTTGGGATCCAATAGGGTGGATCGGGTGCGTTTGCGTTTGTTGCAAAATATTCCGGCGCGACTTCTTTGCACGAACTTGTGCATAAATGGCACCAGATCGACCCGTATTGCATCGAAGTTCGTGTAGTAACGAAACGGGCCGAAATGCCCCAAAACATGAGTTTGGGATCCAATGGGGTGGATCGGATGCGTTCGTTGTGAAAAATTCTGAAGCAACTTCTTTGCACGAAGATATGCATTAACTGCTCAAGATCGGCCCATTTTGCATCAAAGTTCATGCAGTAATGAAACTGTCCGAGACGCCCAAAAACATGATTTTGCGGTCAATTGGGGTGGAAAGAGTGTGTTTGTTGTGAAAAATTGCGACACGATTTCGTTAATGGCTCCAGTTCGGCCCGTTTGGCACCGAAGTTCGTGTTGTAACGAAACAGTCCAAAATGCTCCTAAACATGAGTTTGGGATCCATTATGGTGGATCGGGTGCGTTTGCGTTTGTTGCGAAATATTCCGGCGCGACTTCATTGCACGAACTTGCACATTAATGGCACCAGTTCATCCCGTTTTGCCTCGAAGTTCGTGCAGTAACGAAACGGTCCGAAATCCCCCAAAACATGAGTTTGGGATCCAATGGGGTGGATCGGATGCGTTCGTTGTGAAAAATTCTGAAGCAACTTCTTTCCACGAACATATGCATAAACTGCTCAAGATCGGCCCATTTTGCATCAAAGTTCATGCAGTAATGAAAGTGTCCGAGACGCCCAAAAACATGATTTTGCGGTCAATTGGGGTGGAAAGAGTGTGTTTGTTGTGAAAAATTGCGACGCGATTTCGTTAATGGCTCCAGTTCGGCCCGTTTGGCACCGAAGTTCGTGTTGTAACGAAACAGCCCAAAATGCTCCAAAACATGAGTTTGGGATCCGTTAGGTTGGATCGGGTGCGTTTGCGTTTGTTGCGAAATATTCCGGCGCGACTTCATAGCACGAACTTGTGCATTAATGGCACCAGTTCAGCCTGTTTTGCTTTGAAGTTCATGCAGTAACGAAATAGTCTGAAACGCCTCAAAACATGACTTTGGGATCCAATGGGGTGGATCGGGTGCGTTCGTTGTGAAAATTCCGACGCAACTTCTTTGCACCAACTTGTGCATAAATGGCACAAGTTCGGCCCGTATTGCATCGAAGTTCGTGCAGTAACGAAACGGTCCGAAACGCCCCAAAACATGAGTTTGGGATCTAATGGGGTAGATCGGGTGCGTTCGTTGTGAAAAATTCCGACGAGACTTCTTTGCACGAACTTGTGCATTGACTGCTCCAGATCGGCCCATTTTGCATCGAAGTTCGTGCAATAATGAAACGGTCCGAAACACCCAAAAACATGAGTTTGCAGTCAATTGGGGTGGAAAGTGTGCGTTCGTTGTGAAAAATTGCGATGCGATTTTGTTACATGAACTTGTGCATTTATGGCACCAGTTCGGCCCGTTTTGCACCGAAGTTCGTGGTGTAACGAAACAGTCCAAAACGCTCCAAAACATGAGTTTGGGATCCGTTAGGGTGGATCAGGTGCGTTTGCGTTTGTTGCGAAATATTCCGGCGTGACTTCATAGCACGAACTTGTGCATTAATGGCACCAGTTCAGCCCGTTTTGCCTTGAAGTTCATGCAGTAACGAAATAGTCTGAAACGCCTCAAAACATGACTTTGGGATCCAATGGGGTGGATCGGGTGCGTTCGTTGTGAAAATTACAACGCAACTTCTTTGCACCAACTTGTGCATAAATGGCACAAGTTCGGCCCGTATTGCATCGAAGTTCGTGCAGTAACGAAACGGTCCGAAACGCCCCAAAACATGAGTTTGGGATCTAGTGGGGTAGATCGGGTGCGTTCGTTGTGAAAAATTCCGACGAGACTTCTTTGCACGAACTTGTGCATTGACTGCTCCAGATCGGCCCATTTTGCATCGAAGTTCGTGCAATAATGAAACGGTCCGAAACACCCAAAAACATGAGTTTGCAGTCAATTGGGGTGGAAAGTGTGCGTTCGTTGTGAAAAATTGCGATGCGATTTTGTTACATGAACTTGTGCATTTATGGCACCAGTTCGGCCCGTTTTGCACCGAAGTTCGTGGTGTAACGAAACAGTCCAAAACGCTCCAAAACATGAGTTTGGGATCCGTTAGGGTGGATCGGGTGCGTTTGCGTTTGTTGCGAAATATTGCGGCGTGACTTCATAGCACGAACTTGTGCATTAATGGCACCAGTTCAGCCCGTTTTGCCTTGAAGTTCATGCAGTAACGAAATAGTCTGAAACGCCTCAAAACATGACTTTGGGATCCAATGGGGTGGATCGGGTGCGTTCGTTGTGAAAATTCCGACGCAACTTCTTTGCACCAACTTGTGCATAAATGGCACAAGTTCGGCCCGTATTGCATCGAAGTTCGTGCAGTAACGAAACGGTCCGAAACGCCACAAAACATGAGTTTGGGATCTGATGTGGACATCACCAGAATGGATACACCCACATGTAATAAACACACATGGAAGGTATGGAGGACCAAAGAAGTTGATTGGGGACCAAGCCTAAGTCTTCCCAATGTTCTCTATCAGGCCACCACGTCACTTTTGGTGCAAGGAAAGAAAGAGTCCATGTCCAACACGTTTTGGAGGCTGGATTCGGACTGCAGAACAGCACCAACTTGTGACGGACACCACGGTCGCATACGGACTCGGATAGGGACGTTCAAGTACTTCGTGGAAAGCTTATGAAGTCTAGTTTCATATGGATCCGGACTCAAGTCCATATCTCTCCTGATTCGTCCGCAATGACCAAAAGACTACCGACTGGTTTTCTGTCTCAAGGTGCTGCGACATCTTAATTTGGCCCGATGGGCTTTGTATCAAGTCGGGTCCATTAGGGACGCGTCCTAGGGTTGGAGTGCGACTCAAACACCCTCTTGGTCGTCCTCCTAGGTATTAATAAGGGTTAGAGCCGCCATGAACAGATTGGGGGTTTTTGTTTTGTTGAAAGTTTAGCCATTGCTACTTCCTTGTAGACGCGTGTGTCGACTAGACCATCCGTTCTACTCGATTCGGAACCCCACCTTGTTGATTCCAGATTGGTTATTATCTCCATATTTGCAATTGAGTTGCTTGTTCTACTTGTTCTTGCTGGTTCTTCGATTGCTTGCAGGACAGGTGCCCTAGTGGCCGGGTGTCGCGCTCCACAAGATCGCGGCAGCCATTGGAGGTGGTGTATCGGTTGCTAAGGCGCAACGTCCTTGGAAGGCTGTAGTCGGGCCGTGAACGTCGCCTCCATCTCAAATCGAGTTATCCCCCGCTTCTCATCGAAAGATCGGGAACAAACCCTAGCGGGTTCACATCAGTAATGATGTGGACATCACCAGAATGGATACACCCACATGTAATAAACACACATGGAAGGTATGGAGGACCAAAGAAGTTGATTGGGGACCAAGCCTAAGTCTTCCCAATGTTCTCTATCAGGCCACCACGTCACTTTTGGTGCAAGGAAAGAAAGAGTCCATGTCCAACACGTTTTGGAGGCTGGATTCGGACTGCAGAACAGCACCAACTTGTGACGGACACCACGGTCGCATACGGACTCGGATAGGGACGTTCAAGTACTTCGTGGAAAGCTTATGAAGTCTAGTTTCATATGGATCCGGACTCAAGTCCATATCTAATGGCGACCCGCTAGGGTTTGATTCCCGATCTTTCGATGAGAGGCGTGGATAACTCGATTGGTCGATGGAGGCGACGTTCACGGCCCGACTACAGCCTTCCAAGCTGCGCCTTAGCAACCGATACACCCCCTCCAATGGCTGTCGCGATCTTGTGGAGCGCGGCACCCGGCCACTAGGGCACTCGTCCTGCAAGCAATCGAAGAACTAGCAAGAACAAGTATGACAAGTACTGAATTTACTAGATATAAATGAAGGTTTCACACGCAATCTCAATAGTGGTGGGGTTCCGAAGACAAGAAGACGGGCGGCTGATCCAGCACGCGCGCTTGCAAGCAAGTAGCGAAGGCTAAACTTGATCTAAACAAAACCCAAGCATCCTTGGCGGCGGCTAAGGGGTATAAGTACGTGGGAGGACGACCACAGGGGTGTTGGGGTCGTACTCCAACCCTATGACGCGTCCGTAATGGACTCAACTTGATACACGGCCCATTGGACCAAAACAGGGTGACGCAGCACAATGGGCAGAAAAGGACTCTGTATTAATTTAACGATTGCGGCCGACTCGTAATAGATATGGCTATGAGGCCGGATCCGTTTGAAAGAAGACTTCATAAGCTTTCCATGAAGTACTTGAACGCCCCAATCCGAGTTCATATGCGACCGTGGTGTCCGTCACAAGTTGGTACTGTTCTGCAGTCCGAATCCAGCTTGCGCGAATCCGTTTCCCTTTCGGCCGCCTCCTTGGTTCCTAAGCAAAACAAGAGTACACGGGTCTCCATGGTCTAAACATGATGCACCTGAGCTTAGATTTGAACTCACCTGATGATTAAGTTGATGCGCACGAGCACGAGTAATAGGACCAGCAATAGGTACTTGTGTCGGAGTGGATGTATCGTTGGTGTTGGTGTCCTCATCATTCTCCCCTTCTTGCATTTGAGTCGTCCTCGACTCAAGCTCATCTTCCTCTCCCAAATATGGCTTCAAATCTGCAATGTTAAATGTGGGACTAACCCCAAAATCCGCAGGCAGATCGAGCTTATATGCATTATCATTGACTTTCTCTAGCACTTTAAATGGTCCATCAGCCCGAGGTAGCAATTTAGATTTTCTCAATTCAGGAAACCTTTCCTTTCTCAAATGCAGCCAAACTAAATCTCCAGGTTCAAACTTTAGTTCCTTCCTACCTTTATCACCAGCAATCTTGTATTTAGCATTCATGCGCTCTATGTTGTCTTTAGTTGTTTCATGCAGTTTTAACATCAATTCGGCACGCTTAGTAGCATCAAAATTCGTTTTTTCAGAAAATGGCAAAGGCATTAAATCAATAGGAGCACGAGGCAAGAAACCATATACAATCTGAAATGGGCACATCTTTGTAGTAGAATGCAGCGATCGATTATAAGCGAATTCAATATGAGGCAAACAATCTTCCCACATCTTAATGTTCTTCTTTAAAACAGCCCTTAACATAGTAGACAAAGTCCTATTAACCACTTCAGTTTGACCATCAGTTTGCGGATGACATGTAGTAGAAAACAACAATTTAGTTCCCAATTTAGCCCATAAAGTCTTCCAAAAATAACTAAGAAATTTAGCATCACGATCAGAAACAATTGTGTTGGGCACACCATGCAAACGAACAATTTCCCGAAAGAACAAATCAGCAATGTGAGAAGCATCATCAGTTTTATGACATGGTATGAAATGGGCCATCTTAGAAAATCTATCAACAACCACAAACACACTATCACGTCCCTTCCTAGTCCTAGGCAATCCTAACACAAAATCCATAGAAATATCTTCCCAAGGAGCACTAGGAACAGGTAGAGGCAAATACAAACCATGTGGATTCAATCGTGATTTAGCCTTTTGACATGTCGTGCAGCGAGCAACAAATCTCTCCACATCTCTTCTCATCTTTGGCCAAAAGAAATGACCAGCAAGTATATCTTCCGTTTTCTTTGCTCCAAAATGCCCCATTAAGCCACCTCGATGCGCTTCCTGCAACAATAACAAGCGAACGGAGCTAGCTGGAATGCATAGCTTGTTAGCTCTAAAGACAAACCCATCACTAACGATGAATTTGTTCCATCCCTTCCCCTCTTTACAATGCAGCAACACATCTTTAAAATCAGCATCATTAACATATTGATCTTTAATCGTTTCCAATCCAAATATTTTGTAATCAAGTTGGTTCAACAAGGTGTATCTCCTAGACAATGCGTCAGCAATTATATTCTCTTTCCCTTTCTTGTGCTTAATAATATAAGGAAAAGATTCAATAAATTCAACCCACTTAGCATGTCTACGGTTCAATTTTCCTTGACTACGAATATGTTTTAAAGATTCATGATCTGAATGAATAACAAACTCTTTGGGCCATAGATAATGCTGCCATGTTTCTAATGTGCGAACAAGAGCATACAATTCCTTATCATAAGTAGAATAATTCAGAACAGGCCCGCTCAATTTTTCACTGAAATAAGCAATAGGTTTGCCTTCTTGTAACAAAACACCACCCAAACCAATGCCACTAGCATCACATTCAAGCTCAAAGGTTTTATTAAAATCAGGGAGTTGGAGGAGAGGTGCATGTGTCAACTTATCTTTCAGCGTGTTGAAGGAGTTCTCTTGTGTTTTACCCCAACTAAAAGGCACTCCCTTCTTTGTAAGCTCATTCAAAGGCGCGGCAATGGTGCTGAAGTCCTTCACAAAACGACGATAGAAACCAGCAAGTCCTAGGAAACTCCGCACTTGCGTGATAGTCTTCGGTATAGGCCATCCATGTATAGCTTCCACCTTGGCTTGATCAACCTCGATTCCCTGTGGAGTCACGACATAGCCAAGAAAAGACACTCGATCGGTGCAAAAGGTGCACTTCTCAAGGTTACCAAATAAACGTGCATCTCGTAAAGCATTAAAAACAGCACGTAAGTGATCAAGATGTTCATCGAAAGATTTGCTGTAAATCAATATATCATCAAAGTAGACAACAACAAATTTCCCAATGAAAGCACGCAGAACCTCATTCATTAATCTCATGAAAGTACTCGGTGCATTAGTTAACCCAAAAGGCATGACCAACCACTCATATAACCCGAACTTAGTTTTGAAAGCAGTTTTCCATTCATCTCCCAATTTCATACGAATCTGGTGGTACCCACTACGCAAATCAACTTTGGAAAACACAATAGCACCACTCAATTCATCAAGCATATCATCCAAACGAGGGATAGGGTGTCGATATCGAATTGTAATATTATTAATAGCCCTACAATCAACACACATACGCCATGTTCCATCCTTTTTAGGCACTAAAATAACTGGAACAGCACAAGGACTAAGAGACTCACGCACATAACCTTTGTCGAGTAGTTCTTGCACTTGTCGCTGAATTTCCTTAGTTTCTTCCGGATTTGTCCTGTATGGCGCACGGTTTGGCAATGATGCACCAGGAATAAGGTCAATTTGGTGCTCAATCCCTCGTATTGGTGGCAGCCCCGCTGGTATCTCACTTGGCAACACATCAGAATACTCCTGCAAAAGGTTAGCAACAGCCGGGGGCAAAGAATGCTGCATATCGTGAACTGAAATCAAAGCATTCTTGCACACCAAAGCATAGGCAACAGAAGTGGAAGCAATCAATTCATTAATATCAGACTTAGTAGCAAGCAAGCAATGTCCTTTCAATCTTATCTCATCTTCCCTGCTACTAACAGATTTGGCATTCTTATCGATATCAGCTTTAGTTCTCTTAGCTTTAGCAACATCATCACGCACAATAGATTCAGGTGACATAGGAAGCAAAACGATTTTCTTATCATGATGTATAAGAGAATATTGATTTGATCTACCATGATGCATGCTATCGGTATCAAATTGCCATGGTCTACCTAGCAGAATATGACAAGCTTCCATAGGCACAACATCGCATTCAACAACATCATGATATGAACCAATAGCGAAATTAATTCGTACCAATCTCGTTACCTTGACCTTACCACTATTGTTGAGCCACCGAATGTGATATGGATGTGGGTGCGGTTTTGTTGTAAGTGCAAGCTTCTCGACCATATCGCTGCTAGCCAAGTTGTTGCAGCTACCTCCATCAATTATCAAACGGCATGAACGCTCTTTAATAACACACTTTGTTTGGAATAGTGTATGCCGTTGATTTTGCTCCGCCTTTTCCATTTGTGCACTAAGTACACGCTGCACAATGAGGCTCTCATAATGATCTGCATCCTCTGCACCAATCTGCTCTTCTGGTTGTTCCTTAGTACCTGCATGGTCAGCAGCAAGCAAAGCAAGTGTATCTTCATCAAAATCACTAGCAGAGGAATACCCACCATCTCCTTTGACCACCAAAACGCGCTTGTTAGGGCAGTCACGTTGCACGTGGCCAAAGCCCTTGCATCGATGGCACTGAATATCTCTTGTCCTTCCCGTGGAGGCAACCGAAGATGCACTCGTGGCTGGTTTCTGGACAGTCGTGGTTGCTGAATTTGTCGGGGGAGCACGTGTCTTATCGTTGGATGGAGCGGGTATTGTCGACCGACTCGGGAATGTAGAAGGTGCAGGAGCTCGTCCGGTCAATGAGGTAGATGTGCGCGGCTGCCATGATGAAGGTTTTCCTGCAGAAATATTAGTTCTTGTACTAGCACGTCGTCCCAGCACTTCCCTTTCAGCTTTACAAGCAAGATGGAACAAACGGGTTACGTTAGTATAATCTTTATAAGCAAGAATGTCCTGAATTTCTCGATTCAAACCTCCTAAAAATCTAGCCATAGCAGGTTCCTCATCCTCCACTAAATTACAACGCAACACACCCATTTGTAATTCCTGATAGTATTCTTCTACACTTTTATTACCCTGTCTCAATTGTTGCAATCTATGTAACAGATCACGCGCATAGTAAGAAGGAACAAATCTAGCCCGCATGACCCGTTTCAAGGCATCCCAGGTTTGTGGAATATTATTAGGATTTTTCTTAGCATGTTCTATCCACCAAACAGAGGCAAAATCAGTAAATTCACTAGTAGCAGCCCTAACACGTATATTCTCTGGAAATTCATGACATGCAAACTTTTGATCAACAGCAATTTCCCAAGTAATGTATGCATCAGGATCGTATTTTCCATCGAAAGAAGGTATCTTAAATTTTATTTTACTGAAAGCATCATCATTATTATGTACCTCACGTCGTCGATGTCCACCCATACCTCTCCGATTAGTTCGCAGTCGTCGGCGACTAGGAGCATCTTGGTCATCTAGTTCAGTATCAGCGACATAATCATCCCAATTATCCTCGACACGCTCATCCTTCTTGTTTTCTCCCTCATGCCCATTTGCAGTTCTGGCATGCATCTCATCAAAACGCCTCAAAAGAGCAGCAAGGCTTTGGTCAATATGAGTGACCGACGTCTCCAGCCTTGTAAGCTTGGTGTTGGTGGCAAGCTGCGTGGCCTCCAACTGCCCAATCTTATCATTTGACACCAGCATATCTTCAGCAAGCCCATCTACATGCCTCCTCATCTTATTTTCAAAATGTTGTATGATTCCCTTTGTACGAGGAGAGTGACCTAAACTCCCATCACCCTCTGATCCTGTCATGGTTAGATGAACAAAGGAAACACGAAAATAGGTGAAGAAATAAGATCCTACAACTAATGGGATGTAGCTACTGCAAGGCGCTCACACTCAACCTGTTACACAAGCTCTTACCAATTCTTACCTTGCTCAACAGGAGGGGACGGCAACCAACAAGTCTGCAACCGTGGGATGAAGTGTATCGGTGCCGCAACAACAGGACCTGTCAAGCTGTAGTCGGATATGTGGAGCTATAGGTGGGCTGAAGCAAGGATGAACTAGCACCACGTTAGTTACAAAAGCAAGCTGAAAAATCGTTCAACGGCGGTACTATGCTGGTCCTAGCCTAGACCGTGCTAGAGACGCGAGCCTGGACACAAATGAAGTCACGAGACACCACCGAAGAACAAAAAAGATGCACAAAGAACAGCCCCTTTTTCTTCCCCTCTTTTTCTTCTTCTTCTTTTTTTTTTCTTTTTTTTTTCCTTTCTTTTTTTTTCCTTCTTTTTTTCTCTTTTTTTTTCTTTTTTTTTTCAGGGGATCCTCAAAACTGATTATATAACCTAAAAGACTTCAAAAGAGCCACACAGCACACAAACTTTTCTCTCTCTCTCTCTCTCTCTGGAGTAAGCCGAGGCTATATGTATTCGTGAAAAGTTGTGGTTTGAGTAAGCCGAGACTACTTCTGCCTTTCTGGAGCGTTACAAAATATGCAGTACAAGTGCGAAAAGCAATGGAATTTTATAACACGGCACAATAACCAATTGGGACTAGGAAATCGATCCCTACTCGAATCACAGCACCGCGTGCGATTCGGTCACAAACCAACACAGAATCTAACTCGGACTTGAACACGAATATGGACTCGGATTCCACCAACACTGATGTGAAACCGCTAGAGTTTGTTCCCGATCTTTCGATGAGAGGCGGGGGATAACTCGATTTGAGATGGAGGCGACGTTCACGGCCCGACTACAGCCTTCCAAGGACGCTGCGCCTTAGCAACCGATACACCACCTCCAATGGCTGCCGCGATCTTGTGGAGCGCGACACCCGGCCACTAGGGCACCTGTCCTGCAAGCAATCGAAGAACCAGCAAGAACAAGTAGAACAAGCAACTCAATTGCAAATATGGAGATAATAACCAATCTGGAATCAACAAGGTGGGGTTCCGAATCGAGTAGAACGGATGGTCTAGTCGACACACGCGTCTACAAGGAAGTAGCAATGGCTAAACTTTCAACAAAACAAAAACCCCCCAATCTGTTCATGGCGGCTCTAACCCTTATTAATACCTAGGAGGACGACCAAGAGGGTGTTTGAGTCGCACTCCAACCCTAGGACGCGTCCCTAATGGACCCGACTTGATACAAAGCCCATCGGGCCAAATTAAGATGTCGCAGCACCTTTAGACAGAAAACCAGTCGGTAGTATTTTGGTCATTGCGGACGAATCAGGAGAGATATGGACTTGAGTCCGGATCCATTTGAAACTAGACTTCATAAGCTTTCCACGAAGTACTTGAACGTCCCTATCCGAGTCCGTATGCGACCGTGGTGTCCGTCACAAGTTGGTGCTGTTCTGCAGTCCGAATCCAGCCTCCAAAACGTGTTGGACATGGACTCTTTCTTTCCTTGCACCAAAAGTGACGTGGTGGCCTGATGGAGAACATTGGGAAGACTTAGGCTTGGTCCCCAATCAACTTCTTTGGTCTTCCATACCTTCCATGTGTGTTTATTACATGTGGGTGTATCCATTCTGGTGATGTCCACATCATTCTCCCCTTCTTGGCTGCAAGTCGTCCTCGACTTGCTCCAACGGTATTCAAAGGTGCTTGCTTTGTTGTTGGAACATGGAGCGACGACTATGCTGCATGGGCACAACAAACAATGCTCCCGTTCTTCAGGCTGATCCTGTTGCATAAGAGAAAAACTAGAAAAACTTTGCAAGATATTATTAGTGTTAATGCAGCCCCCTATTTGCTCATGGTATTGTAGCCCAAAAGGATATTTCAGATTAGAACAGATATACACTTTATGCACCAAATATTCTCCTTTGATGTCATTTTTTCCAATTGCATGAAGCGAACAATGATTTAAACTTGGCAAATTAGAATCTAATTGAACCTTCTCTTTTAGACAATTTAGATTACACAGAATATTAAATTCAATATAACCCAAAGTATTTAAAGAAGACAACAATTTCAGTTCATCTTGTACACAAGTAATAGGATGAGAAGGATTATCTACAGCACATTCGTATGGTTCCAAACCAAAAATATCACACTTATTCATTAATTCTGGTATATGAGTAAAAGAAGTATTAGCACACAAGTCCTCTTTATCATAAGAAACAACAAGTAATTTATCTTGTGAAAAAGTTGAATCAGCAGCAGGTTCCACTATTCGTTGCTCTTTGTTAGCATGTAGAGTGGACAAAGTTTGGACACTATGAGTCACATCATTCTTGCAAGTATTCACAAATGAAAGAATTTCTTTTTCAGCATGGAGAGCAAGACAAAACAATTGACCGATACAGCTAGGGTTTTGTCCCGATCTTTCGATGAGAGGCGGGGGATAACTCGATTTGAGATGGAGGCGACGTTCACGGCCCGACTACAGCCTTCCAAGGACGCTGCGCCTTAGCAACCGATGCAACCGAAAACTCAACAAGCCCTAACTAAGTAGTACCAGCAAAGGCTCAAAGGGTTTATAGGATTGCCGGCAAACTAATCTACCTTTTTTTTGGTTTTTCTGGACTATAGGAAAAAAAATAGCAAAGATAAGTCTCTCACCGATAAACCTTGCTCTGATTACCAACTGATGTGAAACCGCTAGAGTTTGTTCCCGATCTTTCGATGAGAGGCGGGGGATAACTCGATTTGAGATGGAGGCGACGTTCACGGCCCGACTACAGCCTTCCAAGGACGCTGCGCCTTAGCAACCGATACACCACCTCCAATGGCTGCCGCGATCTTGTGGAGCGCGACACCCGGCCACTAGGGCACCTGTCCTGCAAGCAATCGAAGAACCAGCAAGAACAAGTAGAACAAGCAACTCAATTGCAAATATGGAGATAATAACCAATCTGGAATCAACAAGGTGGGGTTCCGAATCGAGTAGAACGGATGGTCTAGTCGACACACGCGTCTACAAGGAAGTAGCAATGGCTAAACTTTCAACAAAACAAAAACCCCCCAATCTGTTCATGGCGGCTCTAACCCTTATTAATACCTAGGAGGACGACCAAGAGGGTGTTTGAGTCGCACTCCAACCCTAGGACGCGTCCCTAATGGACCCGACTTGATACAAAGCCCATCGGGCCAAATTAAGATGTCGCAGCACCTTTAGACAGAAAACCAGTCGGTAGTATTTTGGTCATTGCGGACGAATCAGGAGAGATATGGACTTGAGTCCGGATCCATTTGAAACTAGACTTCATAAGCTTTCCACGAAGTACTTGAACGTCCCTATCCGAGTCCGTATGCGACCGTGGTGTCCGTCACAAGTTGGTGCTGTTCTGCAGTCCGAATCCAGCCTCCAAAACGTGTTGGACATGGACTCTTTCTTTCCTTGCACCAAAAGTGACGTGGTGGCCTGATGGAGAACATTGGGAAGACTTAGGCTTGGTCCCCAATCAACTTCTTTGGTCTTCCATACCTTCCATGTGTGTTTATTACATGTGGGTGTATCCATTCTGGTGATGTCCACATCAAACACGGAGTATGTATGGTAGCGCACGGTTGTGACTAGAACGTGACAAGAACTCGAAACTCTAAAGGACTAAAACTAAGACCAGCAACTCGACGCAACCGATGCAACCGAAAATTCAACAAGCCCTAACTAAGCAGTGCTAGCAAAGGCTCAAACAAGTTTATAGGACTGAAGGTAAACTAATCTACTATTTTTTTTTTGGCTTTTCTGGACTATAGGAAAAATAAAACAGCGAAGAATTAGAAGTCTCTCACCGATAAACCTTGCTCTGATTACCAACTAATGGCGACCCGCTAGGGTTTGATTCCCGATCTTTCGATGAGAGGCGTGGATAACTCGATTGGTCGATGGAGGCGACGTTCACGGCCCGACTACAGCCTTCCAAGCTGCGCCTTAGCAACCGATACACCCCCTCCAATGGCTGTCGCGATCTTGTGGAGCGCGGCACCCGGCCACTAGGGCACTCGTCCTGCAAGCAATCGAAGAACTAGCAAGAACAAGTATGACAAGTACTGAATTTACTAGATATAAATGAAGGTTTCACACGCAATCTCAATAATGGTGGGGTTCCGAAGACAAGAAGACGGGCGGCTGATCCAGCACGCGCGCTTGCAAGCAAGTAGCGAAGGCTAAACTTGATCTAAACAAAACCCAAGCATCCTTGGCGGCGGCTAAGGGGTATAAGTACGTGGGAGGACGACCACAGGGGTGTTGGGGTCGTACTCCAACCCTATGACGCGTCCGTAATGGACTCAACTTGATACACGGCCCATTGGACCAAAACAGGGTGACGCAGCACCATGGGCAGAAAAGGACTCTGTATTAATTTAACGATTGCGGCCGACTCGTAATAGATATGGCTATGAGGCCGGATCCGTTTGAAAGAAGACTTCATAAGCTTTCCATGAAGTACTTGAACGCCCCAATCCGAGTTCATATGCGACCGTGGTGTCCGTCACAAGTTGGTACTGTTCTGCAGTCCGAATCCAGCTTGCGCGAATCCGTTTCCCTTTCGGCCGCCTCCTTGGTTCCTAAGCAAAACAAGAGTACACGGGTCTCCATGGTCTAAACATGATGCACCTGAGCTTAGATTTGAACTCACCTGATGATTAAGTTGATGCGCACGAGCACGAGTAATAGGAC
The DNA here is from genome assembly GCA_032594955.1 of Panicum miliaceum. NCBI lineage: Eukaryota > Viridiplantae > Streptophyta > Magnoliopsida > Poales > Poaceae > Panicum > Panicum miliaceum. The sequence goes on from CM064070.1 coordinate 10,221,456, forward strand.
CAGCAATAGGTACTTGTGTCGGAGTGGATGTATCGTTGGTGTTGGTGTCCTCATCAATATCTCTCCTGATTCGTCCGCAATGACCAAAAGACTACCGACTGGTTTTCTGTCTCAAGGTGCTGCGACATCTTAATTTGGCCCGATGGGCTTTGTATCAAGTCGGGTCCATTAGGGACGCGTCCTAGGGTTGGAGTGCGACTCAAACACCCTCTTGGTCGTCCTCCTAGGTATTAATAAGGGTTAGAGCCGCCATGAACAGATTGGGGGTTTTTGTTTTGTTGAAAGTTTAGCCATTGCTACTTCCTTGTAGACGCGTGTGTCGACTAGACCATCCGTTCTACTCGATTCGGAACCCCACCTTGTTGATTCCAGATTGGTTATTATCTCCATATTTGCAATTGAGTTGCTTGTTCTACTTGTTCTTGCTGGTTCTTCGATTGCTTGCAGGACAGGTGCCCTAGTGGCCGGGTGTCGCGCTCCACAAGATCGCGGCAGCCATTGGAGGTGGTGTATCGGTTGCTAAGGCGCAACGTCCTTGGAAGGCTGTAGTCGGGCCGTGAACGTCGCCTCCATCTCAAATCGAGTTATCCCCCGCCTCTCATCGAAAGATCGGGAACAAACCCTAGCGGGTTCACATCAGTTGGTAATCAGAGCAAGGTTTATCGGTGAGAGATTTATCTTTGCTATTTTTTTTCCTATAGTCCAGAAAAACCAAAAAAGAAGGTAGATTAGTTTGCCGGCAATCCTATAAACCCTTTGAGCCTTTGCTGGTACTACTTAGTTAGGGCTTGTTGAGTTTTCGGTTGCATCAGTTGCGTCGTGTTGCTGGTCTTAGTTTAGTCCTTTAGAGTTTCGAGTTCTTGTCACCTCTTTTTGTCTCGGAGTTTCAATTCATCAGTGGAAGAAAACTTTCATTGTTTCTGTGTCCGGTCTCAGATTTGCGAGTTTTAGTACAATCTGGAAAGCGTAACTCGTGATCTTTCCAACGGATCTGACCTGGGTCACAAACTCCATCTAAGTGCTCCAGAATCGACTTGGAGATTTGTGCGTCTAGCTGCGTGAAACAAGTTTTGTCAATCTGAGTTAGTAGCAACTATATGCAGTAATCCTGTTGTGTTGTTTGTCAAACAAAGGATTTTAGTCCTCTACCAAAAAAAGAAGAAGAAAAAAAGAAAACAAAGTGAAAAAAAAACAGAAAAGAAAAGAAAAGAAACGAAAAAGAAGAAAGGGGCTGATCCATCTTTTGTGTTCCTGCTGTTTCGGTTGGTGCTTTGTGACTTCATTTGTGTCCAGGCTCGCGCCTCTAGTACGGTCTATGCTAGGACCAGCACGGTACCACCGTTGAACAATTATTCAGCTTGCTTTTCTGACTAACGTGGTGCTAGTATTTTCCCTTGATCAGCCCACCTACAGCTCCACATACTCGACTATAGCTTGACAGTTTTCTGTTGCTAAGGCACCGATACACTTCTTTCAAGGTGCTTGACTTGTTGGTTGCCGACTCATCCTGTTTTGCTTGGTAAGAACTGGTAAGAGCTCGTATTAAACAAGTTGAGTTTGAGAGAATTACAACCGACACATTCTAGTAGTTGACAGGAGGATACATATTATTTTTGTGTTCTTGTTTTCTACTGATCATGGCAGGTGATACAGTGATTTTTGAGCGGAGCAAACAACAACAAAATATTCTGGACATTATTCAATGCTTGCCTTTATATCCTGGTGAGTTTGATCCTAAAGCTTACATTGATTGGGAGCTAAAAGTAGATAATGAATTTGATGAGCATGACCTGTCGGAGAAACAAATGATTTATATTGCCTCTAATATTTTAACAGAAAATGCTTTGCTAGAATGGAAATATATTTGTAGGCATAACATTATTCCGCAAACTTGGAAAGAATTCAAAATACATTTTAGAGATGCCTATATTCCTGCATATTATGTTGATCATTTGCTTACCAAACTAGAGAAATTAAAACAGGGTAGTAGGACTGTGAAACAATACTACCATGATTTTAAAATTTGTATCATGTTTGGTGGATTGGATGAATGCATGGAAGATGTTATGAATAGGTTCATGAGAGGGCTCAATTCTGAAATTCGAAACTTGTTAATTGGCAAGTCCTATTGCTATATCGGTCAATTGTTTTGTCTTGCTCTCCATGCTGAAAAAGAAATTCTTTCATTTGTGAATACTTGCAAGAATGATGTGACTCATAGTGTCCAAACTTTGTCCACTCTACATACTAACAAAGAGCAACGAATAGTGGAACCTGCTGCTGATTCAACTTTTTCACAAGATGAATTACTTGTTGTTTCTTATGATAAAGAGGACTTGTGTGCTAATACTTCTTTTACTCATATACCAGAATTAATGAATAAGTGTGATATTTTTGGTTTGGAACCATACGAATGTGCTGTAGATAATCCTTCTCATCCTATTACTTGTGTACAAGATGAACTGAAATTGTTGTCTTCTTTAAATACTTTGGGTTATATTGAATTTAATATTCTGTGTAATCTAAATTGTCTAAAAGAGAAGGTTCAATTAGATTCTAATTTGCCAAGTTTAAATCATTGTTCGCTTCATGCAATTGGAAAAAATGACATCAAAGGAGAATATTTGGTGCATAAAGTGTATATCTGTTCTAATCTGAAATATCCTTTTGGGCTACAATACCATGAGCAAATAGGGGGCTGCATTAACACTAATAATATCTTGCAAAGTTTTTCTAGTTTTTCTCTTATGCAACAGGATCAGCCTGAAGAACGGGAGCATTGTTTGTTGTGCCCATGCAGCATAGTCGTCGCTCCATGTTCCAACTACAAAGCAAGCACCTTTGAATGCCGTTGGAGCAAGTCGAGGACGACTTGCAGCCAAGAAGGGGAGAATGATGTGGACATCACCAGAATGGATACACCCACATGTAATAAACACACATGGAAGGTATGGAGGACCAAAGAAGTTGATTGGGGACCAAGCCTAAGTCTTCCCAATGTTCTCTATCAGGCCACCACGTCACTTTTGGTGCAAGGAAAGAAAGAGTCCATGTCCAACACGTTTTGGAGGCTGGATTCGGACTGCAGAACAGCACCAACTTGTGACGGACACCACGGTCGCATACGGACTCGGATAGGGACGTTCAAGTACTTCGTGGAAAGCTTATGAAGTCTAGTTTCAAATGGATCCGGACTCAAGTCCATATCTCTCCTGATTCGTCCGCAATGACCAAAATACTACCGACTGGTTTTCTGTCTAAAGGTGCTGCGACATCTTAATTTGGCCCGATGGGCTTTGTATCAAGTCGGGTCCATTAGGGACGCGTCCTAGGGTTGGAGTGCGACTCAAACACCCTCTTGGTCGTCCTCCTAGGTATTAATAAGGGTTAGAGCCGCCATGAACAGATTGGGGGTTTTTGTTTTGTTGAAAGTTTAGCCATTGCTACTTCCTTGTAGACGCGTGTGTCGACTAGACCATCCGTTCTACTCGATTCGGAACCCCACCTTGTTGATTCCAGATTGGTTATTATCTCCATATTTGCAATTGAGTTGCTTGTTCTACTTGTTCTTGCTGGTTCTTCGATTGCTTGCAGGACAGGTGCCCTAGTGGCCGGGTGTCGCGCTCCACAAGATCGCGGCAGCCATTGGAGGTGGTGTATCGGTTGCTAAGGCGCAACGTCCTTGGAAGGCTGTAGTCGGGCCGTGAACGTCGCCTCCATCTCAAATCGAGTTATCCCCCGCCTCTCATCGAAAGATCGGGAACAAACCCTAGCGGGTTCACATTAGGATCTAGTGGGGTAGATCGGGTGCGTTCGTTGTGAAAAATTCCGACGAGACTTCTTTGCACGAACTTGTGCATTGACTGCTCCAGATCGGCCCATTTTGCATCGAAGTTCGTGCAATAAAGAAACGGTCCGAAACACCCAAAAACATGAGTTTGCAGTCAATTGGGGTGGAAAGTGTGCGTTCGTTGTGAAAAATTGCGATGCGATTTTGTTACATGAACTTGTGCATTTATGGCACCAGTTCGGCCCGTTTTGCACCGAAGTTCGTGGTGTAACGAAACAGTCCAAAACGCTCCAAAATATGAGTTTGGGATCCAATAGAGTAGATTGGGTGCGTTCGTTGCGAAATATTTTGACGCGACTTCGTTGCACAAACTTGTGCATTAATAGTTTCGCCCATTTTGAATCGAAGTTCGTGCAGTAACGAAACGGTCCGAAACGCCCCAAAACATCAGTTTGGGATCCAATGGGGTGGATCGGATGCGTTCGTTGTGAAAAATTGTGAAGCAACTTCTTTGCACGAACATGTGCATTAACTGCTCAAGATCGGCCCATTTTGCATCGTAGTTCATGCAGTAATGAAACGGTCCGAAACGCCCAAAAACATGATTTTGCGGTCAATTGGGGTGGAAAGAGTGCGTTCGTTGTGAAAAATTGCGACGCGATTTCGTTACATGAACTTGTGCATTAATGGCACCATTTCGGCCCGTTTTGCACCGAAGTTCGTGGTGTAACGAAACAGTCCAAAACGCTCCAAAACATTACTTTGGGATCCAATAGGGTGGATCGGGAGCGTTTGTTGCGAAATATTCCGACGCGACTTCGTTGCACGAACTTGTGCATTAATGGCACCAGTTCAGCCCATTTTGCCTCAAAGTTCGTGCAGTAACGAAACAGTCCGAAACGCCTTAAAACATGTCTTTGGGATCCAATGGAGTGGATCGGGTGCGTTCGTTGTGAAAATTCCGACGCGACTTCTGTGCACGAACTTGTGCATAAATGGCACCAGATCGACCCGTATTGCATCGAAGTTCGTGCAGTAACGAAACGGTCCGAAACGCCCCAAAACATGAGTTAGGGATCTAGTGGGGTGGATCGGGTGCGTTCGTTGTGAAAACTTCCAACGAGACTTCTTTGCACGAACTTGTGCATTGACTGCTCCAGATCGGCCCATTTTGCATCGAAGTTCGTGCGGTAATGAAACGGTCCGAAACGCCCAAAAACATGAGTTTGCAGTCAATTGGGGTGGAAAGAGTGCGTTCGTTATGAAAAATTGCGACGCGATTTCGTTAATGGCTCCAGTTCGGCCCGTTTGGCACCGAAGTTCGTGTTGTAACGAAACAGTCCAAAATGCTCCAAAACATGAGTTTGGGATGCAATAGGGTGGATCGGGTGCATTTACGTTTGTTGCGAAATATTCCAATGCGACTTCGTTGCACGAACTTGTGCATTAATGGCACCAGTTCAGCCCGTTTTGCCTCGAAGTTCGTGCAGTAACGAAACGGTCAGAAACGCCTCAAAACATGAGTTTGGGATCCAATGGGGTGGATCGGGTGCGTTCGTTGTGAAAATTTCAATGCAACTTCTTTGCACGAACTTGTGCGATCGGCCCATTTTGCATCGAAGTTCGTGCAATAATGAAACGGTCCGAAACACCCAAAAACATGAGTTTGCAGTCAATTGGGGTGGAAAGTGTGCGTTCGTTGTGAAAAATTGCGATGCGATTTTGTTACATGAACTTGTGCATTTATGGCACCAGTTCGGCCCGTTTTGCACCGAAGTTCGTGGTGTAACGAAACAGTCCAAAACGCTCCAAAACATGAGTTTGGGATCCGTTAGGGTGGATCAGGTGCGTTTGCGTTTGTTGCGAAATATTCCGGCGTGACTTCATAGCACGAACTTGTGCATTAATGGCACCAGTTCAGCCCGTTTTGCCTTGAAGTTCATGCAGTAACGAAATAGTCTGAAACGCCTCAAAACATGAGTTTGGGATCCAATGGGGTGGATCGGGTGCGTTCGTTGTGAAAATTTCAATGCAACTTCTTTGCACGAACTTGTGCATAAATGGCACCAGATCGACCCGTATTGCATCGAAGTTCGTGCAGTAACGAAACGGTCCGACACGCCCCAAAATATGAGTTAGGGATCTAGTGGGGTGGATCGGGTGCGTTCGTTGGGAAGAGTTCCAATGAGACTTCTTTGCACGAACTTGTGCATTGACTGCTCCAGATCGGCCCATTTTGCATCGAAGTTCGTGTGGTAATGAAACGGTCCGAAACACCCAAAAACATGAGTTTCCAGTCAATTGGGGTGGAAAGTGTGCGTTCGTTATGAAAAATTGCGACGCGATTTCGTTACATGAACTTGTGCATTAATGGCACCAGTTCGGCCTATTTTGCACCGAAGTTCGTGTTGTAACGAAACAGTCCAAAACGCTCCAAAACTTGAGTTTGGGATCCAATAGGGTGGATCGGGTGCGTTTGCGTTTGTTGCAAAATATTCCGGCGCGACTTCTTTGCACGAACTTGTGCATAAATGGCACCAGATCGACCCGTATTGCATCGAAGTTCGTGTAGTAACGAAACGGGCCGAAATGCCCCAAAACATGAGTTTGGGATCCAATGGGGTGGATCGGATGCGTTCGTTGTGAAAAATTCTGAAGCAACTTCTTTGCACGAAGATATGCATTAACTGCTCAAGATCGGCCCATTTTGCATCAAAGTTCATGCAGTAATGAAACTGTCCGAGACGCCCAAAAACATGATTTTGCGGTCAATTGGGGTGGAAAGAGTGTGTTTGTTGTGAAAAATTGCGACACGATTTCGTTAATGGCTCCAGTTCGGCCCGTTTGGCACCGAAGTTCGTGTTGTAACGAAACAGTCCAAAATGCTCCTAAACATGAGTTTGGGATCCATTATGGTGGATCGGGTGCGTTTGCGTTTGTTGCGAAATATTCCGGCGCGACTTCATTGCACGAACTTGTACATTAATGGCACCAGTTCATCCCGTTTTGCCTCGAAGTTCGTGCAGTAACGAAACGGTCCGAAATCCCCCAAAACATGAGTTTGGGATCCAATGGGGTGGATCGGATGCGTTCGTTGTGAAAAATTCTGAAGCAACTTCTTTCCACGAACATATGCATTAACTGCTCAAGATCGGCCCATTTTGCATCAAAGTTCATGCAGTAATGAAAGTGTCCGAGACGCCCAAAAACATGATTTTGCGGTCAATTGGGGTGGAAAGAGTGTGTTTGTTGTGAAAAATTGCGACGCGATTTCGTTAATGGCTCCAGTTCGGCCCGTTTGGCACCGAAGTTCGTGTTGTAACGAAACAGCCCAAAATGCTCCAAAACATGAGTTTGGGATCCGTTAGGTTGGATCGGGTGCGTTTGCGTTTGTTGCGAAATATTCCGGCGCGACTTCATAGCACGAACTTGTGCATTAATGGCACCAGTTCAGCCCGTTTTGCTTTGAAGTTCATGCAGTAACGAAATAGTCTGAAACGCCTCAAAACATGACTTTGGGATCCAATGGGGTGGATCGGGTGCGTTCGTTGTGAAAATTCCGACGCAACTTCTTTGCACCAACTTGTGCATAAATGGCACAAGTTCGGCCCGTATTGCATCGAAGTTCGTGCAGTAACGAAACGGTCCGAAACGCCCCAAAACATGAGTTTGGGATCTAGTGGGGTAGATCGGGTGCGTTCGTTGTGAAAAATTCCGACGAGACTTCTTTGCACGAACTTGTGCATTGACTGCTCCAGATCGGCCCATTTTGCATCGAAGTTCGTGCAATAATGAAACGGTCCGAAACACCCAAAAACATGAGTTTGCAGTCAATTGGGGTGGAAAGTGTGCGTTCGTTGTGAAAAATTGCGATGCGATTTTGTTACATGAACTTGTGCATTTATGGCACCAGTTCGGCCCGTTTTGCACCGAAGTTCGTGGTGTAACGAAACAGTCCAAAACGCTCCAAAACATGAGTTTGGGATCCGTTAGGGTGGATCAGGTGCGTTTGCGTTTGTTGCGAAATATTCCGGCGTGACTTCATAGCACGAACTTGTGCATTAATGGCACCAGTTCAGCCCGTTTTGCCTTGAAGTTCATGCAGTAACGAAATAGTCTGAAACGCCTCAAAACATGACTTTGGGATCCAATGGGGTGGATCGGGTGCGTTCGTTGTGAAAATTCCGACGCAACTTCTTTGCACCAACTTGTGCATAAATGGCACAAGTTCGGCTCGTATTGCATCGAAGTTCGTGCAGTAACGAAACGGTCCGAAACGCCCCAAAACATGAGTTTGGGATCTAGTGGGGTAGATCGGGTGCGTTCGTTGTGAAAAATTCCGACGAGACTTCTTTGCACGAACTTGTGCATTGACTGCTCCAGATCGGCCCATTTTGCATCGAAGTTCGTGCAATAATGAAACGGTCCGAAACACCCAAAAACATGAGTTTGCAGTCAATTGGGGTGGAAAGTGTGCGTTTGTTGTGAAAAATTGCGATGCGATTTTGTTACATGAACTTGTGCATTTATGGCACCAGTTCGGCCCGTTTTGCACCGAAGTTCGTGGTGCTCCAAAACATGAGTTTGGGATCTGTTAGGGTGGATCGGGTGCGTTTGCGTTTGTTGCGAAATATTGCGGCGTGACTTCATAGCACGAACTTGTGCATTAATGGCACCAGTTCAGCCCGTTTTGCCTTGAAGTTCATGCAGTAACGAAATAGTCTGAAACGCCTCAAAACATGACTTTGGGATCCAATGGGGTGGATCGGGTGCGTTCGTTGTGAAAATTCCGACGCAACTTCTTTGCACCAACTTGTGCATAAATGGCACAAGTTCGGCCCGTATTGCATCGAAGTTCGTGCAGTAACGAAACGGTCCGAAACGCCACAAAACATGAGTTTGGGATCTAGTGGGGTAGATCGGGTGCGTTCGTTGTGAAAAATTCCGACGAGACTTCTTTGCACGAACTTGTGCATTGACTGCTCCAGATCGGCCCATTTTGCATCGAAGTTCGTGCAATAAAGAAACGGTCCGAAACACCCAAAAACATGAGTTTGCAGTCAATTGGGGTGGAAAGTGTGCGTTCGTTGTGAAAAATTGCGATGCGATTTTGTTACATGAACTTGTGCATTTATGGCACCAGTTCGGCCCGTTTTGCACCGAAGTTCGTGGTGTAACGAAACAGTCCAAAACGCTCCAAAATATGAGTTTGGGATCCAATAGAGTAGATTGGGTGCGTTCGTTGCGAAATATTTTGACGCGACTTCGTTGCACAAACTTGTGCATTAATAGTTTCGCCCATTTTGAATCGAAGTTCGTGCAGTAACGAAACGGTCCGAAACGCCCCAAAACATCAGTTTGGGATCCAATGGGGTGGATCGGATGCGTTCGTTGTGAAAAATTGTGAAGCAACTTCTTTGCACGAACATGTGCATTAACTGCTCAAGATCGGCCCATTTTGCATCGTAGTTCATGCAGTAATGAAACGGTCCGAAACGCCCAAAAACATGATTTTGCGGTCAATTGGGGTGGAAAGAGTGCGTTCGTTGTGAAAAATTGCGACGCGATTTCGTTACATGAACTTGTGCATTAATGGCACCATTTCGGCCCGTTTTGCACCGAAGTTCGTGGTGTAACGAAACAGTCCAAAACGCTCCAAAACATTACTTTGGGATCCAATAGGGTGGATCGGGAGCGTTTGTTGCGAAATATTCCGACGCGACTTCGTTGCACGAACTTGTGCATTAATGGCACCAGTTCAGCCCATTTTGCCTCAAAGTTCGTGCAGTAACGAAACAGTCCGAAACGCCTTAAAACATGTCTTTGGGATCCAATGGAGTGGATCGGGTGCGTTCGTTGTGAAAATTCCGACGCGACTTCTGTGCACGAACTTGTGCATAAATGGCACCAGATCGACCCGTATTGCATCGAAGTTCGTGCAGTAACGAAACGGTCCGAAACGCCCCAAAACATGAGTTAGGGATCTAGTGGGGTGGATCGGGTGCGTTAGTTGTGAAAACTTCCAACGAGACTTCTTTGCACGAACTTGTGCATTGACTGCTCCAGATCGGCCCATTTTGCATCGAAGTTCGTGCGGTAATGAAACGGTCCGAAACGCCCAAAAACATGAGTTTGCAGTCAATTGGGGTGGAAAGAGTGCGTTCGTTATGAAAAATTGCGACGCGATTTCGTTAATGGCTCCAGTTCGGCCCGTTTGGCACCGAAGTTCGTGTTGTAACGAAACAGTCCAAAATGATCCAAAACAAGAGTTTGGGATGCAATAGGGTGGATCGGGTGCATTTACGTTTGTTGCGAAATATTCCAATGCGACTTCGTTGCACGAACTTGTGCATTAATGCCACCAGTTCAGCCCGTTTTGCCTCGAAGTTCGTGCAGTAACGAAACGGTCAGAAACGCCTCAAAACATGAGTTTGGGATCCAATGGGGTGGATCGGGTGCGTTCGTTGTGAAAATTTCAATGCAACTTCTTTGCACGAACTTGTGCATAAATGGCACCAGATCGACCCGTATTGCATCGAAGTTCGTGCAGTAACGAAACGGTCCGAAACGCCCCAAAATATGAGTTAGGGATCTAGTGGGGTGGATCGGGTGCGTTCGTTGTGAAAAATTCCGACGAGACTTCTTTGCACGAACTTGTGCATTGACTGCTCCAGATCGGCCCATTTTGCATCGAAGTTCGTGCAATAATGAAACGGTCCGAAACACCCAAAAACATGAGTTTGCAGTCAATTGGGGTGGAAAGTGTGCGTTCGTTGTGAAAAATTGCGATGCGATTTTGTTACATGAACTTGTGCATTTATGGCACCAGTTCGGCCCGTTTTGCACCGAAGTTCGTGGTGTAACGAAACAGTCCAAAACGCTCCAAAACATGAGTTTGGGATCCGTTAGGGTGGATCAGGTGCGTTTGCGTTTGTTGCGAAATATTCCGGCGTGACTTCATAGCACGAACTTGTGCATTAATGGCACCAGTTCAGCCCGTTTTGCCTTGAAGTTCATGCAGTAACGAAATAGTCTGAAACGCCTCAAAACATGACTTTGGGATCCAATGGGGTGGATCGGGTGCGTTCGTTGTGAAAATTCCGACGCAACTTCTTTGCACCAACTTGTGCATAAATGGCACAAGTTCGGCCCGTATTGCATCGAAGTTCGTGCAGTAACGAAACGGTCCGAAACGCCCCAAAACATGAGTTTGGGATCTAGTGGGGTAGATCGGGTGCGTTCGTTGTGAAAAATTCCGACGAGACTTCTTTGCACGAACTTCTGCATTGACTGCTCCAGATCGGCCCATTTTGCATCGAAGTTCGTGCAATAAAGAAACGGTCCGAAACACCCAAAAACATGAGTTTGCAGTCAATTGGGGTGGAAAGTGTGCGTTCGTTGTGAAAAATTGCGATGCGATTTTGTTACATGAACTTGTGCATTTATGGCACCAGTTCGGCCCGTTTTGCACCGAAGTTCGTGGTGTAACGAAACAGTCCAAAACGCTCCAAAATATGAGTTTGGGATCCAATAGAGTAGATTGGGTGCGTTCGTTGCGAAATATTTTGACGCGACTTCGTTGCACAAACTTGTGCATTAATAGTTTCGCCCATTTTGAATCGAAGTTCGTGCAGTAACGAAACGGTCCGAAACGCCCCAAAACATCAGTTTGGGATCCAATGGGGTGGATCGGATGCGTTCGTTGTGAAAAATTGTGAAGCAACTTCTTTGCACGAACATGTGCATTAACTGCTCAAGATCGGCCCATTTTGCATCGTAGTTCATGCAGTAATGAAACGGTCCGAAACGCCCAAAAACATGATTTTGCGGTCAATTGGGGTGGAAAGAGTGCGTTCGTTGTGAAAAATTGCGACGCGATTTCGTTACATGAACTTGTGCATTAATGGCACCATTTCGGCCCGTTTTGCACCGAAGTTCGTGGTGTAACGAAACAGTCCAAAACGCTCCAAAACATTACTTTGGGATCCAATAGGGTGGATCGGGAGCGTTTGTTGCGAAATATTCCGACGCGACTTCGTTGCACGAACTTGTGCATTAATGGCACCAGTTCAGCCCATTTTGCCTCAAAGTTCGTGCAGTAACGAAACAGTCCGAAACGCCTTAAAACATGTCTTTGGGATCCAATGGAGTGGATCGGGTGCGTTCGTTGTGAAAATTCCGACGCGACTTCTGTGCACGAACTTGTGCATAAATGGCACCAGATCGACCCGTATTGCATCGAAGTTCGTGCAGTAACGAAACGGTCCGAAACGCCCCAAAACATGAGTTAGGGATCTAGTGGGGTGGATCGGGTGCGTTCGTTGTGAAAACTTCCAACGAGACTTCTTTGCACGAACTTGTGCATTGACTGCTCCAGATCGGCCCATTTTGCATCGAAGTTCGTGCGGTAATGAAACGGTCCGAAACGCCCAAAAACATGAGTTTGGGATCTAGTGGGGTAGATCGGGTGCGTTCGTTGTGAAAAATTCCGACGAGACTTCTTTGCACGAACTTGTGCATTGACTGCTCCAGATCGGCCCATTTTGCATCGAAGTTCGTGCAATAATGAAACGGTCCGAAACACCCAAAAACATGAGTTTGCAGTCAATTGGGGTGGAAAGTGTGCGTTCGTTGTGAAAAATTGCGATGCGATTTTGTTACATGAACTTGTGCATTTATGGCACCAGTTCGGCCCGTTTTGCACCGAAGTTCGTGGTGTAACGAAACAGTCCAAAACGCTCCAAAACATGAGTTTGGGATCCGTTAGGGTGGATCAGGTGCGTTTGCGTTTGTTGCGAAATATTCCGGCGTGACTTCATAGCACGAACTTGTGCATTAATGGCACCAGTTCAGCCCGTTTTGCCTTGAAGTTCATGCAGTAACGAAATAGTCTGAAACGCCTCAAAACATGACTTTGGGATCCAATGGGGTGGATCGGGTGCGTTCGTTGTGAAAATTCCGACGCAACTTCTTTGCACCAACTTGTGCATAAATGGCACAAGTTCGGCTCGTATTGCATCGAAGTTCGTGCAGTAACGAAACGGTCCGAAACGCCCCAAAACATGAGTTTGGGATCTAGTGGGGTAGATCGGGTGCGTTCGTTGTGAAAAATTCCGACGAGACTTCTTTGCACGAACTTGTGCATTGACTGCTCCAGATCGGCCCATTTTGCATCGAAGTTCGTGCAATAATGAAACGGTCCGAAACACCCAAAAACATGAGTTTGCAGTCAATTGGGGTGGAAAGTGTGCGTTCGTTGTGAAAAATTGCGATGCGATTTTGTTACATGAACTTGTGCATTTATGGCACCAGTTCGGCCCGTTTTGCACCGAAGTTCGTGGTGTAACGAAACAGTCCAAAACGCTCCAAAACATGAGTTTGGGATCTGTTAGGGTGGATCGGGTGCGTTTGCGTTTGTTGCGAAATATTGCGGCGTGACTTCATAGCACGAACTTGTGCATTAATGGCACCAGTTCAGCCCGTTTTGCCTTGAAGTTCATGCAGTAACGAAATAGTCTGAAACGCCTCAAAACATGACTTTGGGATCCAATGGGGTGGATCGGGTGCGTTCGTTGTGAAAATTCCGACGCAACTTCTTTGCACCAACTTGTGCATAAATGGCACAAGTTCGGCCCGTATTGCATCGAAGTTCGTGCAGTAACGAAACGGTCCGAAACGCCACAAAACATGAGTTTGGGATCTAGTGGGGTAGATCGGGTGCGTTCGTTGTGAAAAATTCCGACGAGACTTCTTTGCACGAACTTGTGCATTGACTGCTCCAGATCGGCCCATTTTGCATCGAAGTTCGTGCAATAAAGAAACGGTCCGAAACACCCAAAAACATGAGTTTGCAGTCAATTGGGGTGGAAAGTGTGCGTTCGTTGTGAAAAATTGCGATGCGATTTTGTTACATGAACTTGTGCATTTATGGCACCAGTTCGGCCCGTTTTGCACCGAAGTTCGTGGTGTAACGAAACAGTCCAAAACGCTCCAAAATATGAGTTTGGGATCCAATAGAGTAGATTGGGTGCGTTCGTTGCGAAATATTTTGACGCGACTTCGTTGCACAAACTTGTGCATTAATAGTTTCGCCCATTTTGAATCGAAGTTCGTGCAGTAACGAAACGGTCCGAAACGCCCCAAAACATCAGTTTGGGATCCAATGGGGTGGATCGGATGCGTTCGTTGTGAAAAATTGTGAAGCAACTTCTTTGCACGAACATGTGCATTAACTGCTCAAGATCGGCCCATTTTGCATCGTAGTTCATGCAGTAATGAAACGGTCCGAAACGCCCAAAAACATGATTTTGCGGTCAATTGGGGTGGAAAGAGTGCGTTCGTTGTGAAAAATTGCGACGCGATTTCGTTACATGAACTTGTGCATTAATGGCACCATTTCGGCCCGTTTTGCACCGAAGTTCGTGGTGTAACGAAACAGTCCAAAACGCTCCAAAACATTACTTTGGGATCCAATAGGGTGGATCGGGAGCGTTTGTTGCGAAATATTCCGACGCGACTTCGTTGCACGAACTTGTGCATTAATGGCACCAGTTCAGCCCATTTTGCCTCAAAGTTCGTGCAGTAACGAAACAGTCCGAAACGCCTTAAAACATGTCTTTGGGATCCAATGGAGTGGATCGGGTGCGTTCGTTGTGAAAATTCCGACGCGACTTCTGTGCACGAACTTGTGCATAAATGGCACCAGATCGACCCGTATTGCATCGAAGTTCGTGCAGTAACGAAACGGTCCGAAACGCCCCAAAACATGAGTTAGGGATCTAGTGGGGTGGATCGGGTGCGTTAGTTGTGAAAACTTCCAACGAGACTTCTTTGCACGAACTTGTGCATTGACTGCTCCAGATCGGCCCATTTTGCATCGAAGTTCGTGCGGTAATGAAACGGTCCGAAACGCCCAAAAACATGAGTTTGCAGTCAATTGGGGTGGAAAGAGTGCGTTTGTTATGAAAAATTGCGACGCGATTTCGTTAATGGCTCCAGTTCGGCCCGTTTGGCACCGAAGTTCGTGTTGTAACGAAACAGTCCAAAATGCTCCAAAACATGAGTTTGGGATGCAATAGGGTGGATCGGGTGCATTTACGTTTGTTGCGAAATATTCCAATGCGACTTCGTTGCACGAACTTGTGCATTAATGGCACCAGTTCAGCCCGTTTTGCCTCGAAGTTCGTGCAGTAACGAAACGGTCAGAAACGCCTCAAAACATGAGTTTGGGATCCAATGGGGTGGATCGGGTGCGTTCGTTGTGAAAATTTCAATGCAACTTCTTTGCACGAACTTGTGCATAAATGGCACCAGATCGACCCGTATTGCATCGAAGTTCGTGCAGTAACGAAACGGTCCGAAACGCCCCAAAATATGAGTTAGGGATCTAGTGGGGTGGATCGGGTGCGTTCGTTGTGAAAAATTCCGACGAGACTTCTTTGCACGAACTTGTGCATTGACTGCTCCAGATCGGCCCATTTTGCATCGAAGTTCGTGCAATAATGAAACGGTCCGAAACACCCAAAAACATGAGTTTGCAGTCAATTGGGGTGGAAAGTGTGCGTTCGTTGTGAAAAATTGCGATGCGATTTTGTTACATGAACTTGTGCATTTATGGCACCAGTTCGGCCCGTTTTGCACCGAAGTTCGTGGTGTAACGAAACAGTCCAAAACGCTCCAAAACATGAGTTTGGGATCCGTTAGGGTGGATCAGGTGCGTTTGCGTTTGTTGCGAAATATTCCGGCGTGACTTCATAGCACGAACTTGTGCATTAATGGCACCAGTTCAGCCCGTTTTGCCTTGAAGTTCATGCAGTAACGAAATAGTCTGAAACGCCTCAAAACATGACTTTGGGATCCAATGGGGTGGATCGGGTGCGTTCGTTGTGAAAATTCCGACGCAACTTCTTTGCACCAACTTGTGCATAAATGGCACAAGTTCGGCCCGTATTGCATCGAAGTTCGTGCAGTAACGAAACGGTCCGAAACGCCCCAAAACATGAGTTTGGGATCTAGTGGGGTAGATCGGGTGCGTTCGTTGTGAAAAATTCCGACGAGACTTCTTTGCACGAACTTCTGCATTGACTGCTCCAGATCGGCCCATTTTGCATCGAAGTTCGTGCAATAAAGAAACGGTCCGAAACACCCAAAAACATGAGTTTGCAGTCAATTGGGGTGGAAAGTGTGCGTTCGTTGTGAAAAATTGCGATGCGATTTTGTTACATGAACTTGTGCATTTATGGCACCAGTTCGGCCCGTTTTGCACCGAAGTTCGTGGTGTAACGAAACAGTCCAAAACGCTCCAAAATATGAGTTTGGGATCCAATAGAGTAGATTGGGTGCGTTCGTTGCGAAATATTTTGACGCGACTTCGTTGCACAAACTTGTGCATTAATAGTTTCGCCCATTTTGAATCGAAGTTCGTGCAGTAACGAAACGGTCCGAAACGCCCCAAAACATCAGTTTGGGATCCAATGGGGTGGATCGGATGCGTTCGTTGTGAAAAATTGTGAAGCAACTTCTTTGCACGAACATGTGCATTAACTGCTCAAGATCGGCCCATTTTGCATCGTAGTTCATGCAGTAATGAAACGGTCCGAAACGCCCAAAAACATGATTTTGCGGTCAATTGGGGTGGAAAGAGTGCGTTCGTTGTGAAAAATTGCGACGCGATTTCGTTACATGAACTTGTGCATTAATGATACCATTTCGGCCCGTTTTGCACCGAAGTTCGTGGTGTAACGAAACAGTCCAAAACGCTCCAAAACATTACTTTGGGATCCAATAGGGTGGATCGGGAGCGTTTGTTGCGAAATATTCCGACGCGACTTCGTTGCACGAACTTGTGCATTAATGGCACCAGTTCAGCCCATTTTGCCTCAAAGTTCGTGCAGTAACGAAACAGTCCGAAACGCCTTAAAACATGTCTTTGGGATCCAATGGAGTGGATCGGGTGCGTTCGTTGTGAAAATTCCGACGCGACTTCTGTGCACGAACTTGTGCATAAATGGCACCAGATCGACCCGTATTGCATCGAAGTTCGTGCAGTAACGAAACGGTCCGAAACGCCCCAAAACATGAGTTAGGGATCTAGTGGGGTGGATCGGGTGCGTTAGTTGTGAAAACTTCCAACGAGACTTCTTTGCACGAACTTGTGCATTGACTGCTCCAGATCGGCCCATTTTGCATCGAAGTTCGTGCGGTAATGAAACGGTCCGAAACGCCCAAAAACATGAGTTTGCAGTCAATTGGGGTGGAAAGAGTGCGTTCGTTATGAAAAATTGCGACGCGATTTCGTTAATGGCTCCAGTTCGGCCCGTTTGGCACCGAAGTTCGTGTTGTAACGAAACAGTCCAAAATGCTCCAAAACATGAGTTTGGGATGCAATAGGGTGCATCGGGTGCATTTACGTTTGTTGCGAAATATTCCAATGCGACTTCGTTGCACGAACTTGTGCATTAATGGCACCAGTTCAGCCCGTTTTGCCTCGAAGTTCGTGCAGTAACGAAACGGTCAGAAACGCCTCAAAACATGAGTTTGGGATCCAATGGGGTGGATCGGGTGCGTTCGTTGTGAAAATTTCAATGCAACTTCTTTGCACGAACTTGTGCATAAATGGCACCAGATCGACCCGTATTGCATCGAAGTTCGTGCAGTAACGAAACGGTCCGAAACGCCCCAAAATATGAGTTAGGGATCTAGTGGGGTGGATCGGGTGCGTTCGTTGTGAAAAATTCCGACGAGACTTCTTTGCACGAACTTGTGCATTGACTGCTCCAGATCGGCCCATTTTGCATCGAAGTTCGTGCAATAATGAAACGGTCCGAAACACCCAAAAACATGAGTTTGCAGTCAATTGGGGTGGAAAGTGTGCGTTCGTTGTGAAAAATTGCGATGCGATTTTGTTACATGAACTTGTGCATTTATGGCACCAGTTCGGCCCGTTTTGCACCGAAGTTCGTGGTGTAACGAAACAGTCCAAAACGCTCCAAAACATGAGTTTGGGATCCGTTAGGGTGGATCAGGTGCGTTTGCGTTTGTTGCGAAATATTCCGGCGTGACTTCATAGCACGAACTTGTGCATTAATGGCACCAGTTCAGCCCGTTTTGCCTTGAAGTTCATGCAGTAACGAAATAGTCTGAAACGCCTCAAAACATGACTTTGGGATCCAATGGGGTGGATCGGGTGCGTTCGTTGTGAAAATTCCGACGCAACTTCTTTGCACCAACTTGTGCATAAATGGCACAAGTTCGGCCCGTATTGCATCGAAGTTCGTGCAGTAACGAAACGGTCCGAAACGCCCCAAAACATGAGTTTGGGATCTAGTGGGGTAGATCGGGTGCGTTCGTTGTGAAAAATTCCGACGAGACTTCTTTGCACGAACTTCTGCATTGACTGCTCCAGATCGGCCCATTTTGCATCGAAGTTCGTGCAATAAAGAAACGGTCCGAAACACCCAAAAACATGAGTTTGCAGTCAATTGGGGTGGAAAGTGTGCGTTCGTTGTGAAAAATTGCGATGCGATTTTGTTACATGAACTTGTGCATTTATGGCACCAGTTCGGCCCGTTTTGCACCGAAGTTCGTGGTGTAACGAAACAGTCCAAAACGCTCCAAAACATTACTTTGGGATCCAATAGGGTGGATCGGGAGCGTTTGTTGCGAAATATTCCGACGCGACTTCGTTGCACGAACTTGTGCATTAATGGCACCAGTTCAGCCCATTTTGCCTCAAAGTTCGTGCAGTAACGAAACAGTCCGAAACGCCTTAAAACATGTCTTTGGGATCCAATGGAGTGGATCGGGTGCGTTCGTTGTGAAAATTCCGACGCGACTTCTGTGCACGAACTTGTGCATAAATGGCACCAGATCGACCCGTATTGCATCGAAGTTCGTGCAGTAACGAAACGGTCCGAAACGCCCCAAAACATGAGTTAGGGATCTAGTGGGGTGGATCGGGTGCGTTAGTTGTGAAAACTTCCAACGAGACTTCTTTGCACGAACTTGTGCATTGACTGCTCCAGATCGGCCCATTTTGCATCGAAGTTCGTGCGGTAATGAAACGGTCCGAAACGCCCAAAAACATGAGTTTGCAGTCAATTGGGGTGGAAAGAGTGCGTTCGTTATGAAAAATTGCGACGCGATTTCGTTAATGGCTCCAGTTCGGCCCGTTTGGCACCGAAGTTCGTGTTGTAACGAAACAGTCCAAAATGCTCCAAAACATGAGTTTGGGATGCAATAGGGTGGATCGGGTGCATTTACGTTTGTTGCGAAATATTCCAATGCGACTTCGTTGCACGAACTTGTGCATTAATGGCACCAGTTCAGCCCGTTTTGCCTCGAAGTTCGTGCAGTAACGAAACGGTCAGAAACGCCTCAAAACATGAGTTTGGGATCCAATGGGGTGGATCGGGTGCGTTCGTTGTGAAAATTTCAATGCAACTTCTTTGCACGAACTTGTGCATAAATGGCACCAGATCGACCCGTATTGCATCGAAGTTCGTGCAGTAACGAAACGGTCCGAAACGCCCCAAAATATGAGTTAGGGATCTAGTGGGGTGGATCGGGTGCGTTCGTTGTGAAAAATTCCGACGAGACTTCTTTGCACGAACTTGTGCATTGACTGCTCCAGATCGGCCCATTTTGCATCGAAGTTCGTGCAATAATGAAACGGTCCGAAACACCCAAAAACATGAGTTTGCAGTCAATTGGGGTGGAAAGTGTGCGTTCGTTGTGAAAAATTGCGATGCGATTTTGTTACATGAACTTGTGCATTTATGGCACCAGTTCGGCCCGTTTTGCACCGAAGTTCGTGGTGTAACGAAACAGTCCAAAACGCTCCAAAACATGAGTTTGGGATCCGTTAGGGTGGATCAGGTGCGTTTGCGTTTGTTGCGAAATATTCCGGCGTGACTTCATAGCACGAACTTGTGCATTAATGGCACCAGTTCAGCCCGTTTTGCCTTGAAGTTCATGCAGTAACGAAATAGTCTGAAACGCCTCAAAACATGACTTTGGGATCCAATGGGGTGGATCGGGTGCGTTCGTTGTGAAAATTCCGACGCAACTTCTTTGCACCAACTTGTGCATAAATGGCACAAGTTCGGCCCGTATTGCATCGAAGTTCGTGCAGTAACGAAACGGTCCGAAACGCCCCAAAACATGAGTTTGGGATCTAGTGGGGTAGATCGGGTGCGTTCGTTGTGAAAAATTCCGACGAGACTTCTTTGCACGAACTTCTGCATTGACTGCTCCAGATCGGCCCATTTTGCATCGAAGTTCGTGCAATAAAGAAACGGTCCGAAACACCCAAAAACATGAGTTTGCAGTCAATTGGGGTGGAAAGTGTGCGTTCGTTGTGAAAAATTGCGATGCGATTTTGTTACATGAACTTGTGCATTTATGGCACCAGTTCGGCCCGTTTTGCACCGAAGTTCGTGGTGTAACGAAACAGTCCAAAACGCTCCAAAATATGAGTTTGGGATCCAATAGAGTAGATTGGGTGCGTTCGTTGCGAAATATTTTGACGCGACTTCGTTGCACAAACTTGTGCATTAATAGTTTCGCCCATTTTGAATCGAAGTTCGTGCAGTAACGAAACGGTCCGAAACGCCCCAAAACATCAGTTTGGGATCCAATGGGGTGGATCGGATGCGTTCGTTGTGAAAAATTGTGAAGCAACTTCTTTGCACGAACATGTGCATTAACTGCTCAAGATCGGCCCATTTTGCATCGTAGTTCATGCAGTAATGAAACGGTCCGAAACGCCCAAAAACATGATTTTGCGGTCAATTGGGGTGGAAAGAGTGCGTTCGTTGTGAAAAATTGCGACGCGATTTCGTTACATGAACTTGTGCATTAATGATACCATTTCGGCCCGTTTTGCACCGAAGTTCGTGGTGTAACGAAACAGTCCAAAACGCTCCAAAACATTACTTTGGGATCCAATAGGGTGGATTGGGAGCGTTTGTTGCGAAATATTCCGACGCGACTTCGTTGCACGAACTTGTGCATTAATGGCACCAGTTCAGCCCATTTTGCCTCAAAGTTCGTGCAGTAACGAAACAGTCCGAAACGCCTTAAAACATGTCTTTGGGATCCAATGGAGTGGATCGGGTGCGTTCGTTGTGAAAATTCCGACGCGACTTCTGTGCACGAACTTGTGCATAAATGGCACCAGATCGACCCGTATTGCATCGAAGTTCGTGCAGTAACGAAACGGTCCGAAACGCCCCAAAACATGAGTTAGGGATCTAGTGGGGCGGATCGGGTGCGTTCGTTGTGAAAACTTCCAACGAGACTTCTTTGCACGAACTTGTGCATTGACTGCTCCAGATCGGCCCATTTTGCATCGAAGTTCGTGCGGTAATGAAACGGTCCGAAACGCCCAAAAACATGAGTTTGCAGTCAATTGGGGTGGAAAGAGTGCGTTCGTTATGAAAAATTGCGACGCGATTTCGTTAATGGCTCCAGTTCGGCCCGTTTGGCACCGAAGTTCGTGTTGTAACGAAATAGTCCAAAATGCTCCAAAACATGAGTTTGGGATGCAATAGGGTGGATCGGGTGCATTTACGTTTGTTGCGAAATATTCCAATGCGTCTTCGTTGCACGAACTTGTGCATTAATGGCACCAGTTCAGCCCGTTTTGCCTCGAAGTTCGTGCAGTAACGAAACGGTCAGAAACGCCTCAAAACATGAGTTTGGGATCCAATGGGGTGGATCGGGTGCGTTCGTTGTGAAAATTTCAATGCAACTTCTTTGCACGAACTTGTGCATAAATGGCACCAGATCGACCCGTATTGCATCGAAGTTCGTGCAGTAACGAAACGGTCCGAAACGCCCCAAAATATGAGTTAGGGATCTAGTGGGGTGGATCGGGTGCGTTCGTTGGGAAGAGTTCCAATGAGACTTCTTTGCACGAACTTGTGCATTGACTGCTCCAGATCGGCCCATTTTGCATCGAAGTTCGTGTGGTAATGAAACGGTCCGAAACACCCAAAAACATGAGTTTCCAGTCAATTGGGGTGGAAAGTGTGCGTTCGTTATGAAAAATTGCGACGCGATTTCGTTACATGAACTTGTGCATTAATGGCACCAGTTCGGCCTATTTTGCACCGAAGTTCGTGTTGTAACGAAACAGTCCAAAACGCTCCAAAACTTGAGTTTGGGATCCAATAGGGTGGATCGGGTGCGTTTGCGTTTGTTGCAAAATATTCCGGCGCGACTTCTTTGCACGAACTTGTGCATAAATGGCACCAGATCGACCCGTATTGCATCGAAGTTCGTGTAGTAACGAAACGGGCCGAAATGCCCCAAAACATGAGTTTGGGATCCAATGGGGTGGATCGGATGCGTTCGTTGTGAAAAATTCTGAAGCAACTTCTTTGCACGAAGATATGCATTAACTGCTCAAGATCGGCCCATTTTGCATCAAAGTTCATGCAGTAATGAAACTGTCCGAGACGCCCAAAAACATGATTTTGCGGGCAATTGGGGTGGAAAGAGTGTGTTTGTTGTGAAAAATTGCGACACGATTTCGTTAATGGCTCCAGTTCGGCCCGTTTGGCACCGAAGTTCGTGTTGTAACGAAACAGTCCAAAATGCTCCTAAACATGAGTTTGGGATCCATTATGGTGGATCGGGTGCGTTTGCGTTTGTTGCGAAATATTCCGGCGCGACTTCATTGCACGAACTTGCACATTAATGGCACCAGTTCATCCCGTTTTGCCTCGAAGTTCGTGCAGTAACGAAACGGTCCGAAATCCCCCAAAACATGAGTTTGGGATCCAATGGGGTGGATCGGATGCGTTCGTTGTGAAAAATTCTGAAGCAACTTCTTTCCACGAACATATGCATAAACTGCTCAAGATCGGCCCATTTTGCATCAAAGTTCATGCAGTAATGAAAGTGTCCGAGACGCCCAAAAACATGATTTTGCGGTCAATTGGGGTGGAAAGAGTGTGTTTGTTGTGAAAAATTGCGACGCGATTTCGTTAATGGCTCCAGTTCGGCCCGTTTGGCACCGAAGTTCGTGTTGTAACGAAACAGCCCAAAATGCTCCAAAACATGAGTTTGGGATCCGTTAGGTTGGATCGGGTGCGTTTGCGTTTGTTGCGAAATATTCCGGCGCGACTTCATAGCACGAACTTGTGCATTAATGGCACCAGTTCAGCCCGTTTTGCTTTGAAGTTCATGCAGTAACGAAATAGTCTGAAACGCCTCAAAACATGACTTTGGGATCCAATGGGGTGGATCGGGTGCGTTCGTTGTGAAAATTCCGACGCAACTTCTTTGCACCAACTTGTGCATAAATGGCACAAGTTCGGCCCGTATTGCATCGAAGTTCGTGCAGTAACGAAACGGTCCGAAACGCCCCAAAACATGAGTTTGGGATCTAGTGGGGTAGATCGGGTGCGTTCGTTGTGAAAAATTCCGACGAGACTTCTTTGCACGAACTTGTGCATTGACTGCTCCAGATCGGCCCATTTTGCATCGAAGTTCGTGCAATAATGAAACGGTCCGAAACACCCAAAAACATGAGTTTGCAGTCAATTGGGGTGGAAAGTGTGCGTTCGTTGTGAAAAATTGCGATGCGATTTTGTTACATGAACTTGTGCATTTATGGCACCAGTTCGGCCCGTTTTGCACCGAAGTTCGTGGTGTAACGAAACAGTCCAAAACGCTCCAAAACATGAGTTTGGGATCCGTTAGGGTGGATCAGGTGCGTTTGCGTTTGTTGCGAAATATTCCGGCGTGACTTCATAGCACGAACTTGTGCATTAATGGCACCAGTTCAGCCCGTTTTGCCTTGAAGTTCATGCAGTAACGAAATAGTCTGAAACGCCTCAAAACATGACTTTGGGATCCAATGGGGTGGATCGGGTGCGTTCGTTGTGAAAATTCCGACGCAACTTCTTTGCACCAACTTGTGCATAAATGGCACAAGTTCGGCTCGTATTGCATCGAAGTTCGTGCAGTAACGAAACGGTCCGAAACGCCCCAAAACATGAGTTTGGGATCTAGTGGGGTAGATCGGGTGCGTTCGTTGTGAAAAATTCCGACGAGACTTCTTTGCACGAACTTGTGCATTGACTGCTCCAGATCGGCCCATTTTGCATCGAAGTTCGTGCGGTAATGAAACGGTCCGAAACGCCCAAAAACATGAGTTTGCACTCAATTGGGGTGGAAAGAGTGCGTTCGTTATGAAAAATTGCGATGCGATTTCGTTACATGAACTTGTGCATTAATGGCACCAGTTCGGCCTATTTTGCACCGAAGTTCGTGGTGTAACGAAACAGTCCAAAACGCTCCAAAACATTACTTTGGGATCCAATAGGGTGGATCGGGAGCGTTTGTTGCGAAATATTCCGACGCGACTTCGTTGCACGAACTTGTGCATTAATGGCACCAGTTCAGCCCATTTTGCCTCAAAGTTCGTGCAGTAACGAAACAGTCCGAAACGCCTTAAAACATGTCTTTGGGATCCAATGGAGTGGATCGGGTGCGTTCGTTGTGAAAATTCCGACGCGACTTCTGTGCACGAACTTGTGCATAAATGGCACCAGATCGACCCGTATTGCATCGAAGTTCGTGCAGTAACGAAACGGTCCGAAACGCCCAAAACATGAGTTAGGGATCTAGTGGGGTGGATCGGGTGCGTTCGTTGTGAAAAATTCCAACGAGACTTCTTTGCACGAACTTGTGCATTGACTGCTCCAGATCGGCCCATTTTGCATCGAAGTTCGTGCGGTAATGAAACGGTCCGAAACGCCCAAAAACATGAGTTTGCACTCAATTGGGGTGGAAAGAGTGCGTTCGTTATGAAAAATTGCGATGCGATTTCGTTACATGAACTTGTGCATTAATGGCACCAGTTCGGCCTATTTTGCACCGAAGTTCGTGTTGTAACGAAACAGTCCAAAACGCTCCAAAACTTGAGTTTGGGATCCAATAGGGTGGATCGGGTGCGTTTGCGTTTGTTGCGAAATATTCCGGCGCGACTTCATTGCACGAAGTTGTACATTAATGGCACCAGTTTAGCCCGTTTTGCCTCGTAGTTCGTGCAGTAACGAAACGGTCCGAAATCCCCCAAAACATGAGTTTGGGATCCAATGGGGTGGATCGGATGCGTTCGTTGTGAAAAATTCTGAAGCAACTTCTTTCCACGAACATATGCATTAACTGCTCAAGATCGGCCCATTTTGCATCAAAGTTATGCAGTAATGAAAGTGTCCGAGACGCCCAAAAACATGATTTTGCGGTCAATTGGGGTGGAAAGAGTGTGTTTGTTGTGAAAAATTGCGACGCGATTTCGTTAATGGCTCCAGTTCGGCCCGTTTGGCACCGAAGTTCGTGTTGTAACGAAACAATCCAAAATATTCCAAAACATGAGTTTGGGATCCAATATGGTGGATCGGGTGCATTTGCGTTTGTTGCGAAATATTCCCACACGACTTCGTTGCACGAACTTGTGCATTAATGGCACCAGTTCTGCCCGTTTTGCCTCGAAGTTCGTGCAGTAACGAAACGGTCAGAAACACCTCAAAACATGAGTTTGGGATCGAATGGGGTGGATCGGGTGCGTTCGTTGTGAAAATTCCGATGCAACTTCGTTGCACGAACTTGTGCATAAATGGCACGAGTTCGACCCGTATTGCATCGAAGTTCGTGCAGTAACGAAACGGTCTGAAACGCCCCAAAAAATGAGTTTGGATCTAGTGAGGTGGATCGGGTGCGTTCGTTGTGAAAAATTCCGACGAGACTTCTTTGCACGAACTTGTGCATTGGCTGCTCCAGAACGGCCCATTTTGCATCGAAGTTCGTGCGGTAATGAAACGATCCGAAACGCCCAAAAACATTAGTTTGCAGTCAATTGGGGTGGAAAGAGTGCGTTCGTTATGAAAAATTGCGACGCGATTTCGTTACATGAACTTGTGCATTAATGGCACCAGTTCGGCCTATTTTGCACCGAAGTTCGTGTTGTAACGAAACAGTCCAAAACGCTCCAAAACTTGAGTTTGGGATCTAATAGAGTGGATCGGGTGCGTTTGCGTTTGTTGCAAAATATTAAGGCGCGACTTCTTTGCACGAACTTGTGCATAAATGGCACCAGATCGACCCGTATTGCATCGAAGTTCGTGTAGTAACGAAACGGGCCGAAATGCCCAAAACATGAGTTTGGGATCCAATGGGGTGGATCGGATGCGTTCGTTGTGAAAAATTCTGAAGCAACTTCTTTGCACGAAGATATGCATTAACTGCTCAAGATCGGCCCATTTTGCATCAAAGTTCATGCAGTAATGAAACTGTCCGAGACGCCCAAAAACATGATTTTGCGGTCAATTGGGGTGGAAAGAGTGTGTTTGATGTGAAAAATTGCGACGCGATTTCGTTAATGGCTCCAGTTCGGCCCGTTTGGCACCGAAGTTCGTGTTGTAACGAAACAGTCCAAAATGCTCCAAAACATAAGTTTGGGATCCAATAGGGTGGATCGGGTGCATTTGCGTTTGTTGCGAAATATTCCAACACGACTTCGCTGCACGAACTTGTGCATTAATGGCACCAGTTCAGCCCGTTTTGCCTCGAAGTTCGTGCAGTAACGAAACGGTCAGAAATGCCTCAAAACATGAGTTTGGGATCCAATCGGGTAGATCGGGTGCGTTCGTTGTGAAAGTTCCAATGCAACTTCTTTGCACGAACTTGTGCATAAATGGCACGAGTTCGACCTGTATTGCATCGAAGTTCGTGCAGTAACGAAACGGTCCGAAACACCCCAAAAAATGAGTTTGGGATCTAGTGAGGTGGATCGGGTGCGTTCGTTGTGAAAAATTCCGACGAGACTTCTTTGCACGAACTTGTGCATTGACTGCTCCAGATCGGCCCATTTTGCATCGAAGTTCGTGCGGTAATGAAACGATCCGAAACGCCAAAAAACATTAGTTTGCGGTCAATTGGGGTGGAAAGAGTGCGTTTGTTATGAAAAAATGCGACACGATTTCGTTACATGAACTTGTGCATTAATGGCACCAGTTCGGCCTTTTTTGCACCGCAGTTCGTATTGTAACAAAACAGTCCAAAACGCTCCAAAACATGAGTTTGGGATCCAATAGGGTGGATCGGGAGCGTTTGTTGCGAAATATTCCGACGCGACTTCGTTGCACGAACTTGTGCATTAGTGGCACCAGATCGAACCGTATTGCATCGAAGTTCGTGCAGTAACGAAACGGTCCGAAACGCCCCAAAACATGAGTTAGGGATCTAGTGGGGTGGATCGGGTGCGTTCGTTGTGAAAAATTCCGACGAGACTTCTTTGCACGAACTTGTGCATTGACTGCTCCAGATCGGCCCATTTTGCATCGAAGTTCGTGCGGTAATGAAACGGTCCGAAACGCCCAAAAACATGAGTTTGCAGTCAATTGGGGTGGAAAGAGTGCGTTCGTGATGAAAAATTGCGACGCGATTTCGTTACATGAACTTGTGCATTAATGGCACCAGTTCTGCCTATTTTGCACCGAAGTTCGTGTTGTAACGAAACATTCCAAAACGCTCCAAAACTTGAGTTTGGGATCCAATAGGGTGGATCGGGTGCGTTTGCGTTTGTTGCAAAATATTCCGGCGCGACTTCTTTGCACGAACTTGTGCATAAATGGCACCAGATCGACCCGTATTGCATCGAAGTTCGTGTAGTAAGGAAACGGGCCGAAATGCCCCAAAACATGAGTTTGGGATCCAATGGGGTGGATCGGATGCGTTCGTTGTGAAAAATTCTGAAGCAACTTCTTTGCACGAAGATATGCATTAACTGCTCAAGATCGGCCCATTTTGCATCAAAGTTCATGCAGTAATGAAACTGTCCGAGACGCCCAAAAACATGATTTTGCGGTCAATTGGGGTGGAAAGAGTGTGTTTGTTGTGAAAAATTGCGACGCGATTTCGTTAATGGCTCCAGTTCGGCCCGTTTGGCACCGAAGTTTGTGTTGTGACGAAACAATCCAAAATGCTCCTAAACATGAGTTTGGGATCCATTATGGTGGATCGGGTGCGTTTGCGTTTGTTGCGAAATATTCCGGCGCGACTTCATTGCACGAACTTGTACATTAATGGCACCAGTTTAGCCCGTTTTGCCTCGAAGTTCGTGCAGTAACGAAACGGTCCGAAATCCCCCAAAACATGAGTTTGGGATCCAATGGGGTGGATCGGATGCGTTCGTTGTGAAAAAATCTGAAGCAACTTCTTTCCACGAACATATGCATTAACTGCTCAAGATCGGCCCATTTTGCATCAAAGTTATGCAGTAATGAAAGTGTCCGAGACGCCCAAAAACATGATTTTGCGGTCAATTGGGGTGGAAAGAGTGTGTTTGTTGTGAAAAATTGCGACGCGATTTCGTTAATGGCTCCAGTTCGGCCCGTTTGGCACCGAAGTTCGTGTTGTAACGAAACAGTCCAAAATGCTCCAAAACATGAGTTTGGGATGCAATAGGGTGGATCGGGTGCATTTACGTTTGTTGCGAAATATTCCAACACGACTTCGTTGCACGAACTTGTGCATTAATGGCACCAGTTCAGCCCATTTTGCCTCGAAGTTCGTGCAGTAACGAAACGGTCAGAAACGCCTCAAAACATGAGTTTGGGATCCAATGGGGTGGATCGGGTGCGTTCGTTGTGAAAATTCCAATGCAACTTCTTTGCACGAACTTGTGCATAAATGGCACCAGATCGACCCGTATTGCATCGAAGTTCGTGCAGTAACGAAACGGTCCGAAACGCCCCAAAATATGAGTTAGGGATCTAGTGGGGTGGATCGGGTGCGTTCGTTGGGAAGAGTTCCAATGAGACTTCTTTGCACGAACTTGTGCATTGACTGCTCCAGATCGGCCCATTTTGCATCGAAGTTCGTGTGGTAATGAAACGGTCCGAAACACCCAAAAACATGAGTTTGCAGTCAATTGGGGTGGAAAGTGTGCGTTCGTTATGAAAAATTGCGACGCGATTTCGTTACATGAACTTGTGCATTAATGGCACCAGTTCGGCCTATTTTGCACCGAAGTTCGTGTTGTAACGAAACAGTCCAAAACGCTCCAAAACATGAGTTTGGGATCCGTTAGGGTGGATCGGGTGCGTTTGCGTTTGTTGCGAAATATTCCGGCGCGACTTGATAGCACGAACTTGTGCATTAATGGCACCAGTTCAGCCCGTTTTGCCTTGAAGTTCATGCAGTAACGAAATAGTCTGAAACGCCTCAAAACATGACTTTGGGATCCAATGGGGTGGATCGGGTGCGTTCGTTGTGAAAATTCCGACGCAACTTCTTTGCACCAACTTGTGCATAAATGGCACAAGTAAGGCCCGTATTGCATCGAAGTTCGTGCAGTAACTGATGTGGACATCACCAGAATGGATACACCCACATGTAATAAACACACATGGAAGGTATGGAGGACCAAAGAAGTTGATTGGGGACCAAGCCTAAGTCTTCCCAATGTTCTCCATCAGGCCACCACGTCACTTTTGGTGCAAGGAAAGAAAGAGTCCATGTCCAACACGTTTTGGAGGCTGGATTCGGACTGCAGAATAGCACCAACTTGTGACGGACACCACGGTCGCATACGAACTCGGATAGGGACGTTCAAGTACTTCGTGGAAAGCTTATGAAGTCTAGTTTCATATGGATCCGGACTCAAGTCCATATCTCTCCTGATTCGTCCGCAATGACCAAAATACTACCGACTGGTTTTCTGTCTAAAGGTGCTGCGACATCTTAATTTGGCCCGATGGGCTTTGTATCAAGTTGGGTCCATTAGGGACGCGTCCTAGGGTTGGAGTGCGACTCAAACACCCTCTTGGTCGTCCTCCTAGGTATTAATAAGGGTTAGAGCCGCCATGAACAGATTGGGGGTTTTTGTTTTGTTGAAAGTTTAGCCATTGCTACTTCCTTGTAGACGCGTGTGTCGACTAGACCATCCGTTCTACTCGATTCGGAACCCCACCTTGTTGATTTCAGATTGGTTATTATCTCCATATTTGCAATTGAGTTGCTTGTTCTACTTGTTCTTGCTGGTTCTTCGATTGCTTGCAGGACAGGTGCCCTAGTGGCCGGGTGTCGCGCTCCACAAGATCGCGGCAGCCATTGGAGGTGGTGTATCGGTTGCTAAGGCGCAGCGTCCTTGGAAGGCTGTAGTCGGGCCGTGAACGTCGCCTCCATCTCAAATCGAGTTATCCCCCGCCTCTCATCGAAAGATCGGGAACAAACCCTAGCGGGTTCACATCAGTTGGTAATCAGAGCAAGGTTTATCGGTGAGAGACTTATCTTTGCTATTTTTTTTCCTATAGTCCAGAAAAACCAAAAAAAAGGTAGATTAGTTTGCCGGCAATCCTATAAACCCTTTGAGCCTTTGCTGGTACTACTTAGTTAGGGCTTGTTGAGTTTTCGGTTGCATCGGTTGCGTCGTGTTGCTGGTCTTAGTTTAGTCCTTTAGAGTTTCGAGTTCTTGTCACCTCTTTTTGTCTCGGAGTTTCAATTCATCAGTGGAAGAAAACTTTCATTGTTTCTGTGTCCGGTCTCCGATTTGCGAGTTTTTGTACAATCTGGAAAGCGTAACTCGTGATCTTTCCAAAGGATCTGACCTGGGTCACAAACTCCATCTAAGTGCTCCAGAATCGACTTGGAGATTTGTGCGTCTGGCTGCGTGAAACAAGTTTCGTCAATCTGAGTTGGTAGCAGCTATATGCAGTAATCCTGTTGCGTTGTTTGTCAAACAAAGGATTTTAGTCCTCTACAAAAAAAAAGAAGAAGAAAAAAAGAAAACAAAGTGAAAAAAACAGAAAAGAAAAGAAAAGAAACGAAAAAGAAGAAAGGGGCTGATCCATCTTTTGTGTTCCTGCTGTTTCGGTTGGTGCTTTGTGACTTCATTTGTGTCCAGGCTCGCGCCTCTAGTACGGTCTATGCTAGGACCAGCATAGTACCGCCGTTGAACGATTTTTCAGCTTGCTTTTGTAACTAACGTGGTGCTAGTTCATCCTTGCTTCAGCCCACCTATAGCTCCACATATCCGACTACAGCTTGACAGGTCCTGTTGTTGCGGCACCGATACACTTCTTTCAAGGTGCTTGACTTGTTGGTTGCCGACTCATCCTGTTTTGCTTGGTAAGAACTGGTAAGAGCTCGTATTAAACAAGTTGAGTTCGAGAGAATTACAACCGACACATTCTAGTAGTTGACAGGAGGATACATATTATTTTTGTGTTCTTGTTTTCTACTGATCATGGCAGGTGATACAGTGATTTTTGAGCGGAGCAAACAACAACAAAATATTCTGGACATTATTCAATGCTTGCCTTTATATCCTGGTGAGTTTGATCCTAAAGCTTACATTGATTGGGAGCTAAAAGTAGATAATGAATTTGATGAGCATGACCTGTCGGAGAAACAAATGATTTATATTGCCTCTAATATTTTAACAGAAAATGCTTTGCTAGAATGGAAATATATTTGTAGGCATAACATTATTCCGCAAACTTGGAAAGAATTCAAAATACATTTTAGAGATGCCTATATTCCTGCATATTATGTTGATCATTTGCTTACCAAACTAGAGAAATTAAAACAGGGTAGTAGGACTGTGAAACAATACTACCATGATTTTAAAATTTGTATCATGTTTGGTGGATTGGATGAATGCATGGAAGATGTTATGAATAGGTTCATGAGAGGGCTCAATTCTGAAATTCGAAACTTGTTAATTGGCAAGTCCTATTGCTATATCGGTCAATTGTTTTGTCTTGCTCTCCATGCTGAAAAAGAAATTCTTTCATTTGTGAATACTTGCAAGAATGATGTGACTCATAGTGTCCAAACTTTGTCCACTCTACATGCTAACAAAGAGCAACGAATAGTGGAACCTGCTGCTGATTCAACTTTTTCACAAGATAAATTACTTGTTGTTTCTTATGATAAAGAGGACTTGTGTGCTAATACTTCTTTTACTCATATACCAGAATTAATGAATAAGTGTGATATTTTTGG
Source organism: Panicum miliaceum (assembly GCA_032594955.1). Classification (NCBI taxonomy): domain Eukaryota; kingdom Viridiplantae; phylum Streptophyta; class Magnoliopsida; order Poales; family Poaceae; genus Panicum; species Panicum miliaceum. The sequence goes on from CM064070.1 coordinate 10,253,269, forward strand.
TTTGGAACCATACGAATGTGCTGTAGATAATCCTTCTCATCCTATTACTTGTGTACAAGATGAACTGAAATTGTTGTCTTCTTTAAATACTTTGGGTTATATTGAATTTAATATTCTGTGTAATCTAAATTGTCTAAAAGAGAAGGTTCAATTAGATTCTAATTTGCCAAGTTTAAATCATTGTTCGCTTCATGCAATTGGAAAAAATGACATCAAAGGAGAATATTTGGTGCATAAAGTGTATATCTGTTCTAATCTGAAATATCCTTTTGGGCTACAATACCATGAGCAAATAGGGGGCTGCATTAACACTAATAATATCTTGCAAAGTTTTTCTAGTTTTTCTCTTATGCAACAGGATCAGCCTGAAGAACGGGAGCATTGTTTGTTGTGCCCATGCAGCATAGTCGTCGCTCCATGTTCCAACAACAAAGCAAGCACCTTTGAATACCGTTGGAGCAAGTCGAGGACGACTTGCAGCCAAGAAGGGGAGAATGATGTGGACATCACCAGAATGGATACACCCACATGTAATAAACACACATGGAAGGTATGGAGGACCAAAGAAGTTGATTGGGGACCAAGCCTAAGTCTTCCCAATGTTCTCCATCAGGCCACCACGTCACTTTTGGTGCAAGGAAAGAAAGAGTCCATGTCCAACACGTTTTGGAGGCTGGATTCGGACTGCAGAATAGCACCAACTTGTGACGGACACCACGGTCGCATACGAACTCGGATAGGGACGTTCAAGTACTTCGTGGAAAGCTTATGAAGTCTAGTTTCATATGGATCCGGACTCAAGTCCATATCTCTCCTGATTCGTCCGCAATGACCAAAATACTACCGACTGGTTTTCTGTCTAAAGGTGCTGCGACATCTTAATTTGGCCCGATGGGCTTTGTATCAAGTCGGGTCCATTAGGGACGCGTCCTAGGGTTGGAGTGCGACTCAAACACCCTCTTGGTCGTCCTCCTAGGTATTAATAATGATGAGGACACCAACACCAACGATACATCCTGATGAGGACACCAACACCAACGATACATCCACTCCGACACAAGTACCTATTGCTGGTCCTATTACTCGTGCTCGTGCGCATCAACTTAATCATCAGGTGAGTTCAAATCTAAGCTCAGGTGCATCATGTTTAGACCATGGAGACCCGTGTACTCTTGTTTTGCTTAGGAACCAAGGAGGCGGCCGAAAGGGAAACGGATTCGCGCAAGCTGGATTCGGACTGCAGAACAGTACCAACTTGTGACGGACACCACGGTCGCATATGAACTCGGATTGGGGCGTTCAAGTACTTCGTGGAAAGCTTATGAAGTCTTCTTTCAAACGGATCCGGCCTCATAGCCATATCTATTACGAGTCGGCCGCAATAGTTAAATTAATACAGAGTCCTTTTCTGCCCATGGTGCTGCGTCACCCTGTTTTGGTCCAATGGGCCGTGTATCAAGTTGAGTCCATTACGGACGCGTCCTAGGGTTGGAGTACGACCCCAACACCCCTATGGTCGTCCTCCCACGTACTTATACCCCTTAGCCGCCGCCAAGGATGCTTGGGTTTTGTTTAGATCAAGTTTAGCCTTCGCTACTTGCTTGCAAGCGCGCGTGCTGGATCAGCCGCCCGTCTTCTTGTCTTCGGAACCCCACCATTGTTGAGATTGCGTGTGAAACCTTCATTTATATCTAGTAAATTCAGTACTTGTCATACTTGTTCTTGCTAGTTCTTCGATTGCTTGCAGGACGAGTGCCCTAGTGGCCGGGTGCCGCGCTCCACAAGATCGCGACAGCCATTGGAGGGGGTGTATCGGTTGCTAAGGCGCAGCTTGGAAGGCTGTAGTCGGGCCGTGAACGTCGCCTCCATCGACCAATCGAGTTATCCACGCCTCTCATCGAAAGATCGGGAATCAAACCCTAGCGGGTCGCCATTAGTTGGTAATCAGAGCAAGGTTTATCGGTGAGAGACTTCTAATTCTTCGCTGTTTTATTTTTCCTATAGTCCAGAAAAGCCAAAAAAAAATAGTAGATTAGTTTACCTTCAGTCCTATAAACTCGTTTGAGCCTTTGCTAGCACTGCTTAGTTAGGGCTTGTTGAACTTTCGGTTGCATCGGTTGCGTCGAGTTGCTGGTCTTAGTTTTAGTCCTTTAGAGTTTCGAGTTCTTGTCACGTTCTAGTCACAACCGTGCGCTACCATACATACTCCGTGTTGGTGGAATCCGAGTCCATATTCGTGTTCAAGTCCGAGTTAGATTCTGTGTTGGTTTGTGACCGAATCGCACGCGGTGCTGTGATTCGAGTAGGGATCGATTTCCTAGTCCCAATTGGTTATTGTGCCGTGTTATAAAATTCCATTGCTTTTCGCACTTGTACTGCATATTTTGTAACGCTCCAGAAAGGCAGAAGTAGTCTCGGCTTACTCAAACCACAACTTTTCACGAATACATATAGCCTCGGCTTACTCCAGAGAGAGAGAGAGAGAGAGAAAAGTTTGTGTGCTGTGTGGCTCTTTTGAAGTCTTTTAGGTTATATAATCAGTTTTGAGGATCCCCTGAAAAAAAAAAAGAAAAAAAAAGAGAAAAAAAAAAGAAGGAAAAAAAAAAGAAAGGAAAAAAAAAAGAAAAAAAAAAGAAGAAGAAGAAAAAGAGGGGAAGAAAAAGGGGCTGTTCTTTGTGCATCTTTTTTGTTCTTCGGTGGTGTCTCGTGACTTCATTTGTGTCCAGGCTCGCGTCTCTAGCACGGTCTAGGCTAGGACCAGCATAGTACCGCCGTTGAACGATTTTTCAGCTTGCTTTTGTAACTAACGTGGTGCTAGTTCATCCTTGCTTCAGCCCACCTATAGCTCCACATATCCGACTACAGCTTGACAGGTCCTGTTGTTGCGGCACCGATACACTTCATCCCACGGTTGCAGACTTGTTGGTTGCCGTCCCCTCCTGTTGAGCAAGGTAAGAATTGGTAAGAGCTTGTGTAACAGGTTGAGTGTGAGCGCCTTGCAGTAGCTACATCCCATTAGTTGTAGGATCTTATTTCTTCACCTATTTTCGTATTTCCTTTGTTCATCTAACCATGACAGGATCAGAGGGTGATGGGAGTTTAGGTCACTCTCCTCGTACAAAGGGAATCATACAACATTTTGAAAATAAGATGAGGAGGCATGTAGATGGGCTTGCTGAAGATATGCTGGTGTCAAATGATAAGATTGGGCAGTTGGAGGCCACGCAGCTTGCCACCAACACCAAGCTTACAAGGCTGGAGATGTCGGTCGCTCATATTGACCAAAGCCTTGCTGCTCTTTTGAGGCGTTTTGATGAGATGCATGCCAGAACTGCAAATGGGCATGAGGGAGAAAACAAGAAGGATGAGCGTGTCGAGGATAATTGGGATGATTATGTCGCTGATACTGAACTAGATGACCAAGATGCTCCTAGTCGCCGACGACTGCGAACTAATCGGAGAGGTATGGGTGGACATCGACGACGTGAGGTACATAATAATGATGATGCTTTCAGTAAAATAAAATTTAAGATACCTTCTTTTGATGGAAAATACGATCCTGATGCATACATTACTTGGGAAATTGCTGTTGATCAAAAGTTTGCATGTCATGAATTTCCAGAGAATATACGTGTTAGGGCTGCTACTAGTGAATTTACTGATTTTGCCTCTGTTTGGTGGATAGAACATGCTAAGAAAAATCCTAATAATATTCCACAAACCTGGGATGCCTTGAAACGGGTCATGCGGGCTAGATTTGTTCCTTCTTACTATGCGCGTGATCTGTTACATAGATTGCAACAATTGAGACAGGGTAATAAAAGTGTAGAAGAATACTATCAGGAATTACAAATGGGTGTGTTGCGTTGTAATTTAGTGGAGGATGAGGAACCTGCTATGGCTAGATTTTTAGGAGGTTTGAATCGAGAAATTCAGGACATTCTTGCTTATAAAGATTATACTAACGTAACCCGTTTGTTCCATCTTGCTTGTAAAGCTGAAAGGGAAGTGCTGGGACGACGTGCTAGTACAAGAACTAATATTTCTGCAGGAAAACCTTCATCATGGCAGCCGCGCACATCTACCTCATTGACCGGACGAGCTCCTGCACCTTCTACATTCCCGAGTCGGTCGACAATACCCGCTCCATCCAACGATAAGACACGTGCTCCCCCGACAAATTCAGCAACCACGACTGTCCAGAAACCAGCCACGAGTGCATCTTCGGTTGCCTCCACGGGAAGGACAAGAGATATTCAGTGCCATCGATGCAAGGGCTTTGGCCACGTGCAACGTGACTGCCCTAACAAGCGCGTTTTGGTGGTCAAAGGAGATGGTGGGTATTCCTCTGCTAGTGATTTTGATGAAGATACACTTGCTTTGCTTGCTGCTGACCATGCAGGTACTAAGGAACAACCAGAAGAGCAGATAGGTGCAGAGGATGCAGATCATTATGAGAGCCTCATTGTGCAGCGTGTACTTAGTGCACAAATGGAAAAGGCGGAGCAAAATCAACGGCATACACTATTCCAAACAAAGTGTGTTATTAAAGAGCGTTCATGCCGTTTGATAATTGATGGAGGTAGCTGCAACAACTTGGCTAGCAGCGATATGGTCGAGAAGCTTGCACTTACAACAAAACCGCACCCACATCCATATCACATTCGGTGGCTCAACAATAGTGGTAAGGTCAAGGTAACGAGATTGGTACGAATTAATTTCACTATTGGTTCATATCATGATGTTGTTGAATGCGATGTTGTGCCTATGGAAGCTTGTCATATTCTGCTAGGTAGACCATGGCAATTTGATACCGATAGCATGCATCATGGTAGATCAAATCAATATTCTCTTATACATCATGATAAGAAAATCGTTTTGCTTCCTATGTCACCTGAATCTATTGTGCGTGATGATGTTGCTAAAGCTAAGAGAACTAAAGCTGAGATCGATAAGAATGCCAAATCTGTTAGTAGCAGGGAAGATGAGATAAGATTGAAAGGACATTGCTTGCTTGCTACTAAGTCTGATATTAATGAATTGATTGCTTCCACTTCTGTTGCCTATGCTTTGGTGTGCAAGAATGCTTTGATTTCAGTTCACGATATGCAGCATTCTTTGCCCCCGGCTGTTGCTAACCTTTTGCAGGAGTATTCTGATGTGTTTCCAAGTGAGATACCAGCGGGGCTGCCACCAATACGAGGGATTGAGCACCAAATTGACCTTATTCCTGGTACATCATTGCCAAACCGTGCGCCATACAGGACAAATCCGGAAGAAACTAAGGAAATTCAGCGACAAGTGCAAGAACTACTCGACAAAGGTTATGTGCGTGAGTCTCTTAGTCCTTGTGCTGTTCCAGTTATTTTAGTGCCTAAAAAGGATGGAACATGGAGTATGTGTGTTGATTGTAGGGCTATTAATAATATTACAATTCGATATCGACACCCTATCCCTCGTTTGGATGATATGCTTGATGAATTGAGTGGTGCTATTGTGTTTTCCAAAGTTGATTTGCGTAGTGGGTACCACCAGATTCGTATGAAATTGGGAGATGAATGGAAAACTGCTTTCAAAACTAAGTTCGGGTTATATGAGTGGTTAGTCATGCCTTTTGGGTTAACTAATGCACCGAGTACTTTCATGAGATTAATGAATGAGGTTCTGCGTGCTTTCATTGGGAAATTTGTTGTTGTCTACTTTGATGATATATTGATTTACAGCAAATCTTTCGATGAACATCTTGATCACTTACGTGCTGTTTTTAATGCTTTACGAGATGCACGTTTATTTGGTAACCTTGAGAAGTGCACCTTTTGCACCGATCGAGTGTCTTTTCTTGGCTATGTCGTGACTCCACAGGGAATCGAGGTTGATCAAGCCAAGGTGGAAGCTATACATGGATGGCCTATACCGAAGACTATCACGCAAGTGCAGAGTTTCCTAGGACTTGCTGGTTTCTATCGTCGTTTTGTGAAGGACTTCAGCACCATTGCCGCGCCTTTGAATGAGCTTACAAAGAAGGGAGTGCCTTTTAGTTGGGGTAAAACACAAGAGAACTCCTTCAACACGCTGAAAGATAAGTTGACACATGCACCTCTCCTCCAACTCCCTGATTTTAATAAAACCTTTGAGCTTGAATGTGATGCTAGTGGCATTGGTTTGGGTGGTGTTTTGTTACAAGAAGGCAAACCTATTGCTTATTTCAGTGAAAAATTGAGCGGGCCTGTTCTGAATTATTCTACTTATGATAAGGAATTGTATGCTCTTGTTCGCACATTAGAAACATGGCAGCATTATCTATGGCCCAAAGAGTTTGTTATTCATTCAGATCATGAATCTTTAAAACATATTCGTAGTCAAGGAAAATTGAACCGTAGACATGCTAAGTGGGTTGAATTTATTGAATCTTTTCCTTATATTATTAAGCACAAGAAAGGGAAAGAGAATATAATTGCTGATGCATTGTCTAGGAGATACACCTTGTTGAACCAACTTGATTACAAAATATTTGGATTGGAAACGATTAAAGATCAATATGTTAATGATGCTGATTTTAAAGATGTGTTGCTGCATTGTAAAGAGGGGAAGGGATGGAACAAATTCATCGTTAGTGATGGGTTTGTCTTTAGAGCTAACAAGCTATGCATTCCAGCTAGCTCCGTTCGCTTGTTATTGTTGCAGGAAGCGCATCGAGGTGGCTTAATGGGGCATTTTGGAGCAAAGAAAACGGAAGATATACTTGCTGGTCATTTCTTTTGGCCAAAGATGAGAAGAGATGTGGAGAGATTTATTGCTCGCTGCACGACATGTCAAAAGGCTAAATCACGATTGAATCCACATGATTTGAAGCCATATTTGGGAGAGGAAGATGAGCTTGAGTCGAGGACGACTCAAATGCAAGAAGGGGAGGATGATGAGGACACCAACACCAACGATACATCCACTCCGACACAAGTACCTATTGCTGGTCCTATTACTCGTGCTCGTGCGCATCAACTTAATCATCAGGTGAGTTCAAATCTAAGCTCAGGTGCATCATGTTTAGACCATGGAGACCCGTGTACTCTTGTTTTGCTTAGGAACCAAGGAGGCGGCCGAAAGGGAAACGGATTCGCGCAAGCTGGATTCGGACTGCAGAACAGTACCAACTTGTGACGTACACCACGGTCGCATATGAACTCGGATTGGGGCGTTCAAGTACTTCGTGGAAAGCTTATGAAGTCTTCTTTCAAACGGATCCGGCCTCATAGCCATATCTATTACGAGTCGGCCGCAATAGTTAAATTAATACAGAGTTCTTTTCTGCCCATGGTGCTGCGTCACCCTGTTTTGGTCCAATGGGCCGTGTATCAAGTTGAGTCCATTACGGACGCGTCCTAGGGTTGGAGTACGACCCCAACACCCCTATGGTCGTCCTCCCACGTACTTATACCCCTTAGCCGCCGCCAAGGATGCTTGGGTTTTGTTTAGATCAAGTTTAGCCTTCGCTACTTGCTTGCAAGCGCGCGTGCTGGATCAGCCGCCCGTCTTCTTGTCTTCGGAACCCCACCATTATTGAGATTGCGTGTGAAACCTTCATTTATATCTAGTAAATTCAGTACTTGTCATACTTGTTCTTGCTAGTTCTTCGATTGCTTGCAGGACGAGTGCCCTAGTGGCCGGGTGCCGCGCTCCACAAGATCGCGACAGCCATTGGAGGGGGTGTATCGGTTGCTAAGGCGCAGCTTGGAAGGCTGTAGTCGGGCCGTGAACGTCGCCTCCATCGACCAATCGAGTTATCCACGCCTCTCATCGAAAGATCGGGAATCAAACCCTAGCGGGTCGCCATTACATCCACTCCGACACAAGTACCTATTGCTGGTCCTATTACTCGTGCTCGTGCGCATCAAATTAATCATCAGGTGAGTTCAAATCTAAGCTCAGGTGCATCATGTTTAGACCATGGAGACCCGTGTACTCTTGTTTTGCTTAGGAACCAAGGAGGCGGCCGAAAGGGAAACGGATTCGCGCAAGCTGGATTCGGACTGCAGAACAGTACCAACTTGTGACGGACACCACGGTCGCATATGAACTCGGATTGGGGCGTTCAAGTACTTCGTGGAAAGCTTATGAAGTCTTCTTTCAAACGGATCCGGCCTCATAGCCATATCTATTACGAGTCGGCCGAAATCGTTAAATTAATACAGAGTCCTTTTCTGCCCATGGTGCTGCGTCACCCTGTTTTGGTCCAATGGGCCGTGTATCAAGTTGAGTCCATTACGGACGCGTCCTAGGGTTGGAGTACGACCCCAACACCCCTGTGGTCGTCCTCCCACGTACTTATACCCCTTAGCCGCCACCAAGGATGCTTGGGTTTTGTTTAGATCAAGTTTAGCCTTCGCTACTTGCTTGCAAGCGCGCGTGCTGGATCAGCCGCCCGTCTTCTTGTCTTCGGAACCCCACCATTATTGAGATTGCGTGTGAAACCTTCATTTATATCTAGTAAATTCAGTACTTGTCATACTTGTTCTTGCTAGTTCTTCGATTGCTTGCAGGACGAGTGCCCTAGTGGCCGGGTGCCGCGCTCCACAAGATCGCGACAGCCATTGGAGGGGGTGTATCGGTTGCTAAGGCGCAGCTTGGAAGGCTGTAGTCGGGCCGTGAACGTCGCCTCCATCGACCAATCGAGTTATCCACGCCTCTCATCGAAAGATCGGGAATCAAACCCTAGCGGGTCGCCATTAGTTGGTAATCAGAGCAAGGTTTATCGGTGAGAGACTTCTAATTCTTCGCTGTTTTATTTTTCCTATAGTCCAGAAAAGCCAAAAAAAATAGTAGATTAGTTTACCTTCAGTCCTATAAACTCGTTTGAGCCTTTGCTAGCACTGCTTAGTTAGGGCTTGTTGAATTTTCGGTTGCATCGGTTGCGTCGAGTTGCTGGTCTTAGTTTTAGTCCTTTAGAGTTTCGAGTTCTTGTCACGTTCTAGTCACAACCGTGCGCTACCATACATACTCCGTGTTGGTGGAATCCGAGTCCATATTCGTGTTCAAGTCCGAGTTAGATTCTATGTTGGTTTGTGACCGAATCGCATGCGGTGCTGTGATTCGAGTAGGGATCGATTTCCTAGTCCCAATTGGTTATTGTGCCGTGTTATAAAATTCCATTGCTTTTCGCACTTGTACTGCATATTTTGTAACGCTCCAGAAAGGCAGAAGTAGTCTCGGCTTACTCAAACCACAACTTTTCACGAATACATATAGCCTCGGCTTACTCCAGAGAGAGAGAGAGAGAGAAAAGTTTGTGTGCTGTGTGGCTCTTTTGAAGTCTTTTAGGTTATATAATCAGTTTTGAGGATCCCCTGAAAAAAAAAAGAAAAAAAAGAGAAAAAAAAAGAAGGAAAAAAAAAAAGAAAGGAAAAAAAAAGAAAAAAAAAAGAAGAAGAAGAAAAAGAGGGGAAGAAAAAGGGGTTGTTCTTTGTGCATCTTTTTTGTTCTTCGGTGGTGTCTCGTGACTTCATTTGTGTCCAGGCTCGCGTCTCTAGCACGGTCTAGGCTAGGACCAGCATAGTACCGCCGTTGAACGATTTTTCAGCTTGCTTTTGTAACTAACGTGGTGCTAGTTCATCCTTGCTTCAGCCCACCTATAGCTCCACATATCCGACTACAGCTTGACAGGTCCTGTTGTTGCGGCACCGATACACTTCATCCCACGGTTGCAGACTTGTTGGTTGCCGTCCCCTCCTGTTGAGCAAGGTAAGAATTGGTAAGAGCTTGTGTAACAGGTTGAGTGTGAGCGCCTTGCAGTAGCTACATCCCATTAGTTGTAGGATCTTATTTCTTCACCTATTTTCGTGTTTCCTTTGTTCATCTAACCATGACAGGATCAGAGGGTGATGGGAGTTTAGGTCACTCTCCTCGTACAAAGGGAATCATACAACATTTTGAAAATAAGATGAGGAGGCATGTAGATGGGCTTGCTGAAGATATGCTGGTGTCAAATGATAAGATTGGGCAGTTGGAGGCCACGCAGCTTGCCACCAACACCAAGCTTACAAGGCTGGAGACGTCGGTCGCTCATATTGACCAAAGCCTTGCTGCTCTTTTGAGGCGTTTTGATGAGATGCATGCCAGAACTGCAAATGGGCATGAGGGAGAAAACAAGAAGGATGAGCGTGTCGAGGATAATTGGGATGATTATGTCGCTGATACTGAACTAGATGACCAAGATGCTCCTAGTCGCCGACGACTGCGAACTAATCGGAGAGGTATGGGTGGACATCGACGACGTGAGGTACATAATAATGATGATGCTTTCAGTAAAATAAAATTTAAGATACCTTCTTTTGATGGAAAATACGATCCTGATGCATACATTACTTGGGAAATTGCTGTTGATCAAAAGTTTGCATGTCATGAATTTCCAGAGAATATACGTGTTAGGGCTGCTACTAGTGAATTTACTGATTTTGCCTCTGTTTGGTGGATAGAACATGCTAAGAAAAATCCTAATAATATTCCACAAACCTGGGATGCCTTGAAACGGGTCATGCGGGCTAGATTTGTTCCTTCTTACTATGCGCGTGATCTGTTACATAGATTGCAACAATTGAGACAGGGTAATAAAAGTGTAGAAGAATACTATCAGGAATTACAAATGGGTGTGTTGCGTTGTAATTTAGTGGAGGATGAGGAACCTGCTATGGCTAGATTTTTAGGAGGTTTGAATCGAGAAATTCAGGACATTCTTGCTTATAAAGATTATACTAACGTAACCCGTTTGTTCCATCTTGCTTGTAAAGCTGAAAGGGAAGTGCTGGGACGACGTGCTAGTACAAGAACTAATATTTCTGCAGGAAAACCTTCATCATGGCAGCCGCGCACATCTACCTCATTGACCGGACGAGCTCCTGCACCTTCTACATTCCCGAGTCGGTCGACAATACCCGCTCCATCCAACGATAAGACACGTGCTCCCCCGACAAATTCAGCAACCACGACTGTCCAGAAACTAGCCACGAGTGCATCTTCGGTTGCCTCCACGGGAAGGACAAGAGATATTCAGTGCCATCGATGCAAGGGCTTTGGCCACGTGCAACGTGACTGCCCTAACAAGCGCGTTTTGGTGGTCAAAGGAGATGGTGGGTATTCCTCTGCTACTGATTTTGATGAAGATACACTTGCTTTGCTTGCTGCTGACCATGCAGGTACTAAGGAACAACCAGAAGAGCAGATTGGTGCAGAGGATGCAGATCATTATGAGAGCCTCATTGTGCAGCGTGTACTTAGTGCACAAATGGAAAAGGCGGAGCAAAATCAACGGCATACACTATTCCAAACAAAGTGTGTTATTAAAGAGCGTTCATGCCGTTTGATAATTGATGGAGGTAGCTGCAACAACTTGGCTAGCAGCGATATGGTCGAGAAGCTTGCACTTACAACAAAACCGCACCCACATCCATATCACATTCGGTGGCTCAACAATAGTGGTAAGGTCAAGGTAACGAGATTGGTACGAATTAATTTCGCTATTGGTTCATATCATGATGTTGTTGAATGCGATGTTGTGCCTATGGAAGCTTGTCATATTCTGCTAGGTAGACCATGGCAATTTGATACCGATAGCATGCATCATGGTAGATCAAATCAATATTCTCTTATACATCATGATAAGAAAATCGTTTTGCTTCCTATGTCACCTGAATCTATTGTGCGTGATGATGTTGCTAAAGCTAAGAGAACTAAAGCTGAGATCGATAAGAATGCCAAATCTGTTAGTAGCAGGGAAGATGAGATAAGATTGAAAGGACATTGCTTGCTTGCTACTAAGTCTGATATTAATGAATTGATTGCTTCCACTTCTGTTGCCTATGCTTTGGTGTGCAAGAATGCTTTGATTTCAGTTCACGATATGCAACATTCTTTGCCCCCGGCTGTTGCTAACCTTTTGCAGGAGTATTCTGATGTGTTTCCAAGTGAGATACCAGCGGGGCTGCCACCAATACGAGGGATTGAGCACCAAATTGACCTTATTCCTGGCGCATCATTGCCAAACCGTGCGCCATACAGGACAAATCCGGAAGAAACTAAGGAAATTCAGCGACAAGTGCAAGAACTACTCGACAATGGTTATGTGCGTGAGTCTCTTAGTCCTTGTGTTGTTCCAGTTATTTTAGTGCCTAAAAAGGATGGAACATGGCGTATGTGTGTTGATTGTAGGGCTATTAATAATATTACAATTCGATATCGACACCCTATCCCTCGTTTGGATGATATGCTTGATGAATTGAGTGGTGCTATTGTGTTTTCCAAAGTTGATTTGCGTAGTGGGTACCACCAGATTCGTATGAAATTGGGAGATGAATGGAAAACTGCTTTCAAAACTAAGTTCGGGTTATATGAGTGGTTGGTCATGCCTTTTGGGTTAACTAATGCACCGAGTACTTTCATGAGATTAATGAATGAGGTTCTGCGTGCTTTCATTGGGAAATTTGTTGTTGTCTACTTTGATGATATATTGATTTACAGCAAATCTTTCGATGAACATCTTGATCACTTACGTGCTGTTTTTAATGCTTTACGAGATGCACGTTTATTTGGTAACCTTGAGAAGTGCACCTTTTGCACCGATCGAGTGTCTTTTCTTGGCTATGTCGTGACTCCACAGGGAATCGAGGTTGATCAAGCCAAGGTGGAAGCTATACATGGATGGCCTATACCGAAGACTATCACGCAAGTGCGGAGTTTCCTAGGACTTGCTGGTTTCTATCGTCGTTTTGTGAAGGACTTCAGCACCATTGCCGCGCCTTTGAATGAGCTTACAAAGAAGGGAGTGCCTTTTAGTTGGGGTAAAACACAAGAGTACTCCTTCAACACGCTGAAAGATAAGTTGACACATGCACCTCTCCTCCAACTCCCTGATTTTAATAAAACCTTTGAGCTTGAATGTGATGCTAGTGGCATTGGTTTCGGTGGTGTTTTGTTACAAGAAGGCAAACCTATTGCTTATTTCAGTGAAAAATTGAGCGGGCCTGTTCTGAATTATTCTACTTATGATAAGGAATTGTATGCTCTTGTTCGCACATTAGAAACATGGCAGCATTATCTATGGCCCAAAGAGTTTGTTATTCATTCAGATCATGAATCTTTAAAACATATTCGTAGTCAAGGAAAATTGAACCGTAGACATGCTAAGTGGGTTGAATTTATTGAATCTTTTCCTTATATTATTAAGCACAAGAAAGGGAAAGAGAATATAATTGCTGATGCATTGTCTAGGAGATACACCTTGTTGAACCAACTTGATTACAAAATATTTGGATTGGAAACGATTAAAGATCAATATGTTAATGATGCTGATTTTAAAGATGTGTTGCTGCATTGTAAAGAGGGGAAGGGATGGAACAAATTCATCGTTAGTGATGGGTTTGTCTTTAGAGCTAACAAGCTATGCATTCCAGCTAGCTCCGTTCGCTTGTTATTGTTGCAGGAAGCGCATCGAGGTGGCTTAATGGGGCATTTTGGAGCAAAGAAAACGGAAGATATACTTGCTGGTCATTTCTTTTGGCCAAAGATGAGAAGAGATGTGGAGAGATTTGTTGCTCGCTGCACGACATGTCAAAAGGCTAAATCACGATTGAATCCACATGGTTTGTATTTGCCTCTACCTGTTCCTAGTGCTCCTTGGGAAGATATTTCTATGGATTTTGTGTTAGGATTGCCTAGGACTAGGAAGGGACGTGATAGTGTGTTTGTGGTTGTTGATAGATTTTCTAAGATGGCCCATTTCATACCATGTCATAAAACTGATGATGCTTCTCACATTGCTGATTTGTTCTTTCGGGAAATTGTTCGTTTGCATGGTGTGCCCAACACAATTGTTTCTGATCGTGATGCTAAATTTCTTAGTTATTTTTGGAAGACTTTATGGGCTAAATTGGGAACTAAATTGTTGTTTTCTACTACATGTCATCCGCAAACTGATGGTCAAACTGAAGTGGTTAATAGGACTCTGTCTACTATGTTAAGGGCTGTTTTAAAGAAGAACATTAAGATGTGGGAAGATTGTTTGCCTCATATTGAATTCGCTTATAATCGATCGCTGCATTCTACTACAAAGATGTGCCCATTTCAGATTGTATATGGTTTCTTGCCTCGTGCTCCTATTGATTTAATGCCTTTGCCATTTTCTGAAAAAACGAATTTTGATGCTACTAAGCGTGCCGAATTGATGTTAAAACTGCATGAAACAACTAAAGAAAACATAGAGCGCATGAATGCTAAATACAAGATTGCTGGTGATAAAGGTAGGAAGGAACTAAAGTTTGAACCTGGAGATTTAGTTTGGCTGCATTTGAGAAAGGAAAGGTTTCCTGAATTGAGAAAATCTAAATTGCTACCTCGGGCTGATGGACCATTTAAAGTGCTAGAGAAAGTCAATGATAATGCATATAAGCTCGATCTGCCTGCGGATTTTGGGGTTAGTCCCACATTTAACATTGCAGATTTGAAGCCATATTTGGGAGAGGAAGATGAGCTTGAGTCGAGGACGACTCAAATGCAAGAAGGGGAGGATGATGAGGACACCAACACCAACGATACATCCACTCCGACACAAGTACCTATTGCTGGTCCTATTACTCGTGCTCGTGCGCATCAAATTAATCATCAGGTGAGTTCAAATCTAAGCTCAGGTGCATCATGTTTAGACCATGGAGACCCGTGTACTCTTGTTTTGCTTAGGAACCAAGGAGGCGGCCGAAAGGGAAACGGATTCGCGCAAGCTGGATTCAGACTGCAGAACAGTACCAACTTGTGACGGACACCACGGTCGCATATGAACTCGGATTGGGGCGTTCAAGTACTTCGTGGAAAGCTTATGAAGTCTTCTTTCAAACGGATCCGGCCTCATAGCCATATCTATTACGAGTCGGCCGCAATCGTTAAATTAATACAGAGTCCTTTTCTGCCCATGGTGCTGCGTCACCCTGTTTTGGTCCAATGGGCCGTGTATCAAGTTGAGTCCATTACGGACGCATCCTAGGGTTGGAGTACGACCCCAACACCCCTGTGGTCGTCCTCCCACGTACTTATACCCCTTAGCCGCCGCCAAGGATGCTTGGGTTTTGTTTAGATCAAGTTTAGCCTTCGCTACTTGCTTGCAAGCGCGCGTGCTGGATCAGCCGCCCGTCTTCTTGTCTTCGGAACCCCACCATTATTGAGATTGCGTGTGAAACCTTCATTTATATCTAGTAAATTCAGTACTTGTCATACTTGTTCTTGCTAGTTCTTCGATTGCTTGCAGGACGAGTCCCCTAGTGGCCGGGTGCCGCGCTCCACAAGATCGCGACAGCCATTGGAGGGGGTGTATCGGTTGCTAAGGCGCAGCTTGGAAGGCTGTAGTCGGGCCGTGAACGTCGCCTCCATCGACCAATCGAGTTATCCACGCCTCTCATCGAAAGATCGGGAATCAAACCCTAGCGGGTCGCCATTAAATAAGGGTTAGAGCCGCCATGAACAGATTGGGGGTTTTTGTTTTGTTGAAAGTTTAGCCATTGCTACTTCCTTGTAGACGCGTGTGTCGACTAGACCATCCGTTCTACTCGATTCGGAACCCCACCTTGTTGATTCCAGATTGGTTATTATCTCCATATTTGCAATTGAGTTGCTTGTTCTACTTGTTCTTGCTGGTTCTTCGATTGCTTGCAGGACAGGTGCCCTAGTGGCCGGGTGTCGCGCTCCACAAGATCGCGGCAGCCATTGGAGGTGGTGTATCGGTTGCTAAGGCGCAGCGTCCTTGGAAGGCTGTAGTCGGGCCGTGAACGTCGCCTCCATCTCAAATCGAGTTATCCCCCGCCTCTCATCGAAAGATCGGGAACAAACCCTAGCGGGTTCACATCAGTAACGAAACGGTCCAAAACGCCCCAAAACATGAGTTTGGGATCTAGTGGGGTAGATCGGGTGCGTTCGTTGTGAAAAATTCCGACGAGACTTCTTTGCACGAACTTGTGCATTGACTGCTCCAGATCGGCCCATTTTGCATCGAAGTTCGTGCAATAATGAAACGGTCCGAAACACCCAAAAACATGAGTTTGCAGTCAATTGGGGTGGAAAGTGTGCGTTCGTTGTGAAAAATTGCGATGCGATTTTGTTACATGAACTTGTGCATTTATGGCACCAGTTCGGCCCGTTTTGCACCGAAGTTCGTGGTGTAACGAAACAGTCCAAAACGCTCCAAAATATGAGTTTGGGATCCAATAGAGTAGATTGGGTGCGTTCGTTGCGAAATATTTTGACGCGACTTCGTTGCACAAACTTATGCATTAATAGTTTCGCCCATTTTGAATCGAAGTTCGTGCAGTAACGAAACGGTCCGAAACGCCCCAAAACATCAGTTTGGGATCCAATGGGGTGGATCGGATGCGTTCGTTGTGAAAAATTGTGAAGCAACTTCTTTGCACGAACATGTGCATTAACTGCTCAAGATCGGCCCATTTTGCATCGTAGTTCATGCAGTAATGAAACGGTCCGAAACGCCCAAAAACATGATTTTGCGGTCAATTGGGGTGGAAAGAGTGCGTTCGTTGTGAAAAATTGCGACGCGATTTTGTTACATGAACTTGTGCATTAATGGCACCATTTCGGCCCGTTTTGCACCGAAGTTCGTGGTGTAACGAAACAGTCCAAAACGCTCCAAAACATTACTTTGGGATCCAATAGGGTGGATCGGGAGCGTTTGTTGCGAAATATTCCGACGCGACTTCGTTGCACGAACTTGTGCATTAATGGCACCAGTTCAGCCCATTTTGCCTCGAAGTTCGTGCAGTAACGAAACAGTCCGAAACGCCTTAAAACATGTCTTTGGGATCCAATGGAGTGGATCGGGTGCGTTCGTTGTGAAAATTCCGACGCGACTTCTGTGCACGAACTTGTGCATAAATGGCACCAAATCGACCCGTATTGCATCGAAGTTCGTGCAGTAACGAAACGGTCCGAAACACCCCAAAACATGAGTTAGGGATCTAGTGGGGTGGATCGGGTGCGTTCGTTGTGAAAAATTCCAACGAGACTTCTTTGCACGAACTTGTGCATTGACTGCTCCAGATCGGCCCATTTGGCATCGAAGTTCGTGCGGTAATGAAACGGTCCGAAACGCCCAAAAACATGAGTTTACAGTCAATTGGGGTGGAAAGAGTGCGTTCGTTATGAAAAATTGCGACGCGATTTCGTTACATGAACTTGTGCATTAATGGCACCAGTTCGGCCTATTTTGCACCGAAGTTCGTGTTGTAACGAAACAGTCCAAAACGCTCCAAAACTTGAGTTTGGGATCCAATAGGGTGGATCGGGTGCGTTTGCGTTTGTTGCAAAATATTCCGGCGCGACTTCTTTGCACGAACTTGTGCATAAATGGCACCAGATCGACCCGTATTGCATCGAAGTTCGTGTAGTAACGAAACGGGCCGAAATGCCCCAAAACATGAGTTTGGGATCCAATGGGGTGGATCGGATGCGTTCGTTGTGAAAAATTCTGAAGCAACTTCTTTGCACGAACATATGCATTAACTGCTCAAGATCGGAACATTTTGCATCAAAGTTCATGCAGTAATGAAACTGTCCGAGACGCCCAAAAACATGATTTTGCGGTCAATTGGGGAGGAAAGAGTGTGTTTGTTGTGAAAAATTGCGACGCGATTTCGTTAATGGCTCCAGTTCGGCCCGTTTGGCACCGAAGTTCGTGTTGTAATGAAACAGTCCAAAATGTTCCAAAACATGAGTTTGGGATCCAATATGGTGGATCGGGTGCATTTGCGTTTGTTGCGAAATATTCCGACGCGACTTCGTTGCACGAACTTGTGCATTAATGGCACCAGTTCAGCCCGTTTTGCCTCGAAGTTCGTGCAGTAACGAAACGGTCAGAAACACCTCAAAACATGAGTTTGGGATCCAATGGAGTGGATCGGGTGCGTTCGTTGTGAAAATTCCGATGCAACTTCGTTGCACGAACTTGTGCATAAATGGCACGAGTTCGACCCGTATTGCATCGAAGTTCGTGCAGTAACGAAACGGTCTGAAACGCCCCAAAACATGAGTTTGGGATCTAGTGAGGTGGATCGGGTGCGTTCGTTGTGAAAAATTCCGACGAGACTTCTTTGCACGAACTTGTGCATTAGCTGCTCCAGATCGGCCCATTTTGCATCGAAGTTCGTGCGGTAATGAAACGATCCGAAATGCCCAAAAACATTAGTTTGCGGTCAATTGGGGTGGAAAGAGTGCGTTCATTATGAAAAATTGCGACACGATTTCGTTACATGAACTTGTGCATTAATGGCACCAGTTCGGCCTATTTAGCACCAAAGTTCGTGTTGTAACGAAACAGTCCAAAACGCTCCAAAACTTGAGTTTGGGTTCCAATATGGTGGATCGGGTGCGTTTGCGTTTGTTGCAAAATATTTTGGCGTGACTTCTTTGCACGAACTTGTGCATAAATGGCACCAGATCGACCCGTATTGCATCGAAGTTCGTGCAGTAACGAAACGGTCCGAAACGCCCCAAAACATGAGTTAGGGATCTAGTGGGGTGGATCGGGTGCGTTCGTTGTGAAAAATTCCAACGAGACTTCTTTGCACGAACTTGTGCATTGACTGCTCCAGATCAGCCCATTTTGCATCGAAGTTCGTGCGGTAATGAAACGGTCCGAAACGCCCAAAAACATGAGTTTGCAGTCAATTGGGGTGGAAAGAGTGCGTTCGTTATGAAAAATTGCGACGCGATTTCGTTACATGAACTTGTGCATTAATGGCACCAGTTCGGCCTATTTTGAACCGAAGTTCGTGTTGTAACGAAACAGTCCAAAACGCTCCAAAACTTGAGTTTGGGATCCAATAGGGTGGATCGGGTGCGTTTGCGTTTGTTGCAAAATATTCCGGCGCGACTTCTTTGCATGAACTTGTGCATAAATGACACCAGATCGACCCGTATTGCATCGAAGTTCGTGGAGTAACGAAACGGGCCGAAATGCCCCAAAACATGAGTTTGGGATCCAATGGGGTGGATCGGATGCGTTCGTTGTGAAAAATTCTGAAGCAACTTCTTTGCACGAAGATATGCATTAACTGCTCAAGATCGGCCCATTTTGCATCAAAGTTCATGCAGTAATGAAACTGTCCGAGACGCCCAAAAACATGATTTTGCGGTCAATTGGGGTGGAAAGAGTGTGTTTGTTGTGAAAAATTGCGACGCGATTTCGTTAATGGCTCCAGTTCGGCCCGTTTGGCACCGAAGTTCGTGTTGTAACGAAACAGTCCAAAATGCTCCAAAACATGAGTTTGGGATCCAATAGGGTGGATCGGGTCCATTTGCGTTTGTTGCGAAATATTCCAACACGACTTCGCTGCACGAACTTGTGCATTAATGGCACCAGTTCAGCCCGTTTTGCCTCGAAGTTCGTGCAGTAACGAAACGGTCAGAAACGCCTCAAAACATGAGTTTGGGATCCAATCGGGTGGATCGGGTGCGTTCGTTGTGAAAGTTCCAATGCAACTTTTTTGCACGAACTTGTGCATAAATGGCACGAGTTCGACCCGTATTGCATCGAAGTTCGTGCAGTAACGAAACGGTCCGAAACGCCCAAAAACATTAGTTTTTTCATAACAAACGCACTCTTTCCACCCGTGTCGCATTTTTTCATAACAAACGCACTCTTTCCACCCCAATTGACCGCAAACTAATGTTTTTGGGCGTTTCGGATCGTTTCGGGTGCGTTCGTTGTGAAAAATTCCGACGAGACTTCTTTGCACGAACTTGTGCATTGACTGCTCCAGATCGGCCCATTTTGCATCGAAATTCGTGCGGTAGTGAAACGATCCGAAACGCCCAAAAACATTAGTTTGCGGTCAATTGGGGTGGAAAGAGTGCGTTTGTTATGAAAAAATGCGACACGATTTCGTTACATGAACTTGTGCATTAATGGCACCAGTTCGGCCTTTTTTGCACCGCAGTTCGTGTTGTAACGAAACAGTCCAAAACGCTCCAAAATATGAGTTTGGGATCCAATAGGGTGGATCGGGAGCGTTTGTTGCGAAATATTCCGACGCGACTTCGTTGCACGAACTTGTGCATTAGTGGCACCAGATCGACCCGTATTGCATCGAAGTTCGTGCAGTAACGAAACGGTCCGAAACGCCCCAAAACATGAGTTAGGGATCTAGTGGGGTGGATCGGGTGCGTTCGTTGTGAAAAATTCCAACGAGACTTCTTTGCACGAACTCGTGCATTGACTGCTCCAGATCGGCCCATTTTGCATCGAAGTTCGTGCGGCAATGAAACGATCCGAAACGCCCAAAAACATGAGTTTGCAGTCAATTGGGGTGGAAAGAGTGCGTTCGTTATGAAAAATTGCGTCGCGATTTCGTTACATGAACTTGTGCATTAATGGCACCAGTTCGGCCTATTTTGCACCGAAGTTCGTGTTGTAACGAAACAGTCCAAAACGCTCCAATACTTGAGTTTGGGATCAAATAGGGTGGATCGGGTGCGTTTGCGTTTGTTGCAAAATATTCCGGCGCGACTTCTTTGCACGAACTTGTGCATAAATGGCACCAGATCGACCCGTATTGCATCGAAGTTCGTGTAGTAACGAAACGGTCCGAAACGCCCCAAAACATGAGTTAGGGATCTAGTGGGGTGGATCGGGTGTGTTCGTTGTGAAAAATTCCAACAAGACTTCCTTGCACGAACTTGTGCATTGACTGCTCCAGATCGGCCCATTTTGCATCGAAGTTCGTGCGGTAATGAAACGATCCGAAACGCCCAAAAACATGAGTTTGCAGTCAATTGGGGTGGAAAGAGTGCGTTCGTTATGAAAAATTGCGACGCGATTTCGTTACATGAACTTGTGCATTAATGGCACCAGTTCGGCCTATTTTGCACCGAAGTTCGTGTTGTAACGAAACAGTCCAAAAGGCTCCTAATCATGAGTTTGGGATCCATTATGGTGGATCGGGTGCGTTTGCGTTTGTTGCGAAATATTCCGACGCGACTTCATTGCACGAACTTGTACATTAATGGCACGAGTTCAGCCCGTTTTGCCTCGAAGTTCGTGCAGTAACGAAACGGTCCGAAATCCCCCAAAACATGAGTTTGGGATCCAATGGGGTGGATCGGATGCGTTCGTTGTGAAAAATTCTGAAGCAACTTCTTTCCACGAACATATGCATTAACTGCTCAAGATCGGCCCATTTTGCATCAAAGTTCATACAGTAATGAAAGTGTCCGAGACGCCGAAAAACATGATTTTGCGGTCAATTGGGGTGGAAAGAGTGTGTTTGTTGTGAAAAATTGTGACGCGATTTCGTTAATGGCTCCAGTTCGGCCCGTTTGGCACCGAAGTTCGTGTTGTAACGAAACAGTCAAAAATGCTCCAAAACATGAGTTTGGGATGCAATAGGGTGGATCGGGTGCATTTACGTTTCTTGCGAAATATTCCAACGCGACTTCGTTGCACGAACTTGTGCATTAATGGCACCAGTTCAGCCCGTTTTGCCTCGAAGTTCGTGCAGTAACGAAACGGTCAGAAACGCCTCAAAACATGAGTTTGGGATCCAATGGGGTGGATCGGGTGCGTTCGTTGTGAAAATTCCAATGCAACTTCTTTGCACGAACTTGTGCATAAATGGCACCAGATCGACCCGTATTGCATCGAAGTTCGTGCAGTAACGAAACGGTCCGAAACGCCCCAAAATATGAGTTAGGGATCTAGTGGGGTGGATCGGGTGCGTTCGTTGGGAAGAGTTCCAATGAGACTTCTTTGCACGAACTTGTGCATTGACTGCTCCAGATCGGCCCATTTTGCATCGAAGTTCGTGTGGTAATGAAACGGTCCGAAACACCCAAAAACATGAGTTTGCAGTCAATTGGGGTGGAAAGTGTGCGTTCGTTATGAAAAATTGCGACGCGATTTCGTTACATGAACTTGTGCATTAATGGCACCAGTTCGGCCTATTTTGCACCGAAGTTCGTGTTGTAACGAAACAGTCCAAAACGCTCCAAAACATGAGTTTGGGATCCGTTAGGGTGGATCGGGTGCGTTTGCGTTTGTTGCGAAATATTCCGGCGCGACTTCATAGCACGAACTTGTGCATTAATGGCACCAGTTCAGCCCGTTTTGCCTTGAAGTTCATGCAGTAACGAAATAGTCTGAAACGCCTCAAAACATGACTTTGGGATCCAATGGGGCGGATCGGGTGCGTTCGTTGTGAAAATTCCGACGCAACTTCTTTGCACCAACTTGTGCATAAATGGCACAAGTAAGGCCCGTATTGCATCGAAGTTCGTGCAGTAACGAAACGGTCCAAAACGCCCCAAAACATGAGTTTGGGATCTAGTGGGGTAGATCGGGTGCGTTCGTTGTGAAAAATTCCGACGAGACTTCTTTGCACGAACTTGTGCATTGACTGCTCCAGATCGGCCCATTTTGCATCGAAGTTCGTGCGGTAATGAAACGGTCCGAAACGCCCAAAAACATGAGTTTGCAGTCAATTGGGGTGGAAAGAGTGCGTTCGTTATGAAAAATTGCGATGCGATTTCGTTACATGAACTTGTGCATTAATGGCACCAGTTCGGCCTATTTTGCACCGAAGTTCGTGTTGTAACGAAACAGTCCAAAACGCTCCAAAACTTGAGTTTGGGATCCAATAGGGTGGATCGGGTGCGTTTGCGTTTGTTATAAAATATTCCGACGCGACTTCTTTGCACGAACATGTGCATAAATGGCACCAGATCGACCCGTATTGCATCGAAGTTCGTGCAGTAACGAAACGGTCCGAAATGCCCCAAAACATGAGTTTGGGATCCAATGGGGTGGATCGGATGCGTTCGTTGTGAAAAATTCTGAAGCAACTTCTTTGCACGAACATATGCATTAACTGCTCAAGATCGGCACATTTTGCATCAAAGTTCATGCAGTAATGAATCTGTCCGAGACGCCCAAAAACATGATTTTGCGGTCAATTGGGGTGGAAAGAGTGTGTTTGTTGTGAAAAATTGCGACGCGATTTCGTTAATGGCTCCAGTTCGGCCCGTTTGGCACCGAAGTTCGTGTTGTAACGAAACAGTCCAAAATGTTCCAAAACATGAGTTTGGGATCCAATATGGTGGATCGGGTGCATTTGCGTTTGCTGCGAAATATTCCGACGCGACTTCGTTGCACGAACTTGTGCATTAATGGCACCAGTTCAGCCCGTTTTGCCTCGAAGTTCGTGCAGTAACGAAACGGTCAGAAACACCTCAAAACATGAGTTTGGGATCCAATGGGGTGGATCGGGTGCGTTCGTTGTGAAAATTCCGATGCAACTTCGTTGCACGAACTTGTGCATAAATGGCACGAGTTCGACCCGTATTGCATCGAAGTTTGTGCAGTAACGAAACGGTCCGAAACGCCCCAAAACATGAGTTTGGGATCTAGTGAGGTGGATCGGGTGCGTTCGTTGTGAAAAATTCCGACGAGACTTCTTTGCACGAACTTGTGCATTGACTGCTCCAGATCGGCCCATTTTGCATCGAAGTTCGTGCGGTAATGAAACGGTCCGAAACGCCCAAAAACATGAGTTTGCAGTCAATTGGGGTGGAAAGAGTGCGTTAGTTCCGAAAAATTGCGACGCAATTTCGTTACATGAACTTGTGAATTAATGGCACCAGTTCGGACTATTTTGCACCGAAATTCGTGTTGTAACGAAACAGTCCAAAACGCTCCAAAACATGAGTTTGGGACCCATTAGGGTGAATCGGGTGCGTCTACGTTTGTTGCGATATATTCCAGCGCGACTTCATTGCACGAACTTGTGCATTAATGGCACCAGTTCAGCCCGTTTTGCCTCGAAGTTCGTGCAGTAACGAAACGGTCCGAAACGCCCCAAAACATGAGTGAGGGATCTAGTGGGGTGGATCGGGGGCGTTCGTTGTGAAAAATTCCAACGAGACTTCTTTGCACGAACATGTGCATTGACTGCTCCAGATCGGCCCATTTTGCATCGAAGTTCGTGCGGCAATGAAACGATCCGAAACGCCCAAAAACATGAGTTTGCAGTCAATTGGGGTGCAAAGTGTGCGTTCGTTATGAAAAATTGCGACGCAATTTCGTTACATGAACTTGTGCATTAATGGCACCAGTTCGGCCTATTTTGCACCGAAGTTCATGTTGTAACGAAACAGTCCAAAACGCTCCAATACTTGAGTTTGGGATCCAATAGGGTGGATCGGGTGCGTTTGCGTTTGTTGCAAAATATTCCGGCGCGACTTCTTTGCACGAACTTGTGCATAAATGGCACCAGATCGACCCGTATTGCATCGAAGTTCGTGCAGTAACGAAACGGTCCGAAACGCCCCAAAACATAAGTTAGGGATCTAGTGGGGTGGATCGGGTGCATTCGTTGTGAAAAATTCCAACGAGACTTCTTTGCACGAACTTGTGCATTGACTGCTCCAGATCGGCCCATTTTGCATCGAAGTTCGTGCGGTAATGAAACGGTTCGAAACGCCTAAAAACATGAGTTTGCAGTCAATTGGGGTGGAAAGAGTGCGTTAGTTCCGAAAAATTGCGACGCGATTTCGTTACATGAACTTTTGCATTAATGGCACCAGTTCGGCCTATTTTGCACCGAAGTTCGTGTTGTAACGAAACAGTCAAAAACGCTCCAAAACATGAGTTTGGTATCCAATAGGGTGGATCGGATGCGTTTGCGTTTTTGCGAAATATTACGGCGCGACTTCATTGCACGAACTTGTGCATTAATGGCACCAGTTCAGCCCTTTTTGCCTCGAAGTTCGTGCAGTAACGAAACAGTCCGAAACGCCTCAAAACATGACTTTGGGATCCAATGGGGTGGATCGGGTGCGTTCGTTGTGAAAATTCCGACGCGACTTCTTTCCACGAACTTGTGCATAAATGGCACCATTTCGGCCCGTATTGCATCGAAGTTCGTGTAGTAACGAAATGGTCCGAAACGACCCAAAACATGAGTTTGGGATCTAGTAGGGTGGATCGGGTGCGTTCGTTGTGAAAAATTCCAACGAGACTTCTTTGCACGAACTTGTTCATTGACTGCTCCAGATCGGCCCATTTTGCATCGAAGTTCGTGCGGTAATGAAACGGTCCGAAACGCCCAAAGACATGAGTTTGCTGTCAATTTGGGTGGAAAGAGTGCGTTCATTGTGAAAACTTGCGACGAGATTTCGTTACATGAACTTGTGCATTAATGGCACCAGTTCGGCCTATTTTGTACCGAAGTTCGTGTTGTAACGAAACAGTCCAAAACGCTCCAAAACATGAGATTGGGATCCAGTAGGGTGGATCGGGTGCGTTTGCGTTTGTTGCGAAATATTTCGGCGCGACTTCATTGCACGAACTTGTGCATTAGTGGCAACAGTTCAGCCCGTTTTGCCTCGAAGTTCGTGCAGTAACGAAACAGTCCGAAACGCCTCAAAACATGACTTTGGGATCCAATGGGGTGGATCGGGTGCGTTCGTTGTGAAAATTCCGACGCGACTTCTTTGCATGAACTTGTGCATAAATGGCACCAGTTCGGCCCGTATTGAATCGAAGTTCATGCAGTAACGAAACGGTCCGAAACGCCCCAAAACATGAGTGAGGGATCTAGTGGGGTGGATCGGGGGCGTTCGTTGTGAATGATTCCAACGAGACTTCTTTGCACGAACTTGTGCATTGACTGCTCCAGATCGGCCCATTTTGCATCGAAGTTCGTGCGGTAATGAAAAGGTCCGAAACGCCTAAAAACATGAGTTTGCAATCAATTGGGGTGGAAAGAGTGCGTTCGATACGAAAAATTGCGATGCGATTTCGTTACATGAACTTGTGCGTTAATGGCACCAGTTCGGCCTATTTTGCACCGAAGTTCGTGTTGTAACGAAACAGTCCAAAACGCTCCAAAACATGAGATTGGGATCCAATAGGGTGGATCGGGTGCGTTTGCATTTGTTGCGAAATATTCCGGCGCGACTTCATTGCACGAACTTGTGCATTAATGGCACCAGTTCAGCCCGTTTTGCCTCGAAGTTCGTGCAGTAACGAAACAGTCTGAAACGCCTCAAAACATGACTTTGGGATCCAATGGGGTGGATCGGGTGCGTTCGTTGTGAAAATTCCGACGCAACTTCTTTGCATGAACTTGTGCATAAATGGCACCAGTTCGGCCCGTATTGCATCGAAGTTCATGCAGTAACGAACGGTCCGAAACGCCCCAAAACATGAGTTTGGGATCTAGTGGGGTGGATCGGGTGCGTTCGTTGTGAAAAATTCCGATGAGACTTCTTTGCACGAACTTGTGCATTGACTGCTCCAGATCGGCCCATTTTGCATCGAAGTTCGTGCGGTAACGAAACGGTCCGAAACGGCCAAAAACATGAGTTTGCAGTCAATTGGGGTGGAAAGAGTGCGTTCGTTCCGAAAACTTGCGACGCGATTTCGTTACATGAACTTGTGCATTAATGGCACCAGTTCGGCCTGTTTTGCACCGAAGTTCGTGTTGTAACGAAACAGTCCAAAACGCTCTAAAACATGAGTTTGGGATCCAATAGGGTGGATCGGGAGCGTTTGTTGCGAAATATTCCGACGCGACTTCGTTGCACGAACTTGTGCATTAGTGGCACCAGTTCAGCCCGTTTTGCCTCGAAGTTCGTGCAGTAACGAAACAGTCCGAAACGCCTTAAAACATGTCTTTGGGATCCAATGGAGTGGATCGGGTGCGTTCGTTGTGAAAATTCCGACGTGACTTCTTTGCATGAACTTGTGCATAAATGGCACCAGTTCGGCCCGTATTGCATCGAAGTTCATGCAGTAACGAAACGGTCCGAAACGCCCCAAAACATGAGTGAGGGATCTAGTGGGGTGGATCGGGGGCGTTCGTTGTGAAAGATTACAACGAGACTTCTTTGCACGAACTTGTGCATTGACTGCTCCAGATCGGCCCATTTTGCATCGAAGTTCGTGCGGTAATGAAACGGTCCGAAACGTCTAAAAACATGAGTTTGCAGTCAATTGGTGTGGAAAGAGTGCGTTCGATACGAGAAATTGCGATGCGATTTCGTTACATGAACTTGTGCATTAATGGCACCAGTTCGGCCTATTTTGCACCGAAGTTCGTGTTGTAACGAAACAGTCCAAAACGCTCCAAAACATGAGATTGGGATCCAGTAGGGTGGATCGGGTGCGTTTGCGTTTGTTGCGAAATATTCCGGCGCGACTTCATTGCACGAACTTGTGCATTAATGGCACCAGTTCAGCCCGTTTTGCCTCGAAGTTCGTGCAGTAACGAAACAGTCTGAAACGCCTCAAAACATGACATTGGGATCCAATGGGGTAAATCGGGTGCGTTCGTTGTGAAAATTCCGACGCGACTTCTTTGTATGAACTTGTGCATAAATGGCACCAGTTCGGCCCGTATTGCATCGAAGTTCATGCAGTAACGAACGGTTCGAAACGCCCCAAAACATGAGTTTGGGATCTAGTGGGGTGGATCGGGTGCGTTCGTTGTGAAAAATTCCGACGAGACTTCTTTGCACGAACTTGTGCATCGACTGCTCGAGATCGGCCCATTTTGCATCGAAGTTCGTGCGGTAACGAAACGGTCTGAAACGCCCAAAAACATGAGTTTGCTGTTAATTGGGGTGGAAAGAGTGCGTTCGTTGTGAAAACTTGCGACGCGATTTCGTTACATGAACTTGTGCATTAATGGCACCAGTTCGGCCTGTTTTGCACCGAAGCTCGTGTTGGAACGAAACAGTCCAAAACGCTCTAAAACATGAGTTTGGGATCCAATAGGGTGGATCGGGTGCGTTTGCGTTTGTTGCAAAATATTCCGACGCGACATCATTGCACGAACTTGAGCATTAGTGGCACCAGTTCAGCCCGTTTTGCCTCGAAGTTCGTGCAGTAACGAAACAGTCCGAAACGCCTCAAAACATGACTTTGGGATCCAATGGGGTGGATCGGGTGCGTTCGTTGTGAAAATTCCGATGCAACTTCTTTGCACGAACTTGTGCATAAATGGCACCAGTTCGGCCCGTATTGCATCGAAGTTCATGCAGTAACGAAACGGTCCGAAACGCCCCAAAACATGAGTTAGGGATCTAGTGGGGTGGATCGGGTGCGTTCGTTGTGAAAAATTCCGACGAGACTTCTTTGCACGAACTTGTGCATTGACTGCTCCAGATCGGCCCATTTTGCAATGAAGTTCGTGCGGTAATGATATGGTCCGAAACGCGTAAAAACATGAGTTTGCAGTCAATTGGGGTGGAAAGAGTGCGTTCGATACGAAAAATTGCGATGCGATTTCGTTACATGAACTTGTGCATTAATGGCACCAGTTCGACCTATTTTGCACTGAAGTTCGTGTTGTAACGAAACAATCCAAAACGCTCCAAAACATGAGTTTGGGATCCAATTGGGTGGATCGGGTGCGTTTGCGTATGTTGCAAAATATTCCGGCGCGACTTCTTTGCACGAACTTGTGCATAAATGGCACCAGATCAACCCGTATTGCATCGAAGTTCGTGCAGTAACGAAACGGTCCGAAACGCCCCAAAACATGAGTTAGGGATCTAGTGCGGTGGATCGGGTGCGTTCGTTGTGAAAAATTCCAACGAGACTTCTTTGCACGAACTTGTGCATTGACTCCTCCAGATCGGCCCATTTTGCATCGAAGTTCGTGCGGTAATGAATCGGTCCGAAACGCCCAAAAACATGAATTTGCAGTCAATTGGGGTGGAAAGAGTGCGTTCGTTCCGAAAAATTGCGACGCGATTTCGTTACATGAACTTTTGCATTAAAGGCACCAGTTCGGCCTATTTTGCACCGAAGTTCGTGTTGTAACGAAACAGTCCAAAACGCTCCAAAACATGAGTTTGGGATCCAATAGGGTGGATCGGGTGTGTTTGCGTTTGTTGCGAAATATTCCGGCGCGACTTCATTGCACGAACTTGTGCATTGATGGCACCAGTTCAGCCCGTTTTGCCTCGAAGTTCGTGCAGTAACGAAACAGTCCGAAACGCCTCAAAACATGACTTTGGGATCCAATAGGGTGGATCGGGTGCGTTCGTTGTGAAAATTCCGACGTGACTTCTTTGCATGAACTTGTGCATAAATGGCACCAGTTCGGCCCGTATTGCATCGAAGTTCATGCAGTAACGAAACGGTCCGAAACGCCCCAAAACATGAGTGAGGGATCTAGTGGGGTGGATCGGGGGCGTTTGTTGTGAAAGATTCCGACGAGACTTCTTTGCACGAACTTGTGCATTGACTGCTCCAGATCGGCCCATTTTGCATCGAAGTTCGTGCGGTAATGAAACGGTCCGAAACGCCTAAAAACATGAGTTTTCAGTCAATTGGGGTGGAAAGAGTGCGTTCGATACGAAAAATTGCGATGCGATTTCGTTACATGAACTTGTGCATTAATGGCACCAGTTCGGCCTATTTTGCACCGAAGTTCGTGTTGTAACGAAACAGTCCAAAACGCTCCAAAACATGAGATTGGGATCAAATAGGGTGGATCGGGTGCGTTTGCGTTTGTTGCGAAATATTCCGGCGCGACTTCATTGCACGAACTTGTGCATTAATGGCACCAGTTCAGCCCGTTTTGCCTCGAAGTTCGTGCAGTAATGAAACAGTCCGAAACGCCTCAAAACATGACTTTGGGGTCCAATGGGGTGGATCGGGTGCGTTCGTTGTGAAAATTCCGACGCGACTTCTTTGCACGAACTTGTGCATAAATCGCACCATTTCGGCCCGTATTGCATCAAAGTTCGTGCAGTAAAGAAACGGTCCGAAACGCCCCAAAACATGAGTTTGGGATCTAGTGGGGTGGATCGGGTGCGTTCGTTGTGAAAAATTCCGACGAGACTTCTTTGCACGAACTTGTGCATCGACTGCTCCAGATCGGCCCATTTTGCATCGAAGTTCGTGCGGTAATGAAGCGGTCCGAAACGCCCAAAAACATGAGATTGCAGTCAATTGGGGTGCAAAGAGTGCGTTCGTTGTGAAAACTTGCGACGCGATTTCGTTACATGAACTTGTGCATTAACGAAACAGTCCAAAACGCTCCAAAACTTGAGTTTGGGATCCAATAGGGTGGATCGGGTGCGTTTGCGTATGTTGCAAAATATTCCGGCGCGACTTCTTTGCACGAACTTGTGCATAAATGGCACCAGATCGACCCGTAGTGCATCGAAGTTCGTGCAGTAACGAAACGGTCCGAAACGCCCCAAAACATGAGTTTGCAGTCAAATGGGGTGGAAAGAGTGCGTTCGTTGTGAAAAATTCCAACGAGACTTCTTTGCACGAACTTGTGCATCGACTCCTCCAGATCGGTCCATTTTGCATCGAAGTTCGTGCGGTAATGAATCGGTCCGAAACGCCCAAAAACATGAGTTTGCAGTCAATTGGGGTGGAAAGAGTGTGTTCGTTCCGAAAAATTGCGACGCGATTTCGTTACATGAACTTTTGCATTAAAGGCACCAGTTCGGCCTATTTAGCACCGAAGTTCGTGTTGTAACGAAACAGTCCAAAACGCTCCAAAACATGAGTTTGGGATCCAATTGGGTGGATCGGGTGCGTTTGCATTTATTGCGAAATATTCCGGCGCGACTTCATTGCACGAACTTGTGCATTAATGGCACCAGTTCAGCCCATTTTGCCTTGAAGTTCGTGCAGTAATGAAACAGTCCGAAATGCCTCAAAACATGACTTTGGGATCCAATGGGGTGGATCGGGTGCGTTCGTTGTAAAAATTCCGACGCGACTTCTTTGCATGAACTTGTGCATAAATGGCACCAGTTCGGCCCGTATTGCATTGAAGTTCATGCAGTAACGAAACGGTCCGAAACGCCCCAAAACATGAGTGAGGGATGTAGTGGGGTGGATCGGGGGCGTTCGTTGTGAAAGATTCCAACGAGACTTCTTTGCACGAACTTGTGCATTGACTGCTCCAGATCGGCCCATTTTGCATCGAAGTTCGTGCGGTAATGAAACGGTCCGAAACGCCTAAAAACATGAGTTTGCAGTCAATTGGGGTGGAAAGAGTGCGTTCCATACGAAAAATTGCGATGCGATTTCGTTACATGAACTTGTGCATTAATGGCACCAGTTCGGCCTATTTTGCACCGAAGTTCGTGTTGTAACGAAACAGTCCAAAACGCTCCAAAACATGAGATTGGGATCCAGTAGGGTGGATCGGGTGCGTTTGCGTTTGTTGCGAAATATTCCGGCGCGACTTCATTGCACGAACTTGTGCATTAATGGCACCAGTTCAGCCCGTTTTGCCTCGAAGTTCGTGCAGTAACGAAACAGTCCGAAATGCCTCAAAACATGACTTTGGGATCCAATGGGGTGGATCGGGTGCGTTCGTTGTGAAAATTCCGACACGACTTCGTTGCATGAACTTGTGCATAAATGGCACCAGTTCGGCCCGTATTGCATCGAAGTTCGTGCAGTAACGAAACGGTCCGAAACGCCCCAAAACATGAGTGAGGGATCTAGTGGGGTAGATCGGGGGCGTTCGTTGTGAAAGATTCCAACGAGACTTCTTTGCACGAACTTGTGCATTGACTGCTCCAGATCGGCCCATTTTGCATCGAAGTTCGTGCGGTAATGAAACGGTTCGAAACGCCTAAAAACATGAGTTTGCAGTCAATTGGGGTGGAAAGAGTGCGTTCGATACGAAAAATTGCGATGCGATTTCGTTACAAGAACTTGTGCATTAATGGCACCAGTTCGGCCTATTTTGCATCGAAGTTCGTGTTGTAACGAAACAGTCCAAAACGCTCCAAAACATGAGATTGGGATCCATTAGGGTGGATCGGGTGCGTTTGCGTTTGTTGCGAAATATTCCGGCGCGACTTCATTGCACGAACTTGTGCATTAATGGCACCAGTTCAGCCCGTTTTGCCTCGAAGTTCGTGCAGTAACGAAACAGTCCGAAACGCCTCGAAACATGACTTTGGGATCCAATGGGGTGGATCGGGTGCAATCGTTGTGAAAATTCCGACGCGACTTCTTTGCACGAACTTGTGCATAAATCGCACCATTTCGGCCCGTATTGCATCAAAGTTCGTGCAGTAACGAAACGGTCCGAAACGCCCCAAAACATGAGTTTGGGATCTAGTGGGGTGGACCGGGTGCGTTCGTTGTGAAAAATTCCGACGAGACTTCTTTGCACGAACTTGTGCATTGACTGCTCCAGATCGGCCCATTTTGCATCGAAGTTCGTGCGGTAATGAAACGGTCCGAAACGCGTAAAAACATGAGTTTGCAGTCAATTGGGGTGGAAAGAGTGCGTTCGATACGAAAAATTGCGATGCGATTTCGTTACATGAACTTGTGCATTAATGGCACCAGTTCGGCCTATTTTGCACCGAAGTTCGTGTTGTAACGAAACAGTCCAAAACGCTCCAAGACATGAGATTGGGATCCAATAGGGTGGATCGGGTGCGTTTGCGTTTGTTGCGAAATATTCCGGCGTGACTTCATTGCACGAACTTGTGCATTAATGGCACCAGTTCAGCCCGTTTTGCCTCGAAGTTCGTGCAGTAACGAAACAGTCCGAAACGCCTCAAAACATGACTTTGTGATCCAATGGGGTGGATCGGGTGCGTTCGTTGTGAAAATTCCGACGCGACTTCGTTGCATGAACTTGTGCATAAATGGCACCAGTTCGGCCCGTATTGCATCGAAGTTCATGCAGTAACGAAACGGTCCGAAACGCCCCAAAATATGAGTGAGGGATCTAGTGGGGTGGATCGGGGGCGTTCGTTGTGAAAGATTCAAACGAGACTTCTTTGCACGAACTTGTGCATTGACTGCTCCAGATCGGCCCATTTTGCATCGAAGTTCGTGCGGTAATGAAACGGTCCATAACGCCTAAAAACATGAGTTTGCAGTCAATTGGGGTGGAAAGAGTGCGTTCGATACGAAAAATTGCGATGCGATTTCGTTACATGAACTTGTGCATTAATGGCACCAGTTCGGCCTATTTTGCACCGAAGTTCGTGTTGTAAAGAAACAGTTCAAAACGCTCCAAAACATGAGATTGGGATCCAGTAGGGTGGATCGGGTGCGTTTGCGTTTGTTGCGAAATATTCCGGCGTGACTTCATTGCACGAACTTGTGCATTAATGGCACCAGTTCAGCCCGTTTTGCCTCGAAGTTCGTGCAGTAACGAAACAGTCCGAAACGCCTCAAAACATGACTTTGGGATCCAATGGGGTGGATCGGGTGCGTTCGTTGTGAAAATTCCGACGCGACTTCTTTGCACGAACTTGTGCATAAATCGCACCATTTCGGCCCGTATTGCATCAAAGTTCGTGCAGTAACGAAACGGGCCGAAACGCCCCAAAACATGAGTTTGGGATCTAGTGGGGTGGATCGGGTGCGTTCGTTGTGAAAAATTCCGACGAGACTTCTTTGCACGAACTTGTGCATTGACTGCTCCAGATCGGCCCATTTTGCATCGAAGTTCGTGCGGTAATGAAGCGGTCCGAAACGCCCAAAAACATGAGATTGCAGTCAATTGGGGTGCAAAGAGTGCGTTCGTTGTGAAAACTTGCGACGCGATTTCGTTACATGAACTTGTGCATTAATGGCACCAGTTCGGCCTATTTTGCACTGAAGTTCGTGTTGTAACGAAACAGTCCAAAACGCTCCAAAACATGAGTTTGGGATCCAATAGGGTGGATCGGGTGCGTTTGCGTATGTTGCAAAATATTCCGGCGCGACTTCTTTGCACGAACTTGTGCATAAATGGCACCAGATCGACCCGTAGTGCATCGAAGTTCGTGCAGTAACGAAACGGTCCGAAACGCCCCAAAACATGAGTTTGCAGTCAATTGGGGTGGAAAGAGTGCGTTCGTTGTGAAAAATTCCAATGAGACTTCTTTGCACGAACTTGTGCATCGACTCCTCCAGATCGGCCCATTTTGCATCGAAGTTCGTGCGGTAATGAATCGGTCCGAAACGCCCAAAAACATGAGTTTGCAGTCAATTGGGGTGGAAAGAGTGCGTTCGTTCCGAAAAATTGCGACGCGATTTCGTTACATGAACTTTTGCATTAAAGGCACCAGTTCGGCCTATTTTGCACCGAAGTTCGTGTTGTAACGAAACAGTCCAAAACGCTCCAAAACATGAGTTTGGGATCCAATAGGGTGGATCGGGTGCGTTTGCGTTTGTTGCGAAATATTCCGGCGCGACTTCATTGCACGAACTTGTGCATTAATGGCACCAGTTCAGCCCGTTTTGCCTCGAAGTTCGTGCAGTAACGAAACAGTCCGAAACGCCTCAAAACATGACTTTGGGATCCAATGGGGTGGATCGGGTGCGTTCGTTGTGAAAATTCCGACGCGACTTCTTTGCATGAACTTGTGCATAAGTCGCACCAGTTCGGCCCGTATTGCATCGAAGTTCATGCAGTAACGAAACGGTCCGAAACGCCCCAAAACATGAGTGAGGGATCTAGTGGGGTGGATCGGGGGCGTTCGTTGTGAAAGATTCCGACGAGACTTCTTTGCACGAACTTGTGCATTGACTGCTCCAGATCGGCCCATTTTGCATCGAAGTTCGTGCGGTAATGAAACGGTCCGAAACGCCTAAAAACATGAGTTTGCAGTCAATTGGGGTGGAAAGAGTGCGTTCGATACGAAAAATTGCGACGCGATTTCGTTACATGAACTTGTGCATTAATGGCACCAGTTCGGCCTATTTTGCACTGAAGTTCGTGTTGTAACGAAACAGTCCAAAACGCTCCAAAACATGAGTTTGGGATCCAATAGGGTGGATCGGGTGCGTTTGCGTTTGTTGCGAAATATTCCGGCGCGACTTCATTGCACGAACTTGTGCATTAATGGCACCAGTTCAGCCCGTTTTGCCTCGAAGTTCGTGCAGTAACGAAACGGTCCGAAACGCCTCAAAACATGACTTTGGGATCCAATGGGGTGGATCGGGTGCGTTCGTTGTGAAAATTCCGACGCGACTTCTTTGCACGAACTTGTGCATAAATGGCACCAGTTCGGCCCGTGTTGCATCGAAGTTCATGCAGTAACGAAACGGTCTGAAACGCCCCAAAACATGAGTTAGGGATCTAGTGGGGTGGATCGGGTGCGTTCGTTGTGAAAAATTCCGACGAGACTTCTTTGCACGAACTTGTGCATTGACTGCTCCAGATCGGCCCATTTTGCATCGAAGTTCGTGCGGTAATGAATCGGTCCGAAACGCCCAAAAACATGAGTTTGCAGTCAATTGGGGTGGAAAGAGTGCGTTCGTTCCGAAAAATTGCGACGCGATTTCGTTACATGAACTTTTGCATTAATGGCACCAGTTCGGCCTATTTTGCACTGAAGTTCGTGTTGTAACGAAACAGTCCAAAACGCTCCAAAACATGAGTTTGGGATCCAATAGGGTGGATCGGGTGCGTTTGCGTTTGTTGCGAAATATTCCGGCGCGACTTCATTGCACGAACTTGTGCATTAATGGCACCAGTTCAGCCCGTTTTGCCTCGAAGTTCGTGCAGTAACGAAACGGTCCGAAACGCCTCAAAACATGACTTTGGGATCCAATGGGGTGGATCGGGTGCGTTCGTTGTGAAAATTCCGACGCGACTTCTTTGCACGAACTTGTGCATAAATGGCACCAGTTCGGCCCGTGTTGCATCGAAGTTCATGCAGTAACGAAACGGTCGGAAACGCCCCAAAACATGAGTTAGGGATCTAGTGGGGTGGATCGGGTGCGTTCGTTGGGAAAAATTCCGACGAGACTTCTTTGCACGAACTTGTGCATTGACTGCTCCAGATCGGCCCATTTTGCATCGAAGTTCGTGCGGTAATGAAACGGTCCGAAACGCGTAAAAACATGAGTTTGCAGTCAATTGGGGTGGAAAGAGTGCGTTCGATACGAAAAATTGCGATGCGATTTCGTTACATGAACTTGTGCATTAATGGCACCAGTTCGGCCTATTTTGCACTGAAGTTCGTGTTGTAACGAAACAGTCCAAAACGCTCCAAAACATGAGTTTGGGATCCAATAGGGTGGATCGGGTGCGTTTGCGTATGTTGCAAAATATTCCAGCGTGACTTCTTTGCACGAACTTGTGCATAAATGGCACCAGATCGACCCGTATTGCATCGAAGTTCGTGCAGTAACGAAACGGTCCGAAACGCTCCAAAACATGAGTTAGGGATCTAGTGGGGTGGATCGGGTGCGTTCGTTGTGAAAAATTCCAACGAAACTTCTTTGCACAAACTTGTGCATTGACTCCTCCAGATCGGCCCATTTTGGATCGAAGTTCGTGCGGTAATGAATCGGTCCGAAACGCCCAAAAACATGAGTTTGCAGTCAATTGGGGTGGAAAGAGTGCGTTCGTTCCGAAAAATTGCGACGCGATTTCGTTACATGAACTTTTGCACTAAAGGCACCAGTTCGGCCTATTTTGCACCGAAGTTCGTGTTGTAACGAAACAGTCCAAAACGCTCCAAAACATGAGTTTGGGATCCAATAGGGTGGATCGGGTGCGTTTGCGTTTGTTGCGAAATATTCCGGCGCGACTTCATTGCACGAACTTGTGCATTAATGGCACCAGTTCAGCCAGTTTTGCCTTGAAGTTCGTGCAGTAACGAAACAGTCCGAAACGCCTCAAAACATGACTTTGGGATCCAATGGGGTGGATCGCGTGCGTTCGTTGTGAAAATTCTGACGCGACTTCTTTGCACGAACTTGTGCATAAATGGCACCAGTTCGGCCCGTATTGCATCGAAGTTCATGCAGTAACGAAACGGTCCGAAACGCCCCAAAACATGAGTTAGGGATCTAGTGGGGTGGATCGGGTGCGTTCGTTGTGAAAAATTCCGACAAGACTTCTTTGCACGAACTTGTGCATTGACTGCTCCAGATCGGCCCATTTTGCATCGAAGTTCGTGCGGTAATGAAACGGTCCGAAACGCGTAAAAACATGAGTTTGCAGTCAATTGGGGTGGAAAGAGTGCGTTCGATACGAAAAATTGCGATGCGATTTCGTTACATGAACTTGTGCATTAATGGCACCAGTTCGGCCTATTTTGCACTGAAGTTCGTGTTGTAACGAAACAGTCCAAAACGCTGCAAAACATGAGTTTGGGATCCAATAGGGTGGATCGGGTGCGTTTGCGTATGTTGCAAAATATTCCGGCGCGACTTCTTTGCACGAACTTGTGCATAAATGGCACCAGATCGACCCGTATTGCATCGAAGTTCGTGCAGTAACGAAACGGTCCGAAACGCCCCAAAACATGAGTTAGGGATCTAGTGGGGTGGATCGGGTGCGTTCGTTGTGAAAAATTCCAACGAAACTTCTTTGCACAAACTTGTGCATTGACTCCTCCAGATCGGCCCATTTTGCATCGAAGTTCGTGCGGTAATGAATCGGTCCGAAACGCCCAAAAACATGAGTTTGCAGTCAATTGGGGTGGAAAGAGTGCGTTCGTTCCGAAAAATTGCGACGCGATTTCGTTACATGAACTTTTGCATTAAAGGCACCAGTTCGGCCTATTTTGCACCGAAGTTCGTGTTGTAACGAAACAGTCCAAAACGCTCCAAAACATGAGTTTGGGATCCAATAGGGTGGATCGGGTGCGTTTGCGTTTGTTGCGAAATATTCCGGCGCGACTTCATTGCACGAACTTGTGCATTAATGGCACCAGTTCAGCCAGTTTTGCCTTGAAGTTCGTGCAGTAACGAAACAGTCCGAAACGCCTCAAAACATGACTTTGGGATCCAATGGGGTGGATCGCGTGCGTTCGTTGTGAAAATTCTGACGCGACTTCTTTGCACGAACTTGTGCATAAATGGCACCAGTTCGGCCCGTATTGCATCGAAGTTCATGCAGTAACGAAACGGTCCGAAACGCCCCAAAACATGAGTTAGGGATCTAGTGGGGTGGATCGGGTGCGTTCGTTGTGAAAAATTCCGACGAGACTTCTTTGCACGAACTTGTGCATTGACTGCTCCAGATCGGCCCATTTTGCATCGAAGTTCGTGCGGTAATGAAACGGTCCGAAACGCGTAAAAACATGAGTTTGCAGTCAATTGGGGTGGAAAGAGTGCGTTCGATACGAAAAATAAGCGATGCGATTTCGTTACATGAACTTGTGCATTAATGGCACCAGTTCGGCCTATTTTGCACTGAAGTTCGTGTTGTAACGAAACAGTCCAAAACGCTGCAAAACATGAGTTTGGGATCCAATAGGGTGGATCGGGTGCGTTTGCGTATGTTGCAAAATATTCCGGCGCGACTTCTTTGCACGAACTTGTGCATAAATGGCACCAGATCGACCCGTATTGCATCGAAGTTCGTGCAGTAACAAAACGGTCCGAAACGCCCCAAAACATGAGTTAGGGATCTAGTGGGGTGGATCGGGTGCGTTCGTTGTGAAAAATTCCAACGAGACTTCTTTGCACGAACTTGTGCATTGACTCCTCCAGATCGGCCCATTTTGCATTGAAGTTCGTGCGGTAATGAATCGGTCCGAAACGCCCAAAAATATGAGTTTGCAGTCAATTAAGGTGGAAAGAGTGCGTTCGTTCCGAAAAATTGCGACGCGATTTCGTTACATGAACTTTTGCACTAAAGGCACCAGTTCGGCCTATTTTGCACCGAAGTTCGTGTTGTAACGAAACAGTCCAAAACGCTCCAAAACATGAGTTTGGGATCCAATAGGGTGGATCGGGTGCGTTTGCGTTTGTTGCGAAATATTCCGG
The DNA here is from genome assembly GCA_032594955.1 of Panicum miliaceum. Classification (NCBI taxonomy): domain Eukaryota; kingdom Viridiplantae; phylum Streptophyta; class Magnoliopsida; order Poales; family Poaceae; genus Panicum; species Panicum miliaceum. The sequence goes on from CM064070.1 coordinate 10,292,033, forward strand.
CGCGACTTCATTGCACGAACTTGTGCGTTAATGGCACCAGTTCAGCCAGTTTTGCCTCGAAGTTCGTGCAGTAACGAAACAGTCCGAAACGCCTGAAAACATGAATTTGGGATCCAATGGGGTGGATCGCGTGCGTTCGTTGTGAAAATTCCGACGCAACTTCTTTGCACGAACTTGTGCATAAATGGCACCAGTTCGGCCCGTATTGCATCGAAGTTCATGCAGTAACGAAACGGTCCGAAACGCCCCAAAACATGAGTTAGGGATCTAGTGGGGTGGATCGGGTGCGTTCGTTGTGAAACATTCCGACGAGACTTCTTTGCACGAACTTGTGCATTGACTGCTCCAGATCGGCCCATTTTGCATCGAAGTTTGTGCGGTAATGAAACGGTCCGAAACGCGTAAAAACATGAGTTTGCAGTCAATTGGGGTGGAAAGAGTGCGTTCGATACGAAAAATTGCGATGCGATTTCGTTACATGAACTTGTGCATTAATGGCACCAGTTCGGCCTATTTTGCACTGAAGTTCGTGTTGTAACGAAATAGTCCAAAACGCTCCAAAACATGAGTTTGGGATCCAATAGGGTGGATCGGGTGCGTTTGCGTATGTTGCAAAATATTCCGGCGCGACTTCTTTGCACGAACTTGTGCATAAATGGCACCAGATCGACCACTATAGCATCGAAGTTCGTGCAGTAACGAAACGGTCCGAAACGCCCCAAAACATGAGTTAGGGATCTAGTGGGGTGGATCGGGTGCGTTCGTTGTGAAAAATTCCAACGAGACTTCTTTGCACGAACTTGTGCATTGACTCCTCCAGATCGGCCCATTTTGCATCGAAGTTCGTGCGGTAATGAATCGGTCCGAAACGCCCAAAAACATGAGTTTGCAGTCAATTGGGGTGGAAAGAGTGCGTTCGTTCCGAAAAATTGCGACGCGATTTCGTTACATGAACTTTTGCATTAAAGGCACCAGTTCGGCCTATTTTGCACCGAAGTTCGTGTTGTAACGAAACAGTCCAAAACGCTCCAAAACATGAGTTTGGGATCCAATAGGGTGGATCGGGTGCGTTTGCGTTTGTTGCGAAATATTCCGGCGCGACTTCATTGCACGAACTTGTGCATTAATGGCACCAGTTCAGCCCGTTTTGCCTCGAAGTTCGTGCAGTAACGAAACAGTCCGAAACGCCTCAAAACATGACTTTGGGATCCAATGGGGTGGATCGGGTGCGTTCGTTGTGAAAATTCCGACGCCACTTCTTTGCACGAACTTGTGCATAAATGGCACAAGTTCGGCCCGTATTGCATCGAAGTTCATGCAGTAACGAAACGGTCCGAAACGCCCCAAAACATGAGTTAGGGATCTAGTGGGGTGGATCGGGTGCGTTCGTTGTGAAAAATTCCGACGAGACTTCTTTGCACGAACTTGTGCATTGACTGCTCCAGATCGGCCCATTTTGCATCGAAGTTTGTGCGGTAATGAAACGGTCCGAAACGCGTAAAAACATGAGTTTGCAGTCAATTGGGGTGGAAAGAGTGCGTTCGATACGAAAAATTGCGATGCGATTTCGTTACATGAACTTGTGCATTAATGGCACCAGTTCGGCCTATTTTGCACTGAAGTTCGTGTTGTAACGAAACAGTCCAAAACGCTCCAAAACATGAGTTTGGGATCCAATAGGGTGGATCGGGTGCGTTCGCGTATGTTGCAAAATATTCGGGCGCGACTTCTTTGCACGAACTTGCGCATAAATGGCACCAGATCGACCCGTATTGCATCGAAGTTCGTGCAGTAACAAAACGGTCCGAAACGACCAAAAACATGAGTTAGGGATCTAGTGGGGTGGATCGGGTGCGTTCGTTGTGAAAAATTCCAACGAGACTTCTTTGCACGAACTTGTGCATTGACTCCTCCAGATCGGCCCATTTTGCATCGAAGTTCGTGCGGTAATGAATCGGTCCGAAACGCCCAAAAACATGAGTTTGCAGTCAATTAGGGTGGAAAGAGTGCGTTCGTTCCGAAAAATTGCGACGCGATTTCGTTACAGGAACTTTTGCACTAAAGGCACCAGTTCGGCCTATTTTGCACCGAAGTTCGTGTTGTAACGAAACAGTCCAAAACGCTCCAAAACATGAGTTTGGGATCCAATAGGGTGGATCGGGTGCGTTTGCGTTTGTTGCGAAATATTCCGGCGCGACTTCATTGCACGAACTTGTGCATTAATGGCACCAGTTCAGCCAGTTTTGCCTCGAAGTTCGTGCAGTAACGAAACAGTCCGAAACGCCTCAAAACATGACTTTGGGATCCAATGGGGTGGATCGCGTGCGTTCGTTGTGAAAATTCCGACGCGACTTCTTTGCACGAACTTGTGCATAAATGGCACCAGTTCGGCCCGTATTGCATCGAAGTTCATGCAGTAACGAAACGGTCCGAAACGCCCCAAAACATGAGTTAGGGATCTAGTGGGGTGGATCGGGTGCGTTCGTTGTGAAAAATTCCGACGAGACTTCTTTGCACGAACTTGTGCATTGACTGCTCCAGATCGGCCCATTTTGCATCGAAGTTCGTGCGGTAATGAAACGGTCCGAAACGCGTAAAAACATGAGTTTGCAGTCAATTGGGGTGGAAAGAGTGCGTTCGATACGAAAAATAAGCGATGCGATTTCGTTACATGAACTTGTGCATTAATGGCACCAGTTCAGCCAGTTTTGCCTCGAAGTTCGTGCAGTAACGAAACAGTCCGAAACGCCTCAAAACATGACTTTGGGATCCAATGGGGTGGATCGCGTGCGTTCGTTGTGAAAATCCCGGCGCGACTTCTTTGCACGAACTTGTGCATAAATGGCACCAGATCGACCCGTATTGCATCGAAGTTCATGCAGTAACGAAACGGTCCGAAACGCCCCAAAACTTGAGTTAGGGATCTAGTGGGGTGGATCGGGTGCGTTCGTTGTGAAAAATTCCGACGAGACTTCTTTGCACGAACTTGTGCATTGACTGCTCCAGATCGGCCCATTTCGCATCGAAGTTCGTGCGGTAATGAAACGGTCCGAAACGCGTAAAAACATGAGTTTGCAGTCAATTGGGGTGGAAAGAGTGCGTTCGATACGAAAAATTGCGATGCGATTTCGTTACATGAACTTGTGCATTAATGGCACCAGTTCGGCCTATTTTGCACCGAAGTTCGTGTTGTAACGAAACAGTCCAAAACGCTCCAAAACATGAGTTTGGGATCCAATAGGGTGGATCCGGTGCGTTTGCGTTTGTTGCGAAATATTCCGGCGCGACTTCATTGCACGAACTTGTGCATTAATGGCACCAGTTCAGCCCGTTTTGCCTCGAAGTTCGTGCAGTAACGAAACAGTCCGAAACGCCTCAAAACATGACTTTGGGATCCAATGGGGTGGATCGGGTGCGTTCGTTGTGAAAATTCCGACGCCACTTCTTTGCACGAACTTGTGCATAAATGGCACAAGTTCGGCCCGTATTGCATCGAAGTTCATGCAGTAACGAAACGGTCCGAAACGCCCCAAAACATGAGTTAGGGATCTAGTGGGGTGGATCGGGTGCGTTCGTTGTGAAAAATTCCGACGAGACTTCTTTGCACGAACTTGTGCATTGACTGCTCCAGATCGGCCCATTTTGCATCGAAGTTTGTGCGGTAATGAAACGGTCCGAAACGCGTAAAAACATGAGTTTGCAGTCAATTGGGGTGGAAAGAGTGCGTTCGATACGAAAAATTGCGATGCGATTTCGTTACATGAACTTGTGCATTAATGGCACCAGTTCGGCCTATTTTGCACTGAAGTTCGTGTTGTAACGAAACAGTCCAAAACGCTCCAAAACATGAGTTTGGGATCCAATAGGGTGGATCGGGTGCGTTTGCGTATGTTGCAAAATATTCGGGCGCGACTTCTTTGCACGAACTTGTGCATAAATGGCACCAGATCGACCCGTATTGCATCGAAGTTCGTGCAGTAACAAAACGGTCCGAAACGACCAAAAACATGAGTTAGGGATCTAGTGGGGTGGATCGGGTGCGTTCGTTGTGAAAAATTCCAACGAGACTTCTTTGCACGAACTTGTGCATTGACTCCTCCAGATCGGCCCATTTTGCATCGAAGTTCGTGCGGTAATGAATCGGTCCGAAACGCCCAAAAACATGAGTTTGCAGTCAATTAGGGTGGAAAGAGTGCGTTCGTTCCGAAAAATTGCGACGCGATTTCGTTACAGGAACTTTTGCACTAAAGGCACCAGTTCGGCCTATTTTGCACCGAAGTTCGTGTTGTAACGAAACAGTCCAAAACGCTCCAAAACATGAGTTTGGGATCCAATAGGGTGGATCGGGTGCGTTTGCGTTTGTTGCGAAATATTCCGGCGCGACTTCATTGCACGAACTTGTGCATTAATGGCACCAGTTCAGCCAGTTTTGCCTCGAAGTTCGTGCAGTAACGAAACAGTCCGAAACGCCTCAAAACATGACTTTGGGATCCAATGGGGTGGATCGCGTGCGTTCGTTGTGAAAATTCCGACGCGACTTCTTTGCACGAACTTGTGCATAAATGGCACCAGTTCGGCCCGTATTGCATCGAAGTTCATGCAGTAACGAAACGGTCCGAAACGCCCCAAAACATGAGTTAGGGATCTAGTGGGGTGGATCGGGTGCGTTCGTTGTGAAAAATTCCGACGAGACTTCTTTGCACGAACTTGTGCATTGACTGCTCCAGATCGGCCCATTTTGCATCGAAGTTCGTGCGGTAATGAAACGGTCCGAAACGCGTAAAAACATGAGTTTGCAGTCAATTGGGGTGGAAAGAGTGCGTTCGATACGAAAAATAAGCGATGCGATTTCGTTACATGAACTTGTGCATTAATGGCACTAGTTCAGCCAGTTTTGCCTCGAAGTTCGAGCAGTAACGAAACAGTCCGAAACGCCTCAAAACATGACTTTGGGATCCAATGGGGTGGATCGCGTGCGTTCGTTGTGAAAATTCCGGCGCGACTTCTTTGCACGAACTTGTGCATAAATGGCACCAGATCGACCCGTATTGCATCGAAGTTCATGCAGTAACGAAACGGTCCGAAACGCCCCAAAACTTGAGTTAGGGATCTAGTGGGGTGGATCGGGTGCGTTCGTTGTGAAAAATTCCGACGAGACTTCTTTGCACGAACTTGTGCATTGACTGCTCCAGATCGGCCCATTTCGCATCGAAGTTCGTGCGGTAATGAAACGGTCCGAAACGCGTAAAAACATGAGTTTGCAGTCAATTGGGGTGGAAAGAGTGCGTTCGATACGAAAAATTGCGATGCGATTTCGTTACATGAACTTGTGCATTAATGGCACCAGTTCGGCCTATTTTGCACCGAAGTTCGTGTTGTAACGAAACAGTCCAAAACGCTCCAAAACATGAGTTTGGGATCCAATAGGGTGGATCGGGTGCGTTTGCGTTTGTTGCGAAATATTCCGGCGCGACTTCATTGCACGAACTTGTGCATTAATGGCACCAGTTCAGCCCGTTTTGCCTCGAAGTTCGTGCAGTAACGAAACAGTCCGAAACGCCTCAAAACATGACTTTGGGATCCAATGGGGTGGATCGGGTGCGTTCGTTGTGAAAATTCCGACGCCACTTCTTTGCACGAACTTGTGCATAAATGGCACAAGTTCGGCCCGTATTGCATCGAAGTTCATGCAGTAACGAAACGGTCCGAAACGCCCCAAAACATGAGTTAGGGATCTAGTGGGGTGGATCGGGTGCGTTCGTTGTGAAAAATTCCGACGAGACTTCTTTGCACGAACTTGTGCATTGACTGCTCCAGATCGGCCCATTTTGCATCGAAGTTTGTGCGGTAATGAAACGGTCCGAAACGCGTAAAAACATGAGTTTGCAGTCAATTGGGGTGGAAAGAGTGCGTTCGATACGAAAAATTGCGATGCGATTTCGTTACATGAACTTGTGCATTAATGGCACCAGTTCGGCCTATTTTGCACTGAAGTTCGTGTTGTAACGAAACAGTCCAAAACGCTCCAAAACATGAGTTTGGGATCCAATAGGGTGGATCGGGTGCGTTCGCGTATGTTGCAAAATATTCGGGCGCGACTTCTTTGCACGAACTTGTGCATAAATGGCACCAGATCGACCCGTATTGCATCGAAGTTCGTGCAGTAACAAAACGGTCCGAAACGACCAAAAACATGAGTTAGGGATCTAGTGGGGTGGATCGGGTGCGTTCGTTGTGAAAAATTCCAACGAGACTTCTTTGCACGAACTTGTGCATTGACTCCTCCAGATCGGCCCATTTTGCATCGAAGTTCGTGCGGTAATGAATCGGTCCGAAACGCCCAAAAACATGAGTTTGCAGTCAATTAGGGTGGAAAGAGTGCGTTCGTTCCGAAAAATTGCGACGCGATTTCGTTACAGGAACTTTTGCACTAAAGGCACCAGTTCGGCCTATTTTGCACCGAAGTTCGTGTTGTAACGAAACAGTCCAAAACGCTCCAAAACATGAGTTTGGGATCCAATAGGGTGGATCGGGTGCGTTTGCGTTTGTTGCGAAATATTCCGGCGCGACTTCATTGCACGAACTTGTGCATTAATGGCACCAGTTCAGCCAGTTTTGCCTCGAAGTTCGTGCAGTAACGAAACAGTCCGAAACGCCTCAAAACATGACTTTGGGATCCAATGGGGTGGATCGCGTGCGTTCGTTGTGAAAATTCCGACGCGACTTCTTTGCACGAACTTGTGCATAAATGGCACCAGTTCGGCCCGTATTGCATCGAAGTTCATGCAGTAACGAAACGGTCCGAAACGCCCCAAAACATGAGTTAGGGATCTAGTGGGGTGGATCGGGTGCGTTCGTTGTGAAAAATTCCGACGAGACTTCTTTGCACGAACTTGTGCATTGACTGCTCCAGATCGGCCCATTTTGCATCGAAGTTCGTGCGGTAATGAAACGGTCCGAAACGCGTAAAAACATGAGTTTGCAGTCAATTGGGGTGGAAAGAGTGCGTTCGATACGAAAAATAAGCGATGCGATTTCGTTACATGAACTTGTGCATTAATGGCACCAGTTCAGCCAGTTTTGCCTCGAAGTTCGTGCAGTAACGAAACAGTCCGAAACGCCTCAAAACATGACTTTGGGATCCAATGGGGTGGATCGCGTGCGTTCGTTGTGAAAATCCCGGCGCGACTTCTTTGCACGAACTTGTGCATAAATGGCACCAGATCGACCCGTATTGCATCGAAGTTCATGCAGTAACGAAACGGTCCGAAACGCCCCAAAACTTGAGTTAGGGATCTAGTGGGGTGGATCGGGTGCGTTCGTTGTGAAAAATTCCGACGAGACTTCTTTGCACGAACTTGTGCATTGACTGCTCCAGATCGGCCCATTTCGCATCGAAGTTCGTGCGGTAATGAAACGGTCCGAAACGCGTAAAAACATGAGTTTGCAGTCAATTGGGGTGGAAAGAGTGCGTTCGATACGAAAAATTGCGATGCGATTTCGTTACATGAACTTGTGCATTAATGGCACCAGTTCGGCCTATTTTGCACCGAAGTTCGTGTTGTAACGAAACAGTCCAAAACGCTCCAAAACATGAGTTTGGGATCCAATAGGGTGGATCCGGTGCGTTTGCGTTTGTTGCGAAATATTCCGGCGCGACTTCATTGCACGAACTTGTGCATTAATGGCACCAGTTCAGCCCGTTTTGCCTCGAAGTTCGTGCAGTAACGAAACAGTCCGAAACGCCTCAAAACATGACTTTGGGATCCAATGGGGTGGATCGGGTGCGTTCGTTGTGAAAATTCCGACGCCACTTCTTTGCACGAACTTGTGCATAAATGGCACAAGTTCGGCCCGTATTGCATCGAAGTTCATGCAGTAACGAAACGGTCCGAAACGCCCCAAAACATGAGTTAGGGATCTAGTGGGGTGGATCGGGTGCGTTCGTTGTGAAAAATTCCGACGAGACTTCTTTGCACGAACTTGTGCATTGACTGCTCCAGATCGGCCCATTTTGCATCGAAGTTTGTGCGGTAATGAAACGGTCCGAAACGCGTAAAAACATGAGTTTGCAGTCAATTGGGGTGGAAAGAGTGCGTTCGATACGAAAAATTGCGATGCGATTTCGTTACATGAACTTGTGCATTAATGGCACCAGTTCGGCCTATTTTGCACTGAAGTTCGTGTTGTAACGAAACAGTCCAAAACGCTCCAAAACATGAGTTTGGGATCCAATAGGGTGGATCGGGTGCGTTTGCGTATGTTGCAAAATATTCGGGCGCGACTTCTTTGCACGAACTTGTGCATAAATGGCACCAGATCGACCCGTATTGCATCGAAGTTCGTGCAGTAACAAAACGGTCCGAAACGACCAAAAACATGAGTTAGGGATCTAGTGGGGTGGATCGGGTGCGTTCGTTGTGAAAAATTCCAACGAGACTTCTTTGCACGAACTTGTGCATTGACTCCTCCAGATCGGCCCATTTTGCATCGAAGTTCGTGCGGTAATGAATCGGTCCGAAACGCCCAAAAACATGAGTTTGCAGTCAATTAGGGTGGAAAGAGTGCGTTCGTTCCGAAAAATTGCGACGCGATTTCGTTACAGGAACTTTTGCACTAAAGGCACCAGTTCGGCCTATTTTGCACCGAAGTTCGTGTTGTAACGAAACAGTCCAAAACGCTCCAAAACATGAGTTTGGGATCCAATAGGGTGGATCGGGTGCGTTTGCGTTTGTTGCGAAATATTCCGGCGCGACTTCATTGCACGAACTTGTGCATTAATGGCACCAGTTCAGCCAGTTTTGCCTCGAAGTTCGTGCAGTAACGAAACAGTCCGAAACGCCTCAAAACATGACTTTGGGATCCAATGGGGTGGATCGCGTGCGTTCGTTGTGAAAATTCCGACGCGACTTCTTTGCACGAACTTGTGCATAAATGGCACCAGTTCGGCCCGTATTGCATCGAAGTTCATGCAGTAACGAAACGGTCCGAAACGCCCCAAAACATGAGTTAGGGATCTAGTGGGGTGGATCGGGTGCGTTCGTTGTGAAAAATTCCGACGAGACTTCTTTGCACGAACTTGTGCATTGACTGCTCCAGATCGGCCCATTTTGCATCGAAGTTCGTGCGGTAATGAAACGGTCCGAAACGCGTAAAAACATGAGTTTGCAGTCAATTGGGGTGGAAAGAGTGCGTTCGATACGAAAAATAAGCGATGCGATTTCGTTACATGAACTTGTGCATTAATGGCACCAGTTCAGCCAGTTTTGCCTCGAAGTTCGTGCAGTAACGAAACAGTCCGAAACGCCTCAAAACATGACTTTGGGATCCAATGGGGTGGATCGCGTGCGTTCGTTGTGAAAATCCCGGCGCGACTTCTTTGCACGAACTTGTGCATAAATGGCACCAGATCGACCCGTATTGCATCGAAGTTCATGCAGTAACGAAACGGTCCGAAACGCCCCAAAACTTGAGTTAGGGATCTAGTGGGGTGGATCGGGTGCGTTCGTTGTGAAAAATTCCGACGAGACTTCTTTGCACGAACTTGTGCATTGACTGCTCCAGATCGGCCCATTTCGCATCGAAGTTCGTGCGGTAATGAAACGGTCCGAAACGCGTAAAAACATGAGTTTGCAGTCAATTGGGGTGGAAAGAGTGCGTTCGATACGAAAAATTGCGATGCGATTTCGTTACATGAACTTGTGCATTAATGGCACCAGTTCGGCCTATTTTGCACCGAAGTTCGTGTTGTAACGAAACAGTCCAAAACGCTCCAAAACATGAGTTTGGGATCCAATAGGGTGGATCCGGTGCGTTTGCGTTTGTTGCGAAATATTCCGGCGCGACTTCATTGCACGAACTTGTGCATTAATGGCACCAGTTCAGCCCGTTTTGCCTCGAAGTTCGTGCAGTAACGAAACAGTCCGAAACGCCTCAAAACATGACTTTGGGATCCAATGGGGTGGATCGGGTGCGTTCGTTGTGAAAATTCCGACGCCACTTCTTTGCACGAACTTGTGCATAAATGGCACAAGTTCGGCCCGTATTGCATCGAAGTTCATGCAGTAACGAAACGGTCCGAAACGCCCCAAAACATGAGTTAGGGATCTAGTGGGGTGGATCGGGTGCGTTCGTTGTGAAAAATTCCGACGAGACTTCTTTGCACGAACTTGTGCATTGACTGCTCCAGATCGGCCCATTTTGCATCGAAGTTTGTGCGGTAATGAAACGGTCCGAAACGCGTAAAAACATGAGTTTGCAGTCAATTGGGGTGGAAAGAGTGCGTTCGATACGAAAAATTGCGATGCGATTTCGTTACATGAACTTGTGCATTAATGGCACCAGTTCGGCCTATTTTGCACTGAAGTTCGTGTTGTAACGAAACAGTCCAAAACGCTCCAAAACATGAGTTTGGGATCCAATAGGGTGGATCGGGTGCGTTCGCGTATGTTGCAAAATATTCGGGCGCGACTTCTTTGCACGAACTTGTGCATAAATGGCACCAGATCGACCCGTATTGCATCGAAGTTCGTGCAGTAACAAAACGGTCCGAAACGACCAAAAACATGAGTTAGGGATCTAGTGGGGTGGATCGGGTGCGTTCGTTGTGAAAAATTCCAACGAGACTTCTTTGCACGAACTTGTGCATTGACTCCTCCAGATCGGCCCATTTTGCATCGAAGTTCGTGCGGTAATGAATCGGTCCGAAACGCCCAAAAACATGAGTTTGCAGTCAATTAGGGTGGAAAGAGTGCGTTCGTTCCGAAAAATTGCGACGCGATTTCGTTACAGGAACTTTTGCACTAAAGGCACCAGTTCGGCCTATTTTGCACCGAAGTTCGTGTTGTAACGAAACAGTCCAAAACGCTCCAAAACATGAGTTTGGGATCCAATAGGGTGGATCGGGTGCGTTTGCGTTTGTTGCGAAATATTCCGGCGCGACTTCATTGCACGAACTTGTGCATTAATGGCACCAGTTCAGCCAGTTTTGCCTCGAAGTTCGTGCAGTAACGAAACAGTCCGAAACGCCTCAAAACATGACTTTGGGATCCAATGGGGTGGATCGCGTGCGTTCGTTGTGAAAATTCCGACGCGACTTCTTTGCACGAACTTGTGCATAAATGGCACCAGTTCGGCCCGTATTGCATCGAAGTTCATGCAGTAACGAAACGGTCCGAAACGCCCCAAAACATGAGTTAGGGATCTAGTGGGGTGGATCGGGTGCGTTCGTTGTGAAAAATTCCGACGAGACTTCTTTGCACGAACTTGTGCATTGACTGCTCCAGATCGGCCCATTTTGCATCGAAGTTCGTGCGGTAATGAAACGGTCCGAAACGCGTAAAAACATGAGTTTGCAGTCAATTGGGGTGGAAAGAGTGCGTTCGATACGAAAAATAAGCGATGCGATTTCGTTACATGAACTTGTGCATTAATGGCACCAGTTCAGCCAGTTTTGCCTCGAAGTTCGTGCAGTAACGAAACAGTCCGAAACGCCTCAAAACATGACTTTGGGATCCAATGGGGTGGATCGCGTGCGTTCGTTGTGAAAATCCCGGCGCGACTTCTTTGCACGAACTTGTGCATAAATGGCACCAGATCGACCCGTATTGCATCGAAGTTCATGCAGTAACGAAACGGTCCGAAACGCCCCAAAACTTGAGTTAGGGATCTAGTGGGGTGGATCGGGTGCGTTCGTTGTGAAAAATTCCGACGAGACTTCTTTGCACGAACTTGTGCATTGACTGCTCCAGATCGGCCCATTTCGCATCGAAGTTCGTGCGGTAATGAAACGGTCCGAAACGCGTAAAAACATGAGTTTGCAGTCAATTGGGGTGGAAAGAGTGCGTTCGATACGAAAAATTGCGATGCGATTTCGTTACATGAACTTGTGCATTAATGGCACCAGTTCGGCCTATTTTGCACCGAAGTTCGTGTTGTAACGAAACAGTCCAAAACGCTCCAAAACATGAGTTTGGGATCCAATAGGGTGGATCCGGTGCGTTTGCGTTTGTTGCGAAATATTCCGGCGCGACTTCATTGCACGAACTTGTGCATTAATGGCACCAGTTCAGCCCGTTTTGCCTCGAAGTTCGTGCAGTAACGAAACAGTCCGAAACGCCTCAAAACATGACTTTGGGATCCAATGGGGTGGATCGGGTGCGTTCGTTGTGAAAATTCCGACGCCACTTCTTTGCACGAACTTGTGCATAAATGGCACAAGTTCGGCCCGTATTGCATCGAAGTTCATGCAGTAACGAAACGGTCCGAAACGCCCCAAAACATGAGTTAGGGATCTAGTGGGGTGGATCGGGTGCGTTCGTTGTGAAAAATTCCGACGAGACTTCTTTGCACGAACTTGTGCATTGACTGCTCCAGATCGGCCCATTTTGCATCGAAGTTTGTGCGGTAATGAAACGGTCCGAAACGCGTAAAAACATGAGTTTGCAGTCAATTGGGGTGGAAAGAGTGCGTTCGATACGAAAAATTGCGATGCGATTTCGTTACATGAACTTGTGCATTAATGGCACCAGTTCGGCCTATTTTGCACTGAAGTTCGTGTTGTAACGAAACAGTCCAAAACGCTCCAAAACATGAGTTTGGGATCCAATAGGGTGGATCGGGTGCGTTTGCGTATGTTGCAAAATATTCGGGCGCGACTTCTTTGCACGAACTTGTGCATAAATGGCACCAGATCGACCCGTATTGCATCGAAGTTCGTGCAGTAACAAAACGGTCCGAAACGACCAAAAACATGAGTTAGGGATCTAGTGGGGTGGATCGGGTGCGTTCGTTGTGAAAAATTCCAACGAGACTTCTTTGCACGAACTTGTGCATTGACTCCTCCAGATCGGCCCATTTTGCATCGAAGTTCGTGCGGTAATGAATCGGTCCGAAACGCCCAAAAACATGAGTTTGCAGTCAATTAGGGTGGAAAGAGTGCGTTCGTTCCGAAAAATTGCGACGCGATTTCGTTACAGGAACTTTTGCACTAAAGGCACCAGTTCGGCCTATTTTGCACCGAAGTTCGTGTTGTAACGAAACAGTCCAAAACGCTCCAAAACATGAGTTTGGGATCCAATAGGGTGGATCGGGTGCGTTTGCGTTTGTTGCGAAATATTCCGGCGCGACTTCATTGCACGAACTTGTGCATTAATGGCACCAGTTCAGCCAGTTTTGCCTCGAAGTTCGTGCAGTAACGAAACAGTCCGAAACGCCTCAAAACATGACTTTGGGATCCAATGGGGTGGATCGCGTGCGTTCGTTGTGAAAATTCCGACGCGACTTCTTTGCACGAACTTGTGCATAAATGGCACCAGTTCGGCCCGTATTGCATCGAAGTTCATGCAGTAACGAAACGGTCCGAAACGCCCCAAAACATGAGTTAGGGATCTAGTGGGGTGGATCGGGTGCGTTCGTTGTGAAAAATTCCGACGAGACTTCTTTGCACGAACTTGTGCATTGACTGCTCCAGATCGGCCCATTTTGCATCGAAGTTCGTGCGGTAATGAAACGGTCCGAAACGCGTAAAAACATGAGTTTGCAGTCAATTGGGGTGGAAAGAGTGCGTTCGATACGAAAAATAAGCGATGCGATTTCGTTACATGAACTTGTGCATTAATGGCACTAGTTCAGCCAGTTTTGCCTCGAAGTTCGAGCAGTAACGAAACAGTCCGAAACGCCTCAAAACATGACTTTGGGATCCAATGGGGTGGATCGCGTGCGTTCGTTGTGAAAATTCCGGCGCGACTTCTTTGCACGAACTTGTGCATAAATGGCACCAGATCGACCCGTATTGCATCGAAGTTCATGCAGTAACGAAACGGTCCGAAACGCCCCAAAACTTGAGTTAGGGATCTAGTGGGGTGCATCGGGTGCGTTCGTTGTGAAAAATTCCGACGAGACTTCTTTGCACGAACTTGTGCATTGACTGCTCCAGATCGGCCCATTTCGCATCGAAGTTCGTGCGGTAATGAAACGGTCCGAAACGCGTAAAAACATGAGTTTGCAGTCAATTGGGGTGGAAAGAGTGCGTTCGATACGAAAAATTGCGATGCGATTTCGTTACATGAACTTGTGCATTAATGGCACCAGTTCGGCCTATTTTGCACCGAAGTTCGTGTTGTAACGAAACAGTCCAAAACGCTCCAAAACATGAGTTTGGGATCCAATAGGGTGGATCGGGTGCGTTTGCGTTTGTTGCGAAATATTCCGGCGCGACTTCATTGCACGAACTTGTGCATTAATGGCACCAGTTCAGCCCGTTTTGCCTCGAAGTTCGTGCAGTAACGAAACAGTCCGAAACGCCTCAAAACATGACTTTGGGATCCAATGGGGTGGATCGGGTGCGTTCGTTGTGAAAATTCCGACGCCACTTCTTTGCACGAACTTGTGCATTGACTGCTCCAGATCGGCCCATTTTGCATCGAAGTTCGTGCGGTAATGAAACGGTCCGAAACGCGTAAAAACATGAGTTTGCAGTCAATTGGGGTGGAAAGAGTGCGTTCGATACGAAAAATAAGCGATGCGATTTCGTTACATGAACTTGTGCATTAATGGCACCAGTTCGGCCTATTTTGCACTGAAGTTCGTGTTGTAACGAAACAGTCCAAAACGCTGCAAAACATGAGTTTGGGATCCAATAGGGTGGATCGGGTGCGTTTGCGTATGTTGCAAAATATTCCGGCGCGACTTCTTTGCACGAACTTGTGCATAAATGGCACCAGATCGACCCGTATTGCATCGAAGTTCGTGCAGTAACAAAACGGTCCGAAACGCCCCAAAACATGAGTTAGGGATCTAGTGGGGTGGATCGGGTGCGTTCGTTGTGAAAAATTCCAACGAGACTTCTTTGCACGAACTTGTGCATTGACTCCTCCAGATCGTCCCATTTTGCATTGAAGTTCGTGCGGTAATGAATCGGTCCGAAACGCCCAAAAATATGAGTTTGCAGTCAATTAAGGTGGAAAGAGTGCGTTCGTTCCGAAAAATTGCGACGCGATTTCGTTACATGAACTTTTGCACTAAAGGCACCAGTTCGGCCTATTTTGCACCGAAGTTCGTGTTGTAACGAAACAGTCCAAAACGCTCCAAAACATGAGTTTGGGATCCAATAGGGTGGATCGGGTGCGTTTGCGTTTGTTGCGAAATATTCCGGCGCGACTTCATTGCACGAACTTGTGCGTTAATGGCACCAGTTCAGCCAGTTTTGCCTCGAAGTTCGTGCAGTAACGAAACAGTCCGAAACGCCTGAAAACATGAATTTGGGATCCAATGGGGTGGATCGCGTGCGTTCGTTGTGAAAATTCCGACGCAACTTCTTTGCACGAACTTGTGCATAAATGGCACCAGTTCGGCCCGTATTGCATCGAAGTTCATGCAGTAACGAAACGGTCCGAAACGCCCCAAAACATGAGTTAGGGATCTAGTGGGGTGGATCGGGTGCGTTCGTTGTGAAACATTCCGACGAGACTTCTTTGCACGAACTTGTGCATTGACTGCTCCAGATCGGCCCATTTTGCATCGAAGTTTGTGCGGTAATGAAACGGTCCGAAACGCGTAAAAACATGAGTTTGCAGTCAATTGGGGTGGAAAGAGTGCGTTCGATATGAAAAATTGCGATGCGATTTCGTTACATGAACTTGTGCATTAATGGCACCAGTTCGGCCTATTTTGCACTGAAGTTCGTGTTGTAACGAAATAGTCCAAAACGCTCCAAAACATGAGTTTGGGATCCAATAGGGTGGATCGGGTGCGTTTGCGTATGTTGCAAAATATTCCGGCGCGACTTCTTTGCACGAACTTGTGCATAAATGGCACCAGATCGACCACTATAGCATCGAAGTTCGTGCAGTAACGAAACGGTCCGAAACGCCCCAAAACATGAGTTAGGGATCTAGTGGGGTGGATCGGGTGCGTTCGTTGTGAAAAATTCCAACGAGACTTCTTTGCACGAACTTGTGCATTGACTCCTCCAGATCGGCCCATTTTGCATCGAAGTTCGTGCGGTAATGAATCGGTCCGAAACGCCCAAAAACATGAGTTTGCAGTCAATTGGGGTGGAAAGAGTGCGTTCGTTCCGAAAAATTGCGACGCGATTTCGTTACATGAACTTTTGCATTAAAGGCACCAGTTCGGCCTATTTTGCACCGAAGTTCGTGTTGTAACGAAACAGTCCAAAACGCTCCAAAACATGAGTTTGGGATCCAATAGGGTGGATCGGGTGCGTTTGCGTTTGTTGCGAAATATTCCGGCGCGACTTCATTGCACGAACTTGTGCATTAATGGCACCAGTTCAGCCCGTTTTGCCTCGAAGTTCGTGCAGTAACGAAACAGTCCGAAACGCCTCAAAACATGACTTTGGGATCCAATGGGGTGGATCGGGTGCGTTCGTTGTGAAAATTCCGACGCGACTTCTTTGCATGAACTTGTGCAGAAATGGCACCAGTTCGGCCCGTATTGCATCGAAGTTCATGCAGTAACGAAACGGTCCGAAACGCCCCAAAACATGAGTGAGGGATCTAGTGGGGTGGATCGGGGGCGTTCGTTGTGAAAGATTCCGACGAGACTTCTTTGCACGAACTTGTGTGATGAGGACATTCTCCACTATTACCCGCTGGCAAAGACGCAACAAAGAGGGCCAAGTGGTCCAGTTGTAGTCGGGCGGCGACCGTGTGAGCCTCTGAATAATCCCACCTTGCTTAGCTTGGGAGGAGGAAGCTACCTTAAAAGGGAAAGCCACCCTTCCCCTATTGGACTAGTCTTTTAGGGAGACTGGGCCTTTCCCCGAGTAGGTGTGCCTAAGAACTGTTGGGGTCCGGGCAACCTTAATTTATTGGGCCTCGGCCAATCCCACCTGGGCCGGATGCATCATTTGGTATCAAAGCTGGGCCCTTGTTTAAGGGGGTGGGAATGATGAGGACATTCTCCACTATTACCCGCTGGCAAAGACGCAACAAAGAGGGCCAAGTGGTCCAGTTGTAGTCGGGCGGCGACCGTGTGAGCCTCTGAATAATCCCACCTTGCTTAGCTTGGGAGGAGGAAGCTACCTTAAAAGGGAAAGCCACCCTTCCCCTATTGGACTAGTCTTTTAGGGAGACTGGGCCTTTCCCCGAGTAGGTGTGCCTAAGAACTGTTGGGGTCCGGGCAACCTTAATTTATTGGGCCTCGGCCAATCCCACCTGGGCCGGATGCATCATTGTGCATTGACTGCTCCAGATCGGCCCATTTTGCATCGAAGTTCGTGCGGTAATGAAACGGTCCGAAACGCCTAAAAACATGAGTTTGCAGTCAATTGGGGTGGAAAGAGTGCGTTCGATACGAAAAATTGCGATGCGATTTCGTTACATGAACTTGTGCATTAATGGCACCAGTTCGGCCTATTTTGCACCGAAGTTCGTGTTGTAACGAAACAGTCCAAAACGCTCCAAAACATGAGATTGGGATCCAATAGGGTGGATCAGGTGCGTTTGCGTTTGTTGCGAAATATTCCGGCGCGACTTCATTGCACGAACTTGTGCATTAATGGCACCAGTTCAGCCCGTTTTGCCTCGAAGTTCGTGCAGTAACGAAACAGTCCGAAATGCCTCAAAACATGACTTTGGGATCCAATGGCGTTCGTTGTGAAAATTCCGACGCGACTTCTTTGCATGAACTTGTGCATAAATGGCACCAGTTCGGCCCGTATTGCATCGAAGTTCATGCAGTAACGAAACGGTCCGAAACGCCCCAAAACATGAGTTAGGGATCTAGTGGGGTGGATCGGGTGCGTTCGTTGTGAAAAATTCCAACGAGACTTCTTTGCACGAACTTGTGCATTGACTCCTCCAGATCGGCCCATTTTGCATCGAAGTTCGTGCGGTAATGAATCGGTCCGAAACGCCCAAAAACATGAGTTTGCAGTCAATTGGGGTGGAAAGAGTGCGTTCGTTCCGAAAAATTGCGACGCGATTTCGTTACATGAACTTTTGCATTAAAGGCACCAGTTCGGCCTATTTTGCACCGAAGTTCGTGTTGTAACGAAACAGTCCAAAACGCTCCAAAACATGAGTTTGGGATCCAATAGGGTGGATCGGGTACGTTTGCGTTTGTTGCGAAATATTCCGGCGCGACTTCATTGCACGAACTTGTGCATTAATGGCACCAGTTCAGCCCGTTTTGCCTCGAAGTTCGTGCAGTAACGAAACAGTCCGAAACGCCTCAAAACATGACTTTGGGATCCAATGGGGTGGATCGGGTGCGTTCGTTGTGAAAATTCCGACGCCACTTCTTTGCACGAACTTTTGCATAAATGGCACCAGTTCGGCCCGTATTGCATCGAAGTTCATGCAGTAACGAAACGGTCCGAAACGCCCCAAAACATGAGTTAGGGATCTAGTGGGGTGGATCGGGTGCGTTCGTTGTGAAAAATTCCGATGAGACTTCTTTGCACGAACTTGTGCATTGACTGCTCCAGATCGGCCCATTTCGCATCGAAGTTCGTGCGGTAATGAAACGGTCCGAAACGCGTAAAAACATGAGTTTGCAGTCAATTGGGGTGGAAAGAGTGCGTTCGATACGAAAAATTGCGATGCGATTTCGTTACATGAACTTGTGCATTAATGGCACCAGTTCGGCCTATTTTGCACCGAAGTTCGTGTTGTAACGAAACAGTCCAAAACGCTCCAAAACATGAGTTTGGGATCCAATAGGGTGGATCGGGTGCGTTTGCGTTTGTTGCGAAATATTCCGGCGCGACTTCATTGCACGAACATGTGCATTAATGGCACCAGTTCAGCCCGTTTTGCCTCGAAGTTCGTGCAGTAACGAAACAGTTCGAAACGCCTCAAAACATGACTTTGGGATCCAATGGGGTGGATCGGGTGCGTTCGTTGTGAAAATTCCGACGCCACTTCTTTGCATGAACTTGTGCATAAATGGCACCAGTTCGGCCCGTATTGCATCGAAGTTCATGCAGTAACGAAACGGTCCGAAACGCCCCAAAGCATGAGTTAGGGATCTAGTGGGGTGGATCGGGTGCGTTCGTTGTGAAAAATTCCGACGAGACTTCTTTGCACGAACTTGTGCATTGACTGCTCCAGATCGGCCCATTTTGCATCGAAGTTCGTGCGGTAATGAAACGGTCCGAAACGCGTAAAAACATGAGTTTGCAGTCAATTGGGGTGGAAAGAGTGCGTTCGATACGAAAAATTGCGATGCGATTTCGTTACATGAACTTGTGCATTAATGGCACCAGTTCGGCCTATTTTGCACTGAAGTTCGTGTTGTAACGAAACAGTCCAAAACGCTCCAAAACATGAGTTTGGGATCCAATAGGGTGGATCGGGTGCGTTTGCGTATGTTGCAAAATATTCGGGCGCGACTTCTTTGCACGAACTTGTGCATAAATGGCACCAGATCGACCCGTATTGCATCGAAGTTCGTGCAGTAACAAAACGGTCCGAAACGACCAAAAACATGAGTTAGGGATCTAGTGGGGTGGATCGGGTGCGTTCGTTGTGAAAAATTCCAACGAGACTTCTTTGCACGAACTTGTGCATTGACTCCTCCAGATCGGCCCATTTTGCATCGAAGTTCGTGCGGTAATGAATCGGTCCGAAACGCCCAAAAACATGAGTTTGCAGTCAATTAGGGTGGAAAGAGTGCGTTCGTTCCGAAAAATTGCGACGCGATTTCGTTACATGAACTTTTGCACTAAAGGCACCAGTTCGGCCTATTTTGCACCGAAGTTCGTGTTGTAACGAAACAGTCCAAAACGCTCCAAAACATGAGTTTGGGATCCAATAGGGTGGATCGGGTGCGTTTGCGTTTGTTGCGAAATATTCCGGCGCGACTTCATTGCACGAACTTGTGCATTAATGGCACCAGTTCAGCCAGTTTTGCCTCGAAGTTCGTGCAGTAACGAAACAGTCCGAAACGCCTCAAAACATGACTTTGGGATCCAATGGGGTGGATCGCGTGCGTTCGTTGTGAAAATTCCGACGCGACTTCTTTGCACGAACTTGTGCATAAATGGCACCAGTTCGGCCCGTATTGCATCGAAGTTCATGCAGTAACGAAACGGTCCGAAACGCCCCAAAACATGAGTTAGGGATCTAGTGGGGTGGATCGGGTGCGTTCGTTGTGAAAAATTCCGATGAGACTTCTTTGCACGAACTTGTGCATTGACTGCTCCAGATCGGCCCATTTTGCATCGAAGTTCGTGCGGTAATGAAACGGTCCGAAACGCGTAAAAACATGAGTTTGCAGTCAATTGGGGTGGAAAGAGTGCATTCGATACGAAAAATAAGCGATGCGATTTCGTTACATGAACTTGTGCATTAATGGCACCAGTTCAGCCAGTTTTGCCTCGAAGTTCGTGCAGTAACGAAACAGTCCGAAACGCCTCAAAACATGACTTTGGGATCCAATGGGGTGGGTCGCGTGCGTTCGTTGTGAAAATTCCGACGCGACTTCTTTGCACGAACTTGTGCATAAATGGCACCAGATCGACCCGTATTGCATCCAAGTTCATGCAGTAACGAAACGGTCCGAAACGCCCCAAAACTTGAGTTAGGGATCTAGTGGGGTGGATCGGGTGCGTTCGTTGTGAAAAATTCCGACGAGACTTCTTTGCACGAACTTGTGCATTGACTGCTCCAGATCGGCCCATTTCGCATCGAAGTTCGTGCGGTAATGAAACGGTCCGAAACGCGTAAAAACATGAGTTTGCAGTCAATTGGGGTGGAAAGAGTGCGTTCGATACGAAAAATTGCGATGCGATTTCGTTACACGAACTTGTGCATTAATGGCACCAGTTCGGCCTATTTTGCACCGAAGTTCGTGTTGTAACGAAACAGTCCAAAACGCTCCAAAACATGAGATTGGGATCCAATAGGGTGGATCAGGTGCGTTTGCGTTTGTTGCGAAATATTCCGGCGCGACTTCATTGCACGAACTTGTGCATTAATGGCACCAGTTCAGCCCGTTTTGCCTCGAAGTTCGTGCAGTAACGAAACAGTCCGAAATGCCTCAAAACATGACTTTGGGATCCAATGGCGTTCGTTGTGAAAATTCCGACGCGACTTCTTTGCATGAACTTGTGCATAAATGGCACCAGTTCGGCCCGTATTGCATCGAAGTTCATGCAGTAACGAAACGGTCCGAAACGCCCCAAAACATGAGTTAGGGATCTAGTGGGGTGGATCGGGTGCGTTCGTTGTGAAAAATTCCAACGAGACTTCTTTGCACGAACTTGTGCATTGACTCCTCCAGATCGGCCCATTTTGCATCGAAGTTCGTGCGGTAATGAATCGGTCCGAAACGCCCAAAAACATGAGTTTGCAGTCAATTGGGGTGGAAAGAGTGCGTTCGTTCCGAAAAATTGCGACGCGATTTCGTTACATGAACTTTTGCACTAAAGGCACCAGTTCGGCCTATTTTGCACCGAAGTTCATGTTGTAACGAAACAGTCCAAAACGCTCCAAAACATGAGTTTGGGATCCAATAGGGTGGATCGGGTGCGTTTGCGTTTGTTGCGAAATATTCCGGCGCGACTTCATTGCACGAACTTGTGCATTAATGGCACCAGTTCAGCCAGTTTTGCCTCGAAGTTCGTGCAGTAACGAAACAGTCCGAAACGCCTCAAAACATGACTTTGGGATCCAATGGGGTGGATCGCGTGCGTTCGTTGTGAAAATTCCGACGCGACTTCTTTGCACGAACTTGTGCATAAATGGCACCAGTTCGGCCCGTATTGCATCGAAGTTCATGCAGTAACGAAACGGTCCGAAACGCCCCAAAACATGAGTTAGGGATCTAGTGGGGTGGATCGGGTGCGTTCGTTGTGAAAAATTCCGACGAGACTTCTTTGCACGAACTTGTGCATTGACTGCTCCAGATCGGCCCATTTTGCATCGAAGTTCGTGCGGTAATGAAACGGTCCGAAACGCGTAAAAACATGAGTTTGCAGTCAATTGGGGTGGAAAGAGTGCGTTCGATACGAAAAATTGCGATGCGATTTCGTTACATGAACTTGTGCATTAATGGCACCAGTTCGGCCTATTTTGCACCGAAGTTCGTGTTGTAACGAAACAGTCCAAAACGCTCCAAAACATGAGTTTGGGATCCAATAGGGTGGATCGGGTGCGTTTGCGTTTGTTGCGAAATATTCCGGCGCGACTTCATTGCACGAACTTGTGCATTAATGGCACCAGTTCAGCCCGTTTTGCCTTGAAGTTCGTGCAGTAACGAAACAGTCCGAAACGCCTCAAAACATGACTTTGGGATCCAATGGGGTGGATTGGGTGCGTTCGTTGTGAAAATTCCGACGCCACTTCTTTGCACGAACTTGTGCATAAATGGCACCAGTTCGGCCCGTATTGCATCGAAGTTCATGCAGTAACGAAACGGTCCGAAACGCCCCAAAACATGAGTTAGGGATCTAGTGGGGTGGATCGGGTGCGTTCGTTGTGAAAAATTCCGACGAGACTTCTTTGCACGAACTTGTGCATTGACTGCTCCAGATCGGCCCATTTTGCATCGAAGTTCGTGCGGTAATGAAACGGTCCGAAACGCGTAAAAACATGAGTTTGCAGTCAATTGGGGTGGAAAGAGTGCGTTCGATACGAAAAATTGCGATGCGATTTCGTTACATGAACTTGTGCATTAATGGCACCAGTTCGGCCTATTTTGCACCGAAGTTCGTGTTGTAACGAAACAGTCCAAAACGCTCCAAAACATGAGTTTGGGATCCAATAGGGTGGATCGGGTGCGTTTGCGTTTGTTGCGAAATATTCCGGCGCGACTTCATTGCACGAACTTGTGCATTAATGGCACCAGTTCAGCCCGTTTTGCCTCGAAGTTCGTGCAGTAACGAAACAGTCCGAAACGCCTCAAAACATGACTTTGGGATCCAATGGGGTGGATCGGGTGCGTTCGTTGTGAAAATTCCGACGCGACTTCTTTGCATGAACTTGTGCAGAAATGGCACCAGTTCGGCCCGTATTGCATCGAAGTTCATGCAGTAACGAAACGGTCCGAAACGCCCCAAAACATGAGTGAGGGATCTAGTGGGGTGGATCGGGGGCGTTCGTTGTGAAAGATTCCGACGAGACTTCTTTGCACGAACTTGTGTGATGAGGACATTCTCCACTATTACCCGCTGGCAAAGACGCAACAAAGAGGGCCAAGTGGTCCAGTTGTAGTCGGGCGGCGACCGTGTGAGCCTCTGAATAATCCCACCTTGCTTAGCTTGGGAGGAGGAAGCTACCTTAAAAGGGAAAGCCACCCTTCCCCTATTGGACTAGTCTTTTAGGGAGACTGGGCCTTTCCCCGAGTAGGTGTGCCTAAGAACTGTTGGGGTCCGGGCAACCTTAATTTATTGGGCCTCGGCCAATCCCACCTGGGCCGGATGCATCATTTGGTATCAAAGCTGGGCCCTTGTTTAAGGGGGTGGGAATGATGAGGACATTCTCCACTATTACCCGCTGGCAAAGACGCAACAAAGAGGGCCAAGTGGTCCAGTTGTAGTCGGGCGGCGACCGTGTGAGCCTCTGAATAATCCCACCTTGCTTAGCTTGGGAGGAGGAAGCTACCTTAAAAGGGAAAGCCACCCTTCCCCTATTGGACTAGTCTTTTAGGGAGACTGGGCCTTTCCCCGAGTAGGTGTGCCTAAGAACTGTTGGGGTCCGGGCAACCTTAATTTATTGGGCCTCGGCCAATCCCACCTGGGCCGGATGCATCATTGTGCATTGACTGCTCCAGATCGGCCCATTTTGCATCGAAGTTCGTGCGGTAATGAAACGGTCCGAAACGCCTAAAAACATGAGTTTGCAGTCAATTGGGGTGGAAAGAGTGCGTTCGATACGAAAAATTGCGATGCGATTTCGTTACATGAACTTGTGCATTAATGGCACCAGTTCGGCCTATTTTGCACCGAAGTTCGTGTTGTAACGAAACAGTCCAAAACGCTCCAAAACATGAGATTGGGATCCAATAGGGTGGATCAGGTGCGTTTGCGTTTGTTGCGAAATATTCCGGCGCGACTTCATTGCACGAACTTGTGCATTAATGGCACCAGTTCAGCCCGTTTTGCCTCGAAGTTCGTGCAGTAACGAAACAGTCCGAAATGCCTCAAAACATGACTTTGGGATCCAATGGCGTTCGTTGTGAAAATTCCGACGCGACTTCTTTGCATGAACTTGTGCATAAATGGCACCAGTTCGGCCCGTATTGCATCGAAGTTCATGCAGTAACGAAACGGTCCGAAACGCCCCAAAACATGAGTTAGGGATCTAGTGGGGTGGATCGGGTGCGTTCGTTGTGAAAAATTCCAACGAGACTTCTTTGCACGAACTTGTGCATTGACTCCTCCAGATCGGCCCATTTTGCATCGAAGTTCGTGCGGTAATGAATCGGTCCGAAACGCCCAAAAACATGAGTTTGCAGTCAATTGGGGTGGAAAGAGTGCGTTCGTTCCGAAAAATTGCGACGCGATTTCGTTACATGAACTTTTGCATTAAAGGCACCAGTTCGGCCTATTTTGCACCGAAGTTCGTGTTGTAACGAAACAGTCCAAAACGCTCCAAAACATGAGTTTGGGATCCAATAGGGTGGATCGGGTACGTTTGCGTTTGTTGCGAAATATTCCGGCGCGACTTCATTGCACGAACTTGTGCATTAATGGCACCAGTTCAGCCCGTTTTGCCTCGAAGTTCGTGCAGTAACGAAACAGTCCGAAACGCCTCAAAACATGACTTTGGGATCCAATGGGGTGGATCGGGTGCGTTCGTTGTGAAAATTCCGACGCCACTTCTTTGCACGAACTTTTGCATAAATGGCACCAGTTCGGCCCGTATTGCATCGAAGTTCATGCAGTAACGAAACGGTCCGAAACGCCCCAAAACATGAGTTAGGGATCTAGTGGGGTGGATCGGGTGCGTTCGTTGTGAAAAATTCCGATGAGACTTCTTTGCACGAACTTGTGCATTGACTGCTCCAGATCGGCCCATTTCGCATCGAAGTTCGTGCGGTAATGAAACGGTCCGAAACGCGTAAAAACATGAGTTTGCAGTCAATTGGGGTGGAAAGAGTGCGTTCGATACGAAAAATTGCGATGCGATTTCGTTACATGAACTTGTGCATTAATGGCACCAGTTCGGCCTATTTTGCACCGAAGTTCGTGTTGTAACGAAACAGTCCAAAACGCTCCAAAACATGAGTTTGGGATCCAATAGGGTGGATCGGGTGCGTTTGCGTTTGTTGCGAAATATTCCGGCGCGACTTCATTGCACGAACATGTGCATTAATGGCACCAGTTCAGCCCGTTTTGCCTCGAAGTTCGTGCAGTAACGAAACAGTTCGAAACGCCTCAAAACATGACTTTGGGATCCAATGGGGTGGATCGGGTGCGTTCGTTGTGAAAATTCCGACGCCACTTCTTTGCATGAACTTGTGCATAAATGGCACCAGTTCGGCCCGTATTGCATCGAAGTTCATGCAGTAACGAAACGGTCCGAAACGCCCCAAAGCATGAGTTAGGGATCTAGTGGGGTGGATCGGGTGCGTTCGTTGTGAAAAATTCCGACGAGACTTCTTTGCACGAACTTGTGCATTGACTGCTCCAGATCGGCCCATTTTGCATCGAAGTTCGTGCGGTAATGAAACGGTCCGAAACGCGTAAAAACATGAGTTTGCAGTCAATTGGGGTGGAAAGAGTGCGTTCGATACGAAAAATTGCGATGCGATTTCGTTACATGAACTTGTGCATTAATGGCACCAGTTCGGCCTATTTTGCACTGAAGTTCGTGTTGTAACGAAACAGTCCAAAACGCTCCAAAACATGAGTTTGGGATCCAATAGGGTGGATCGGGTGCGTTTGCGTATGTTGCAAAATATTCGGGCGCGACTTCTTTGCACGAACTTGTGCATAAATGGCACCAGATCGACCCGTATTGCATCGAAGTTCGTGCAGTAACAAAACGGTCCGAAACGACCAAAAACATGAGTTAGGGATCTAGTGGGGTGGATCGGGTGCGTTCGTTGTGAAAAATTCCAACGAGACTTCTTTGCACGAACTTGTGCATTGACTCCTCCAGATCGGCCCATTTTGCATCGAAGTTCGTGCGGTAATGAATCGGTCCGAAACGTCCAAAAACATGAGTTTGCAGTCAATTAGGGTGGAAAGAGTGCGTTCGTTCCGAAAAATTGCGACGCGATTTCGTTACATGAACTTTTGCACTAAAGGCACCAGTTCGGCCTATTTTGCACCGAAGTTCGTGTTGTAACGAAACAGTCCAAAACGCTCCAAAACATGAGTTTGGGATCCAATAGGGTGGATCGGGTGCGTTTGCGTTTGTTGCGAAATATTCCGGCGCGACTTCATTGCACGAACTTGTGCATTAATGGCACCAGTTCAGCCAGTTTTGCCTCGAAGTTCGTGCAGTAACGAAACAGTCCGAAACGCCTCAAAACATGACTTTGGGATCCAATGGGGTGGATCGCGTGCGTTCGTTGTGAAAATTCCGACGCGACTTCTTTGCACGAACTTGTGCATAAATGGCACCAGTTCGGCCCGTATTGCATCGAAGTTCATGCAGTAACGAAACGGTCCGAAACGCCCCAAAACATGAGTTAGGGATCTAGTGGGGTGGATCGGGTGCGTTCGTTGTGAAAAATTCCGATGAGACTTCTTTGCACGAACTTGTGCATTGACTGCTCCAGATCGGCCCATTTTGCATCGAAGTTCGTGCGGTAATGAAACGGTCCGAAACGCGTAAAAACATGAGTTTGCAGTCAATTGGGGTGGAAAGAGTGCATTCGATACGAAAAATAAGCGATGCGATTTCGTTACATGAACTTGTGCATTAATGGCACCAGTTCAGCCAGTTTTGCCTCGAAGTTCGTGCAGTAACGAAACAGTCCGAAACGCCTCAAAACATGACTTTGGGATCCAATGGGGTGGGTCGCGTGCGTTCGTTGTGAAAATTCCGACGCGACTTCTTTGCACGAACTTGTGCATAAATGGCACCAGATCGACCCGTATTGCATCCAAGTTCATGCAGTAACGAAACGGTCCGAAACGCCCCAAAACTTGAGTTAGGGATCTAGTGGGGTGGATCGGGTGCGTTCGTTGTGAAAAATTCCGACGAGACTTCTTTGCACGAACTTGTGCATTGACTGCTCCAGATCGGCCCATTTCGCATCGAAGTTCGTGCGGTAATGAAACGGTCCGAAACGCGTAAAAACATGAGTTTGCAGTCAATTGGGGTGGAAAGAGTGCGTTCGATACGAAAAATTGCGATGCGATTTCGTTACACGAACTTGTGCATTAATGGCACCAGTTCGGCCTATTTTGCACCGAAGTTCGTGTTGTAACGAAACAGTCCAAAACGCTCCAAAACATGAGATTGGGATCCAATAGGGTGGATCAGGTGCGTTTGCGTTTGTTGCGAAATATTCCGGCGCGACTTCATTGCACGAACTTGTGCATTAATGGCACCAGTTCAGCCCGTTTTGCCTCGAAGTTCGTGCAGTAACGAAACAGTCCGAAATGCCTCAAAACATGACTTTGGGATCCAATGGCGTTCGTTGTGAAAATTCCGACGCGACTTCTTTGCATGAACTTGTGCATAAATGGCACCAGTTCGGCCCGTATTGCATCGAAGTTCATGCAGTAACGAAACGGTCCGAAACGCCCCAAAACATGAGTTAGGGATCTAGTGGGGTGGATCGGGTGCGTTCGTTGTGAAAAATTCCAACGAGACTTCTTTGCACGAACTTGTGCATTGACTCCTCCAGATCGGCCCATTTTGCATCGAAGTTCGTGCGGTAATGAATCGGTCCGAAACGCCCAAAAACATGAGTTTGCAGTCAATTGGGGTGGAAAGAGTGCGTTCGTTCCGAAAAATTGCGACGCGATTTCGTTACATGAACTTTTGCACTAAAGGCACCAGTTCGGCCTATTTTGCACCGAAGTTCATGTTGTAACGAAACAGTCCAAAACGCTCCAAAACATGAGTTTGGGATCCAATAGGGTGGATCGGGTGCGTTTGCGTTTGTTGCGAAATATTCCGGCGCGACTTCATTGCACGAACTTGTGCATTAATGGCACCAGTTCAGCCAGTTTTGCCTCGAAGTTCGTGCAGTAACGAAACAGTCCGAAACGCCTCAAAACATGACTTTGGGATCCAATGGGGTGGATCGCGTGCGTTCGTTGTGAAAATTCCGACGCGACTTCTTTGCACGAACTTGTGCATAAATGGCACCAGTTCGGCCCGTATTGCATCGAAGTTCATGCAGTAACGAAACGGTCCGAAACGCCCCAAAACATGAGTTAGGGATCTAGTGGGGTGGATCGGGTGCGTTCGTTGTGAAAAATTCCGACGAGACTTCTTTGCACGAACTTGTGCATTGACTGCTCCAGATCGGCCCATTTTGCATCGAAGTTCGTGCGGTAATGAAACGGTCCGAAACGCGTAAAAACATGAGTTTGCAGTCAATTGGGGTGGAAAGAGTGCGTTCGATACGAAAAATTGCGATGCGATTTCGTTACATGAACTTGTGCATTAATGACACCAGTTCGGCCTATTTTGCACTGAAGTTCGTGTTGTAACGAAACAGTCCAAAACGCTCCAAAACATGAGTTTGGGATCCAATAGGGTGGATCGGGTGCGTTTGCGTATGTTGCAAAATATTCGGGCGCGACTTCTTTGCACGAACTTGTGCATAAATGGCACCAGATCGACCCGTATTGCATCGAAGTTCGTGCAGTAACAAAACGGTCCGAAACGACCAAAAACATGAGTTAGGGATCTAGTGGGGTGGATCGGGTGCGTTCGTTGTGAAAAATTCCAACGAGACTTCTTTGCACGAACTTGTGCATTGACTCCTCCAGATCGGCCCATTTTGCATCGAAGTTCGTGCGGTAATGAATCGGTCCGAAACGCCCAAAAACATGAGTTTGCAGTCAATTAGGGTGGAAAGAGTGCGTTCGTTCCGAAAAATTGCGACGCGATTTCGTTACATGAACTTTTGCACTAAAGGCACCAGTTCGGCCTATTTTGCACCGAAGTTCATGTTGTAACGAAACAGTCCAAAACGCTCCAAAACATGAGTTTGGGATCCAATAGGGTGGATCGGGTGCGTTTGCGTTTGTTGCGAAATATTCCGGCGCGACTTCATTGCACGAACTTGTGCATTAATGGCACCAGTTCAGCCAGTTTTGCCTCGAAGTTCGTGCAGTAACGAAACAGTCCGAAACGCCTCAAAACATGACTTTGGGATCCAATGGGGTGGATCGCGTGCGTTCGTTGTGAAAATTCCGACGCGACTTCTTTGCACGAACTTGTGCATAAATGGCACCAGTTCGGCCCGTATTGCATCGAAGTTCATGCAGTAACGAAACGGTCCGAAACGCCCCAAAACATGAGTTAGGGATCTAGTGGGGTGGATCGGGTGCGTTCGTTGTGAAAAATTCCGACGAGACTTCTTTGCACGAACTTGTGCATTGACTGCTCCAGATCGGCCCATTTTGCATCGAAGTTCGTGCGGTAATGAAACGGTCCGAAACGCGTAAAAACATGAGTTTGCAGTCAATTGGGGTGGAAAGAGTGCGTTCGATACGAAAAATAAGTGATGCGATTTCGTTACATGAACTTGTGCATTAATGGCACCAGTTCAGCCAGTTTTGCCTCGAAGTTCGTGCAGTAACGAAACAGTCCGAAACGCCTCAAAACATGACTTTGGGATCCAATGGGGTGGATCGCGTGCGTTCGTTGTGAAAATTCCGACGCGACTTCTTTGCACGAACTTGTGCATAAATGGCACCAGATCGACCCGTATTGCATCGAAGTTCATGCAGTAACGAAACGGTCCGAAACGCCCCAAAACTTGAGTTAGGGATCTAGTGGGGTGGATCGGGTGCGTTCGTTGTGAAAAATTCCGACGAGACTTCTTTGCACGAACTTGTGCATTGACTGCTCCAGATCGGCCCATTTCGCATCGAAGTTCGTGCGGTAATGAAACGGTCCGAAACGCGTAAAAACATGAGTTTGCAGTCAATTGGGGTGGAAAGAGTGCGTTCGATACGAAAAATTGCGATGCGATTTCGTTACATGAACTTGTGCATTAATGGCACCAGTTCGGCCTATTTTGCACCGAAGTTCGTGTTGTAACGAAACAGTCCAAAACGCTCCAAAACATGAGTTTGGGATCCAATAGGGTGGATCGGGTGCGTTTGCGTTTGTTGCGAAATATTCCGGCGCGACTTCATTGCACGAACTTGTGCATTAATGGCACCAGTTCAGCCCGTTTTGCCTCGAAGTTCGTGCAGTAACGAAACAGTCCGAAACGCCTCAAAACATGACTTTGGGATCCAATGGGGTGGATCGGGTGCGTTCGTTGTGAAAATTCCGACGCGACTTCTTTGCATGAACTTGTGCAGAAATGGCACCAGTTCGGCCCGTATTGCATCGAAGTTCATGCAGTAACGAAACGGTCCGAAACGCCCCAAAACATGAGTTAGGGATCTAGTGGGGTGGATCGGGTGCGTTCGTTGTGAAAGATTCCGACGAGACTTCTTTGCACGAACTTGTGCATTGACTGCTCCAGATCGGCCCATTTTGCATCGAAGTTCGTGCGGTAATGAAACGGTCCGAAACGCGTAAAAACATGAGTTTGCAGTCAATTGGGGTGGAAAGAGTGCGTTCGATACGAAAAATTGCGATGCGATTTCGTTACATGAACTTGTGCATTAATGGCACCAGTTCGGCCTATTTTGCACTGAAGTTCGTGTTGTAACGAAACAGTCCAAAACGCTCCAAAACATGAGTTTGGGATCCAATAGGGTGGATCGGGTGCGTTTGCGTATGTTGCAAAATATTCGAGCGCGACTTCTTTGCACGAACTTGTGCATAAATGGCACCAGATCGACCCGTATTGCATCGAAGTTCGTGCAGTAACAAAACGGTCCGAAACGACCAAAAACATGAGTTAGGGATCTAGTGGGGTGGATCGGGTGCGTTCGTTGTGAAAAATTCCAACGAGACTTCTTTGCACGAACTTGTGCATTGACTCCTCCAGATCGGCCCATTTTGCATCGAAGTTCGTGCGGTAATGAATCGGTCCGAAACGCCCAAAAACATGAGTTTGCAGTCAATTAGGGTGGAAAGAGTGCGTTCGTTCCGAAAAATTGCGACGCGATTTCGTTACATGAACTTTTGCACTAAAGGCACCAGTTCGGCCTATTTTGCACCGAAGTTCATGTTGTAACGAAACAGTCCAAAACGCTCCAAAACATGAGTTTGGGATCCAATAGGGTGGATCGGGTGCGTTTGCGTTTGTTGCGAAATATTCCGGCGCGACTTCATTGCACGAACTTGTGCATTAATGGCACCAGTTCAGCCAGTTTTGCCTCGAAGTTCGTGCAGTAACGAAACAGTCCGAAACGCCTCAAAACATTACTTTGGGATCCAATGGGGTGGATCGCGTGCGTTCGTTGTGAAAATTCCGACGCGACTTCTTTGCACGAACTTGTGCATAAATGGCACCAGTTCGGCCCGTATTGCATCGAAGTTCATGCAGTAACGAAACGGTCCGAAACGCCCCAAAACATGAGTTAGGGATCTAGTGGGGTGGATCGGGTGCGTTCGTTGTGAAAAATTCCGACGAGACTTCTTTGCACGAACTTGTGCATTGACTGCTCCAGATCGGCCCATTTTGCATCGAAGTTCGTGCGGTAATGAAACGGTCCGAAACGCGTAAAAACATGAGTTTGCAGTCAATTGGGGTGGAAAGAGTGCGTTCGATACGAAAAATAAGTGATGCGATTTCGTTACATGAACTTGTGCATTAATGGCACCAGTTCAGCCCGTTTTGCCTCGAAGTTCGTGCAGTAACGAAACAGTCCGAAACGCCTCAAAACATGACTTTGGGATCCAATGGGGTGGATCGCGTGCGTTCGTTGTGAAAATTCCGACGCGACTTCTTTGCACGAACTTGTGCATAAATGGCACCAGATCGACCCGTATTGCATCGAAGTTCATGCAGTAACGAAACGGTCCGAAACGCCCCAAAACTTGAGTTAGGGATCTAGTGGGGTGGATCGGGGGCGTTCGTTGTGAAAAATTCCGACGAGACTTCTTTGCACGAACTTGTGCATTGACTGCTCCAGATCGGCCCATTTCGCATCGAAGCTCGTGCGGTAATGAAACGGTCCGAAACGCCTAAAAACATGAGTTTGCAGTCAATTGGGGTGGAAAGAGTGCGTTCGATACGAAAAATTGCGATGCGATTTCGTTACATGAACTTGTGCATTAATGGCACCAGTTCGGCCTATTTTGCACCGAAGTTCGTGTTGTAACGAAACAGTCCAAAACGCTCCAAAACATGAGTTTGGGATCCAATAGGGTGGATCGGGTGCGTTTGCGTTTGTTGCGAAATATTCCGGCGCGATTTCGTTACATGAACTTGTGCATTAATGGCACCAGTTCAGCCAGTTTTGCCTCGAAGTTCGTGCAGTAACGAAACAGTCCGAAACGCCTCAAAACATGACTTTGGGATCCAATGGGGTGGGTCGCGTGCGTTCGTTGTGAAAATTCCGACGCGACTTCTTTGCACGAACTTGTGCATAAATGGCACCAGATCGACCCGTATTGCATCCAAGTTCATGCAGTAACGAAACGGTCCGAAACGCCCCAAAACTTGAGTTAGGGATCTAGTGGGGTGGATCGGGTGCGTTCGTTGTGAAAAATTCCGACGAGACTTCTTTGCACGAACTTGTGCATTGACTGCTCCAGATCGGCCCATTTCGCATCGAAGTTCGTGCGGTAATGAAACGGTCCGAAACGCGTAAAAACATGAGTTTGCAGTCAATTGGGGTGGAAAGAGTGCGTTCGATACGAAAAATTGCGATGCGATTTCGTTACACGAACTTGTGCATTAATGGCACCAGTTCGGCCTATTTTGCACCGAAGTTCGTGTTGTAACGAAACAGTCCAAAACGCTCCAAAACATGAGATTGGGATCCAATAGGGTGGATCAGGTGCGTTTGCGTTTGTTGCGAAATATTCCGGCGCGACTTCATTGCACGAACTTGTGCATTAATGGCACCAGTTCAGCCCATTTTGCCTCGAAGTTCGTGCAGTAACGAAACAGTCCGAAATGCCTCAAAACATGACTTTGGGATCCAATGGCGTTCGTTGTGAAAATTCCGACGCGACTTCTTTGCATGAACTTGTGCATAAATGGCACCAGTTCGGCCCGTATTGCATCGAAGTTCATGCAGTAACGAAACGGTCCGAAACGCCCCAAAACATGAGTTAGGGATCTAGTGGGGTGGATCGGGTGCGTTCGTTGTGAAAAATTCCAACGAGACTTCTTTGCACGAACTTGTGCATTGACTCCTCCAGATCGGCCCATTTTGCATCGAAGTTCGTGCGGTAATGAATCGGTCCGAAACGCCCAAAAACATGAGTTTGCAGTCAATTGGGGTGGAAAGAGTGCGTTCGTTCCGAAAAATTGCGACGCGATTTCGTTACATGAACTTTTGCACTAAAGGCACCAGTTCGGCCTATTTTGCACCGAAGTTCATGTTGTAACGAAACAGTCCAAAACGCTCCAAAACATGAGTTTGGGATCCAATAGGGTGGATCGGGTGCGTTTGCGTTTGTTGCGAAATATTCCGGCGCGACTTCATTGCACGAACTTGTGCATTAATGGCACCAGTTCAGCCAGTTTTGCCTCGAAGTTCGTGCAGTAACGAAACAGTCCGAAACGCCTCAAAACATGACTTTGGGATCCAATGGGGTGGATCGCGTGCGTTCGTTGTGAAAATTCCGACGCGACTTCTTTGCACGAACTTGTGCATAAATGGCACCAGTTCGGCCCGTATTGCATCGAAGTTCATGCAGTAACGAAACGGTCCGAAACGCCCCAAAACATGAGTTAGGGATCTAGTGGGGTGGATCGGGTGCGTTCGTTGTGAAAAATTCCGACGAGACTTCTTTGCACGAACTTGTGCATTGACTGCTCCAGATCGGCCCATTTTGCATCGAAGTTCGTGCGGTAATGAAACGGTCCGAAACGCGTAAAAACATGAGTTTGCAGTCAATTGGGGTGGAAAGAGTGCGTTCGATACGAAAAATTGCGATGCGATTTCGTTACATGAACTTGTGCATTAATGACACCAGTTCGGCCTATTTTGCACTGAAGTTCGTGTTGTAACGAAACAGTCCAAAACGCTCCAAAACATGAGTTTGGGATCCAATAGGGTGGATCGGGTGCGTTTGCGTATGTTGCAAAATATTCGGGCGCGACTTCTTTGCACGAACTTGTGCATAAATGGCACCAGATCGACCCGTATTGCATCGAAGTTCGTGCAGTAACAAAACGGTCCGAAACGACCAAAAACATGAGTTAGGGATCTAGTGGGGTGGATCGGGTGCGTTCGTTGTGAAAAATTCCAACGAGACTTCTTTGCACGAACTTGTGCATTGACTCCTCCAGATCGGCCCATTTTGCATCGAAGTTAGTGCGGTAATGAATCGGTCCGAAACGCCCAAAAACATGAGTTTGCAGTCAATTAGGGTGGAAAGAGTGCGTTCGTTCCGAAAAATTGCGACGCGATTTCGTTACATGAACTTTTGCACTAAAGGCACCAGTTCGGCCTATTTTGCACCGAAGTTCATGTTGTAACGAAACAGTCCAAAACGCTCCAAAACATGAGTTTGGGATCCAATAGGGTGGATCGGGTGCGTTTGCGTTTGTTGCGAAATATTCCGGCGCGACTTCATTGCACGAACTTGTGCATTAATGGCACCAGTTCAGCCAGTTTTGCCTCGAAGTTCGTGCAGTAACGAAACAGTCCGAAACGCCTCAAAACATGACTTTGGGATCCAATGGGGTGGATCGCGTGCGTTCGTTGTGAAAATTCCGACGCGACTTCTTTGCACGAACTTGTGCATAAATGGCACCAGTTCGGCCCGTATTGCATCGAAGTTCATGCAGTAACGAAACGGTCCGAAACGCCCCAAAACATGAGTTAGGGATCTAGTGGGGTGGATCGGGTGCGTTCGTTGTGAAAAATTCCGACGAGACTTCTTTGCACGAACTTGTGCATTGACTGCTCCAGATCGGCCCATTTTGCATCGAAGTTCGTGCGGTAATGAAACGGTCCGAAACGCGTAAAAACATGAGTTTGCAGTCAATTGGGGTGGAAAGAGTGCGTTCGATACGAAAAATAAGTGATGCGATTTCGTTACATGAACTTGTGCATTAATGGCACCAGTTCAGCCCGTTTTGCCTCGAAGTTCGTGCAGTAACGAAACAGTCCGAAACGCCTCAAAACATGACTTTGGGATCCAATGGGGTGGATCGCGTGCGTTCGTTGTGAAAATTCCGACGCGACTTCTTTGCACGAACTTGTGCATAAATGGCACCAGATCGACCCGTATTGCATCGAAGTTCATGCAGTAACGAAACGGTCCGAAACGCCCCAAAACTTGAGTTAGGGATCTAGTGGGGTGGATCGGGGGCGTTCGTTGTGAAAAATTCCGACGAGACTTCTTTGCACGAACTTGTGCATTGACTGCTCCAGATCGGCCCATTTCGCATCGAAGCTCGTGCGGTAATGAAACGGTCCGAAACGCCTAAAAACATGAGTTTGCAGTCAATTGGGGTGGAAAGAGTGCGTTCGATACGAAAAATTGCGATGCGATTTCGTTACATGAACTTGTGCATTAATGGCACCAGTTCGGCCTATTTTGCACCGAAGTTCGTGTTGTAACGAAACAGTCCAAAACGCTCCAAAACATGAGTTTGGGATCCAATAGGGTGGATCGGGTGCGTTTGCGTTTGTTGCGAAATATTCCGGCGCGATTTCGTTACATGAACTTGTGCATTAATGGCACCAGTTCAGCCAGTTTTGCCTCGAAGTTCGTGCAGTAACGAAACAGTCCGAAACGCCTCAAAACATGACTTTGGGATCCAATGGGGTGGGTCGCGTGCGTTCGTTGTGAAAATTCCGACGCGACTTCTTTGCACGAACTTGTGCATAAATGGCACCAGATCGACCCGTATTGCATCCAAGTTCATGCAGTAACGAAACGGTCCGAAACGCCCCAAAACTTGAGTTAGGGATCTAGTGGGGTGGATCGGGTGCGTTCGTTGTGAAAAATTCCGACGAGACTTCTTTGCACGAACTTGTGCATTGACTGCTCCAGATCGGCCCATTTCGCATCGAAGTTCGTGCGGTAATGAAACGGTCCGAAACGCGTAAAAACATGAGTTTGCAGTCAATTGGGGTGGAAAGAGTGCGTTCGATACGAAAAATTGCGATGCGATTTCGTTACACGAACTTGTGCATTAATGGCACCAGTTCGGCCTATTTTGCACCGAAGTTCGTGTTGTAACGAAACAGTCCAAAACGCTCCAAAACATGAGATTGGGATCCAATAGGGTGGATCAGGTGCGTTTGCGTTTGTTGCGAAATATTCCGGCGCGACTTCATTGCACGAACTTGTGCATTAATGGCACCAGTTCAGCCCGTTTTGCCTCGAAGTTCGTGCAGTAACGAAACAGTCCGAAATGCCTCAAAACATGACTTTGGGATCCAATGGCGTTCGTTGTGAAAATTCCGACGCGACTTCTTTGCATGAACTTGTGCATAAATGGCACCAGTTCGGCCCGTATTGCATCGAAGTTCATGCAGTAACGAAACGGTCCGAAACGCCCCAAAACATGAGTTAGGGATCTAGTGGGGTGGATCGGGTGCGTTCGTTGTGAAAAATTCCAACGAGACTTCTTTGCACGAACTTGTGCATTGACTCCTCCAGATCGGCCCATTTTGCATCGAAGTTCGTGCGGTAATGAATCGGTCCGAAACGCCCAAAAACATGAGTTTGCAGTCAATTGGGGTGGAAAGAGTGCGTTCGTTCCGAAAAATTGCGACGCGATTTCGTTACATGAACTTTTGCACTAAAGGCACCAGTTCGGCCTATTTTGCACCGAAGTTCATGTTGTAACGAAACAGTCCAAAACGCTCCAAAACATGAGTTTGGGATCCAATAGGGTGGATCGGGTGCGTTTGCGTTTGTTGCGAAATATTCCGGCGCGACTTCATTGCACGAACTTGTGCATTAATGGCACCAGTTCAGCCAGTTTTGCCTCGAAGTTCGTGCAGTAACGAAACAGTCCGAAACGCCTCAAAACATGACTTTGGGATCCAATGGGGTGGATCGCGTGCGTTCGTTGTGAAAATTCCGACGCGACTTCTTTGCACGAACTTGTGCATAAATGGCACCAGTTCGGCCCGTATTGCATCGAAGTTCATGCAGTAACGAAACGGTCCGAAACGCCCCAAAACATGAGTTAGGGATCTAGTGGGGTGGATCGGGTGCGTTCGTTGTGAAAAATTCCGACGAGACTTCTTTGCACGAACTTGTGCATTGACTGCTCCAGATCGGCCCATTTTGCATCGAAGTTCGTGCGGTAATGAAACGGTCCGAAACGCGTAAAAACATGAGTTTGCAGTCAATTGGGGTGGAAAGAGTGCGTTCGATACGAAAAATTGCGATGCGATTTCGTTACATGAACTTGTGCATTAATGACACCAGTTCGGCCTATTTTGCACTGAAGTTCGTGTTGTAACGAAACAGTCCAAAACGCTCCAAAACATGAGTTTGGGATCCAATAGGGTGGATCGGGTGCGTTTGCGTATGTTGCAAAATATTCGGGCGCGACTTCTTTGCACGAACTTGTGCATAAATGGCACCAGATCGACCCGTATTGCATCGAAGTTCGTGCAGTAACAAAACGGTCCGAAACGACCAAAAACATGAGTTAGGGATCTAGTGGGGTGGATCGGGTGCGTTCGTTGTGAAAAATTCCAACGAGACTTCTTTGCACGAACTTGTGCATTGACTCCTCCAGATCGGCCCATTTTGCATCGAAGTTCGTGCGGTAATGAATCGGTCCGAAACGCCCAAAAACATGAGTTTGCAGTCAATTAGGGTGGAAAGAGTGCGTTCGTTCCGAAAAATTGCGACGCGATTTCGTTACATGAACTTTTGCACTAAAGGCACCAGTTCGGCCTATTTTGCACCGAAGTTCATGTTGTAACGAAACAGTCCAAAACGCTCCAAAACATGAGTTTGGGATCCAATAGGGTGGATCGGGTGCGTTTGCGTTTGTTGCGAAATATTCCGGCGCGACTTCATTGCACGAACTTGTGCATTAATGGCACCAGTTCAGCCAGTTTTGCCTCGAAGTTCGTGCAGTAACGAAACAGTCCGAAACGCCTCAAAACATGACTTTGGGATCCAATGGGGTGGATCGCGTGCGTTCGTTGTGAAAATTCCGACGCGACTTCTTTGCACGAACTTGTGCATAAATGGCACCAGTTCGGCCCGTATTGCATCGAAGTTCATGCAGTAACGAAACGGTCCGAAACGCCCCAAAACATGAGTTAGGGATCTAGTGGGGTGGATCGGGTGCGTTCGTTGTGAAAAATTCCGACGAGACTTCTTTGCACGAACTTGTGCATTGACTGCTCCAGATCGGCCCATTTTGCATCGAAGTTCGTGCGGTAATGAAACGGTCCGAAACGCGTAAAAACATGAGTTTGCAGTCAATTGGGGTGGAAAGAGTGCGTTCGATACGAAAAATAAGTGATGCGATTTCGTTACATGAACTTGTGCATTAATGGCACCAGTTCAGCCAGTTTTGCCTCGAAGTTCGTGCAGTAACGAAACAGTCCGAAACGCCTCAAAACATGACTTTGGGATCCAATGGGGTGGATCGCGTGCGTTCGTTGTGAAAATTCCGACGCGACTTCTTTGCACGAACTTGTGCATAAATGGCACCAGATCGACCCGTATTGCATCGAAGTTCATGCAGTAACGAAACGGTCCGAAACGCCCCAAAACTTGAGTTAGGGATCTAGTGGGGTGGATCGGGTGCGTTCGTTGTGAAAAATTCCGACGAGACTTCTTTGCACGAACTTGTGCATTGACTGCTCCAGATCGGCCCATTTCGCATCGAAGTTCGTGCGGTAATGAAACGGTCCGAAACGCGTAAAAACATGAGTTTGCAGTCAATTGGGGTGGAAAGAGTGCGTTCGATACGAAAAATTGCGATGCGATTTCGTTACATGAACTTGTGCATTAATGGCACCAGTTCGGCCTATTTTGCACCGAAGTTCGTGTTGTAACGAAACAGTCCAAAACGCTCCAAAACATGAGTTTGGGATCCAATAGGGTGGATCGGGTGCGTTTGCGTTTGTTGCGAAATATTCCGGCGCGACTTCATTGCACGAACTTGTGCATTAATGGCACCAGTTCAGCCCGTTTTGCCTCGAAGTTCGTGCAGTAACGAAACAGTCCGAAACGCCTCAAAACATGACTTTGGGATCCAATGGGGTGGATCGGGTGCGTTCGTTGTGAAAATTCCGACGCGACTTCTTTGCATGAACTTGTGCAGAAATGGCACCAGTTCGGCCCGTATTGCATCGAAGTTCATGCAGTAACGAAACGGTCCGAAACGCCCCAAAACATGAGTTAGGGATCTAGTGGGGTGGATCGGGTGCGTTCGTTGTGAAAGATTCCGACGAGACTTCTTTGCACGAACTTGTGCATTGACTGCTCCAGATCGGCCCATTTTGCATCGAAGTTCGTGCGGTAATGAAACGGTCCGAAACGCGTAAAAACATGAGTTTGCAGTCAATTGGGGTGGAAAGAGTGCGTTCGATACGAAAAATTGCGATGCGATTTCGTTACATGAACTTGTGCATTAATGGCACCAGTTCGGCCTATTTTGCACTGAAGTTCGTGTTGTAACGAAACAGTCCAAAACGCTCCAAAACATGAGTTTGGGATCCAATAGGGTGGATCGGGTGCGTTTGCGTATGTTGCAAAATATTCGAGCGCGACTTCTTTGCACGAACTTGTGCATAAATGGCACCAGATCGACCCGTATTGCATCGAAGTTCGTGCAGTAACAAAACGGTCCGAAACGACCAAAAACATGAGTTAGGGATCTAGTGGGGTGGATCGGGTGCGTTCGTTGTGAAAAATTCCAACGAGACTTCTTTGCACGAACTTGTGCATTGACTCCTCCAGATCGGCCCATTTTGCATCGAAGTTCGTGCGGTAATGAATCGGTCCGAAACGCCCAAAAACATGAGTTTGCAGTCAATTAGGGTGGAAAGAGTGCGTTCGTTCCGAAAAATTGCGACGCGATTTCGTTACATGAACTTTTGCACTAAAGGCACCAGTTCGGCCTATTTTGCACCGAAGTTCATGTTGTAACGAAACAGTCCAAAACGCTCCAAAACATGAGTTTGGGATCCAATAGGGTGGATCGGGTGCGTTTGCGTTTGTTGCGAAATATTCCGGCGCGACTTCATTGCACGAACTTGTGCATTAATGGCACCAGTTCAGCCAGTTTTGCCTCGAAGTTCGTGCAGTAACGAAACAGTCCGAAACGCCTCAAAACATGACTTTGGGATCCAATGGGGTGGATCGCGTGCGTTCGTTGTGAAAATTCCGACGCGACTTCTTTGCACGAACTTGTGCATAAATGGCACCAGTTCGGCCCGTATTGCATCGAAGTTCATGCAGTAACGAAACGGTCCGAAACGCCCCAAAACATGAGTTAGGGATCTAGTGGGGTGGATCGGGTGCGTTCGTTGTGAAAAATTCCGACGAGACTTCTTTGCACGAACTTGTGCATTGACTGCTCCAGATCGGCCCATTTTGCATCGAAGTTCGTGCGGTAATGAAACGGTCCGAAACGCGTAAAAACATGAGTTTGCAGTCAATTGGGGTGGAAAGAGTGCGTTCGATACGAAAAATAAGTGATGCGATTTCGTTACATGAACTTGTGCATTAATGGCACCAGTTCAGCCCGTTTTGCCTCGAAGTTCGTGCAGTAACGAAACAGTCCGAAACGCCTCAAAACATGACTTTGGGATCCAATGGGGTGGATCGCGTGCGTTCGTTGTGAAAATTCCGACGCGACTTCTTTGCACGAACTTGTGCATAAATGGCACCAGATCGACCCGTATTGCATCGAAGTTCATGCAGTAACGAAACGGTCCGAAACGCCCCAAAACTTGAGTTAGGGATCTAGTGGGGTGGATCGGGGGCGTTCGTTGTGAAAAATTCCGACGAGACTTCTTTGCACGAACTTGTGCATTGACTGCTCCAGATCGGCCCATTTCGCATCGAAGCTCGTGCGGTAATGAAACGGTCCGAAACGCCTAAAAACATGAGTTTGCAGTCAATTGGGGTGGAAAGAGTGCGTTCGATACGAAAAATTGCGATGCGATTTCGTTACATGAACTTGTGCATTAATGGCACCAGTTCGGCCTATTTTGCACCGAAGTTCGTGTTGTAACGAAACAGTCCAAAACGCTCCAAAACATGAGTTTGGGATCCAATAGGGTGGATCGGGTGCGTTTGCGTTTGTTGCGAAATATTCCGGCGCGACTTCATTGCACGAACTTGTGCATTAATGGCACCAGTTCAGCCCGTTTTGCCTCGAAGTTCGTGCAGTAACGAAACAGTCCGAAACGCCTCAAAACATGACTTTGGGATCCAATGGGGTGGATCGGGTGCGTTCGTTGTGAAAATTCCGA
Organism: Panicum miliaceum; assembly: GCA_032594955.1. Lineage (NCBI taxonomy): Eukaryota > Viridiplantae > Streptophyta > Magnoliopsida > Poales > Poaceae > Panicum > Panicum miliaceum. The sequence continues at coordinate 10,333,641 of CM064070.1, forward strand.
CGCGACTTCTTTGCATGAACTTGTGCAGAAATGGCACCAGTTCGGCCCGTATTGCATCGAAGTTCATGCAGTAACGAAACGGTCCGAAACGCCCCAAAACATGAGTTAGGGATCTAGTGGGGTGGATCGGGTGCGTTCGTTGTGAAAGATTCCGACGAGACTTCTTTGCACGAACTTGTGCATTGACTGCTCCAGATCGGCCCATTTTGCATCGAAGTTCGTGCGGTAATGAAACGGTCCGAAACGCGTAAAAACATGAGTTTGCAGTCAATTGGGGTGGAAAGAGTGCGTTCGATACGAAAAATAAGTGATGCGATTTCGTTACATGAACTTGTGCATTAATGGCACCAGTTCAGCCAGTTTTGCCTCGAAGTTCGTGCAGTAACGAAACAGTCCGAAACGCCTCAAAACATGACTTTGGGATCCAATGGGGTGGATCGCGTGCGTTCGTTGTGAAAATTCCGACGCGACTTCTTTGCACGAACTTGTGCATAAATGGCACCAGATCGACCCGTATTGCATCGAAGTTCATGCAGTAACGAAACGGTCCGAAACGCCCCAAAACTTGAGTTAGGGATCTAGTGGGGTGGATCGGGTGCGTTCGTTGTGAAAAATTCCGACGAGACTTCTTTGCACGAACTTGTGCATTGACTGCTCCAGATCGGCCCATTTCGCATCGAAGTTCGTGCGGTAATGAAACGGTCCGAAACGCGTAAAAACATGAGTTTGCAGTCAATTGGGGTGGAAAGAGTGCGTTCGATACGAAAAATTGCGATGCGATTTCGTTACATGAACTTGTGCATTAATGGCACCAGTTCGGCCTATTTTGCACCGAAGTTCGTGTTGTAACGAAACAGTCCAAAACGCTCCAAAACATGAGTTTGGGATCCAATAGGGTGGATCGGGTGCGTTTGCGTTTGTTGCGAAATATTCCGGCGCGACTTCATTGCACGAACTTGTGCATTAATGGCACCAGTTCAGCCCGTTTTGCCTCGAAGTTCGTGCAGTAACGAAACAGTCCGAAACGCCTCAAAACATGACTTTGGGATCCAATGGGGTGGATCGGGTGCGTTCGTTGTGAAAATTCCGACGCGACTTCTTTGCATGAACTTGTGCAGAAATGGCACCAGTTCGGCCCGTATTGCATCGAAGTTCATGCAGTAACGAAACGGTCCGAAACGCCCCAAAACATGAGTTAGGGATCTAGTGGGGTGGATCGGGTGCGTTCGTTGTGAAAGATTCCGACGAGACTTCTTTGCACGAACTTGTGCATTGACTGCTCCAGATCGGCCCATTTTGCATCGAAGTTCGTGCGGTAATGAAACGGTCCGAAACGCGTAAAAACATGAGTTTGCAGTCAATTGGGGTGGAAAGAGTGCGTTCGATACGAAAAATTGCGATGCGATTTCGTTACATGAACTTGTGCATTAATGGCACCAGTTCGGCCTATTTTGCACTGAAGTTCGTGTTGTAACGAAACAGTCCAAAACGCTCCAAAACATGAGTTTGGGATCCAATAGGGTGGATCGGGTGCGTTTGCGTATGTTGCAAAATATTCGAGCGCGACTTCTTTGCACGAACTTGTGCATAAATGGCACCAGATCGACCCGTATTGCATCGAAGTTCGTGCAGTAACAAAACGGTCCGAAACGACCAAAAACATGAGTTAGGGATCTAGTGGGGTGGATCGGGTGCGTTCGTTGTGAAAAATTCCAACGAGACTTCTTTGCACGAACTTGTGCATTGACTCCTCCAGATCGGCCCATTTTGCATCGAAGTTCGTGCGGTAATGAATCGGTCCGAAACGCCCAAAAACATGAGTTTGCAGTCAATTAGGGTGGAAAGAGTGCGTTCGTTCCGAAAAATTGCGACGCGATTTCGTTACATGAACTTTTGCACTAAAGGCACCAGTTCGGCCTATTTTGCACCGAAGTTCATGTTGTAACGAAACAGTCCAAAACGCTCCAAAACATGAGTTTGGGATCCAATAGGGTGGATCGGGTGCGTTTGCGTTTGTTGCGAAATATTCCGGCGCGACTTCATTGCACGAACTTGTGCATTAATGGCACCAGTTCAGCCAGTTTTGCCTCGAAGTTCGTGCAGTAACGAAACAGTCCGAAACGCCTCAAAACATGACTTTGGGATCCAATGGGGTGGATCGCGTGCGTTCGTTGTGAAAATTCCGACGCGACTTCTTTGCACGAACTTGTGCATAAATGGCACCAGTTCGGCCCGTATTGCATCGAAGTTCATGCAGTAACGAAACGGTCCGAAACGCCCCAAAACATGAGTTAGGGATCTAGTGGGGTGGATCGGGTGCGTTCGTTGTGAAAAATTCCGACGAGACTTCTTTGCACGAACTTGTGCATTGACTGCTCCAGATCGGCCCATTTTGCATCGAAGTTCGTGCGGTAATGAAACGGTCCGAAACGCGTAAAAACATGAGTTTGCAGTCAATTGGGGTGGAAAGAGTGCGTTCGATACGAAAAATAAGTGATGCGATTTCGTTACATGAACTTGTGCATTAATGGCACCAGTTCAGCCCGTTTTGCCTCGAAGTTCGTGCAGTAACGAAACAGTCCGAAACGCCTCAAAACATGACTTTGGGATCCAATGGGGTGGATCGCGTGCGTTCGTTGTGAAAATTCCGACGCGACTTCTTTGCACGAACTTGTGCATAAATGGCACCAGATCGACCCGTATTGCATCGAAGTTCATGCAGTAACGAAACGGTCCGAAACGCCCCAAAACTTGAGTTAGGGATCTAGTGGGGTGGATCGGGGGCGTTCGTTGTGAAAAATTCCGACGAGACTTCTTTGCACGAACTTGTGCATTGACTGCTCCAGATCGGCCCATTTCGCATCGAAGCTCGTGCGGTAATGAAACGGTCCGAAACGCCTAAAAACATGAGTTTGCAGTCAATTGGGGTGGAAAGAGTGCGTTCGATACGAAAAATTGCGATGCGATTTCGTTACATGAACTTGTGCATTAATGGCACCAGTTCGGCCTATTTTGCACCGAAGTTCGTGTTGTAACGAAACAGTCCAAAACGCTCCAAAACATGAGTTTGGGATCCAATAGGGTGGATCGGGTGCGTTTGCGTTTGTTGCGAAATATTCCGGCGCGACTTCATTGCACGAACTTGTGCATTAATGGCACCAGTTCAGCCCGTTTTGCCTCGAAGTTCGTGCAGTAACGAAACAGTCCGAAACGCCTCAAAACATGACTTTGGGATCCAATGGGGTGGATCGGGTGCGTTCGTTGTGAAAATTCCGACGCGACTTCTTTGCATGAACTTGTGCAGAAATGGCACCAGTTCGGCCCGTATTGCATCGAAGTTCATGCAGTAACGAAACGGTCCGAAACGCCCCAAAACATGAGTTAGGGATCTAGTGGGGTGGATCGGGTGCGTTCGTTGTGAAAGATTCCGACGAGACTTCTTTGCACGAACTTGTGCATTGACTGCTCCAGATCGGCCCATTTTGCATCGAAGTTCGTGCGGTAATGAAACGGTCCGAAACGCGTAAAAACATGAGTTTGCAGTCAATTGGGGTGGAAAGAGTGCGTTCGATACGAAAAATTGCGATGCGATTTCGTTACATGAACTTGTGCATTAATGGCACCAGTTCGGCCTATTTTGCACTGAAGTTCGTGTTGTAACGAAACAGTCCAAAACGCTCCAAAACATGAGTTTGGGATCCAATAGGGTGGATCGGGTGCGTTTGCGTATGTTGCAAAATATTCGAGCGCGACTTCTTTGCACGAACTTGTGCATAAATGGCACCAGATCGACCCGTATTGCATCGAAGTTCGTGCAGTAACAAAACGGTCCGAAACGACCAAAAACATGAGTTAGGGATCTAGTGGGGTGGATCGGGTGCGTTCGTTGTGAAAAATTCCAACGAGACTTCTTTGCACGAACTTGTGCATTGACTCCTCCAGATCGGCCCATTTTGCATCGAAGTTCGTGCGGTAATGAATCGGTCCGAAACGCCCAAAAACATGAGTTTGCAGTCAATTAGGGTGGAAAGAGTGCGTTCGTTCCGAAAAATTGCGACGCGATTTCGTTACATGAACTTTTGCACTAAAGGCACCAGTTCGGCCTATTTTGCACCGAAGTTCATGTTGTAACGAAACAGTCCAAAACGCTCCAAAACATGAGTTTGGGATCCAATAGGGTGGATCGGGTGCGTTTGCGTTTGTTGCGAAATATTCCGGCGCGACTTCATTGCACGAACTTGTGCATTAATGGCACCAGTTCAGCCAGTTTTGCCTCGAAGTTCGTGCAGTAACGAAACAGTCCGAAACGCCTCAAAACATGACTTTGGGATCCAATGGGGTGGATCGCGTGCGTTCGTTGTGAAAATTCCGACGCGACTTCTTTGCACGAACTTGTGCATAAATGGCACCAGTTCGGCCTGTATTGCATCGAAGTTCATGCAGTAACGAAACGGTCCGAAACGCCCCAAAACATGAGTTAGGGATCTAGTGGGGTGGATCGGGTGCGTTCGTTGTGAAAAATTCCGACGAGACTTCTTTGCACGAACTTGTGCATTGACTGCTCCAGATCGGCCCATTTTGCATCGAAGTTCGTGCGGTAATGAAACGGTCCGAAACGCGTAAAAACATGAGTTTGCAGTCAATTGGGGTGGAAAGAGTGCGTTCGATACGAAAAATAAGTGATGCGATTTCGTTACATGAACTTGTGCATTAATGGCACCAGTTCAGCCAGTTTTGCCTCGAAGTTCGTGCAGTAACGAAACAGTCCGAAACGCCTCAAAACATGACTTTGGGATCCAATGGGGTGGATCGCGTGCGTTCGTTGTGAAAATTCCGACGCGACTTCTTTGCACGAACTTGTGCATAAATGGCACCAGATCGACCCGTATTGCATCGAAGTTCATGCAGTAACGAAACGGTCCGAAACGCCCCAAAACTTGAGTTAGGGATCTAGTGGGGTGGATCGGGTGCGTTCGTTGTGAAAAATTCCGACGAGACTTCTTTGCACGAACTTGTGCATTGACTGCTCCAGATCGGCCCATTTCGCATCGAAGTTCGTGCGGTAATGAAACGGTCCGAAACGCGTAAAAACATGAGTTTGCAGTCAATTGGGGTGGAAAGAGTGCGTTCGATACGAAAAATTGCGATGCGATTTCGTTACATGAACTTGTGCATTAATGGCACCAGTTCGGCCTATTTTGCACCGAAGTTCGTGTTGTAACGAAACAGTCCAAAACGCTCCAAAACATGAGTTTGGGATCCAATAGGGTGGATCGGGTGCGTTTGCGTTTGTTGCGAAATATTCCGGCGCGACTTCATTGCACGAACTTGTGCATTAATGGCACCAGTTCAGCCCGTTTTGCCTCGAAGTTCGTGCAGTAACGAAACAGTCCGAAACGCCTCAAAACATGACTTTGGGATCCAATGGGGTGGATCGGGTGCGTTCGTTGTGAAAATTCCGACGCGACTTCTTTGCATGAACTTGTGCAGAAATGGCACCAGTTCGGCCCGTATTGCATCGAAGTTCATGCAGTAACGAAACGGTCCGAAACGCCCCAAAACATGAGTGAGGGATCTAGTGGGGTGGATCGGGGGCGTTCGTTGTGAAAGATTCCGACGAGACTTCTTTGCACGAACTTGTGCATTGACTGCTCCAGATCGGCCCATTTTGCATCGAAGCTCGTGCGGTAATGAAACGGTCCGAAACGCCTAAAAACATGAGTTTGCAGTCAATTGGGGTGGAAAGAGTGCGTTCGATACGAAAAATTGCGATGCGATTTCGTTACATGAACTTGTGCATTAATGGCACCAGTTCGGCCTATTTTGCACCGAAGTTCGTGTTGTAACGAAACAGTCCAAAACGCTCCAAAACATGAGATTGGGATCCAATAGGGTGGATCGGGTGCGTTTGCGTTTGTTGCGAAATATTCCGGCGCGACTTCATTGCACGAACTTGTGCATTAATGGCACCAGTTCAGCCCGTTTTGCCTCGAAGTTCGTGCAGTAACGAAACAGTCCGAAATGCCTCAAAACATGACTTTGGGATCCAATGGCGTTCGTTGTGAAAATTCCGACGCGACTTCTTTGCATGAACTTGTGCATAAATGGCACCAGTTCTGATGAGGACACCAACACCAACGATACATCCACTCCGACACAAGTACCTATTGCTGGTCCTATTACTCGTGCTCGTGCGCATCAACTTAATCATCAGGTGAGTTCAAATCTAAGCTCAGGTGCATCATGTTTAGACCATGGAGACCCGTGTACTCTTGTTTTGCTTAGGAACCAAGGAGGCGGCCGAAAGGGAAACGGATTCGCGCAAGCTGGATTCGGACTGCAGAACAGTACCAACTTGTAACGGACACCACGGTCGCATATGAACTCGGATTGGGGCGTTCAAGTACTTCGTGGAAAGCTTATGAAGTCTTCTTTCAAACGGATCCGGCCTGATAGCCATATCTATTACGAGTCGGCCGCAATCGTTAAATTAATACAGAGTCCTTTTCTGCCCATGGTGCTGCGTCACCCTGTTTTGGTCCAATGGGCCGTGTATCAAGTTGAGTCCATTACGGACGCGTCCTAGGGTTGGAGTACGACCCCAACACCCCTGTGGTCGTCCTCCCACGTACTTATACCCCTTAGCCGCCGCCAAGGATGCTTGGGTTTTGTTTAGATCAAGTTTAGCCTTCGCTACTTGCTTGCAAGCGCGCGTGCTGGATCAGCCGCCCGTCTTCTTGTCTTCGGAACCCCACCATTATTGAGATTGTGTGTGAAACCTTCATTTATATCTAGTAAATTCAGTACTTGTCATACTTGTTCTTGCTAGTTCTTCGATTGCTTGCAGGACGAGTGCCCTAGTGGCCGGGTGCCGCGCTCCACAAGATCGCGACAGCCATTGGAGGGGGTGTATCGGTTGCTAAGGCGCAGCTTGGAAGGCTGTAGTCGGGCCGTGAACGTCGCCTCCATCGACCAATCGAGTTATCCACGCCTCTCATCGAAAGATCGGGAATCAAACCCTAGCGGGTCGCCATTAGTTGGTAATCAGAGCAAGGTTTATCGGTGAGAGACTTCTAATTCTTCGCTGTTTTATTTTTCCTATAGTCCAGAAAAGCCAAAAAAAAAAGTAGATTAGTTTACCTTCAGTCCTATAAACTTGTTTGAGCCTTTGCTAGCACTGCTTAGTTAGGGCTTGTTGAATTTTCGGTTGCATCGGTTGCGTCGAGTTGCTGGTCTTAGTTTTAGTCCTTTAGAGTTTCGAGTTCTTGTCACGTTCTAGTCACAACCGTGCGCTACCATACATACTCCGTGTTGGTGGAATCCGAGTCCATATTCGTGTTCAAGTCCGAGTTAGATTCTGTGTTGGTTTGTGACCGAATCGCACGCGGTGCTGTGATTCGAGTAGGGATCGATTTCCTAGTCCCAATTGGTTATTGTGCCGTGTTATAAAATTCCATTGCTTTTCGCACTTGTACTGCATATTTTGTAACGCTCCAGAAAGGCAGAAGTAGTCTCGGCTTACTCAAACCATAACTTTTCACGAATACATATAGCCTCGGCTTACTCCAGAGAGAGAGAGAGAGAGAGAAAAGTTTGTGTGCTGTGTGGCTCTTTTGAAGTCTTTTAGGTTATATAATCAGTTTTGAGGATCCCCTGAAAAAAAAAAGAAAAAAAAAGAGAAAAAAAGAAGGAAAAAAAAGAAAGGAAAAAAAAAGAAAAAAAGAGAAAAAAAAGAAGGAAAAAAAAAGAAAGGAAAAAAAAAGAAAAAAAAAGAAGAAGAAGAAAAAGAGGGGAAGAAAAAGGGGCTGTTCTTTGTGCATCTTTTTTGTTCTTCGGTGGTGTCTCGTGACTTCATTTGTGTCCAGGCTCGCGTCTCTAGCACGGTCTAGGCTAGGACCAGCATAGTACCGCCGTTGAACGATTTTTCAGCTTGCTTTTGTAACTAACGTGGTGCTAGTTCATCCTTGCTTCAGCCCACCTATAGCTCCACATATCCGACTACAGCTTGACAGGTCCTGTTGTTGCGGCACCGATACACTTCATCCCACGGTTGCAGACTTGTTGGTTGCCGTCCCCTCCTGTTGAGCAAGGTAAGAATTGGTAAGAGCTTGTGTAACAGGTTGAGTGTGAGCGCCTTGCAGTAGCTACATCCCATTAGTTGTAGGATCTTATTTCTTCACCTATTTTCGTGTTTCCTTTGTTCATCTAACCATGACAGGATCAGAGGGTGATGGGAGTTTAGGTCACTCTCCTCGTACAAAGGGAATCATACAACATTTTGAAAATAAGATGAGGAGGCATGTAGATGGGCTTGCTGAAGATATGCTGGTGTCAAATGATAAGATTGGGCAGTTGGAGGTCACGCAGCTTGCCACCAACACCAAGCTTACAAGGCTGGAGACGTCGGTCGCTCATATTGACCAAAGCCTTGCTGCTCTTTTGAGGCGTTTTGATAAGATGCATGCCAGAACTGCAAATGGGCATGAGGGAGAAAACAAGAAGGATGAGCGTGTCGAGGATAATTGGGATGATTATGTCGCTGATACTGAACTAGATGACCAAGATGCTCCTAGTCGCCGACGACTGCGAACTAATCGGAGAGGTATGGGTGGACATCGACGACGTGAGGTACATAATAATGATGATGCTTTCAGTAAAATAAAATTTAAGATACCTTCTTTCGATGGAAAATACGATCCTGATGCATACATTACTTGGGAAATTGCTGTTGATCAAAAGTTTGCATGTCATGAATTTCCAGAGAATATACGTGTTAGGGCTGCTACTAGTGAATTTACTGATTTTGCCTCTGTTTGGTGGATAGAACATGCTAAGAAAAATCCTAATAATATTCCACAAACCTGGGATGCCTTGAAACGGGTCATGCGGGCTAGATTTGTTCCTTCTTACTATGCGCGTGATCTGTTACATAGATTGCAACAATTGAGACAGGGTAATAAAAGTGTAGAAGAATACTATCAGGAATTACAAATGGGTGTGTTGCGTTGTAATTTAGTGGAGGATGAGGAACCTGCTATGGCTAGATTTTTAGGAGGTTTGAATCGAGAAATTCAGGACATTCTTGCTTATAAAGATTATACTAACGTAACCCGTTTGTTCCATCTTGCTTGTAAAGCTGAAAGGGAAGTGCTGGGACGACGTGCTAGTACAAGAACTAATATTTCTGCAGGAAAACCTTCATCATGGCAGCCGCGCACATCTACCTCATTGACCGGACGAGCTCCTGCACCTTCTACATTCCCGAGTCGGTCGACAATACCCGCTCCATCCAACGATAAGACACGTGCTCCCCCGACAAATTCAGCAACCACGACTGTCCAGAAACCAGCCACGAGTGCATCTTCGGTTGCCTCCACGGGAAGGACAAGAGATATTCAGTGCCATCGATGCAAGGGCTTTGGCCACGTGCAACGTGACTGCCCTAACAAGCGCGTTTTGGTGGTCAAAGGAGATGGTGGGTATTCCTCTGCTAGTGATTTTGATGAAGATACACTTGCTTTGCTTGCTGCTGACCATGCAGGTACTAAGGAACAACCAGAAGAGCAGATTGGTGCAGAGGATGCAGATCATTATGAGAGCCTCATTGTGCAGCGTGTACTTAGTGCACAAATGGAAAAGGCGGAGCAAAATCAACGGCATACACTATTCCAAACAAAGTGTGTTATTAAAGAGCGTTCATGCCGTTTGATAATTGATGGAGGTAGCTGCAACAACTTGGCTAGCAGCGATATGGTCGAGAAGCTTGCACTTACAACAAAACCGCACCCACATCCATATCACATTCGGTGGCTCAACAATAGTGGTAAGGTCAAGGTAACGAGATTGGTACGAATTAATTTCGCTATTGGTTCATATCATGATGTTGTTGAATGCGATGTTGTGCCTATGGAAGCTTGTCATATTCTGCTAGGTAGACCATGGCAATTTGATACCGATAGCATGCATCATGGTAGATCAAATCAATATTCTCTTATACATCATGATAAGAAAATCGTTTTGCTTCCTATGTCACCTGAATCTATTGTGCGTGATGATGTTGCTAAAGCTAAGAGAACTAAAGCTAATATCGATAAGAATGCCAAATCTGTTAGTAGCAGGGAAGATGAGATAAGATTGAAAGGACATTGCTTGCTTGCTACTAAGTCTGATATTAATGAATTGATTGCTTCCACTTCTGTTGCCTATGCTTTGGTGTGCAAGAATGCTTTGATTTCAGTTCACGATATGCAGCATTCTTTGCCCCCGGCTGTTGCTAACCTTTTGCAGGAGTATTCTGATGTGTTTCCAAGTGAGATACCAGCGGGGCTGCCACCAATACGAGGGATTGAGCACCAAATTGACCTTATTCCTGGTGCATCATTGCCAAACCGTGCGCCATACAGGACAAATCCGGAAGAAACTAAGGAAATTCAGCGACAAGTGCAAGAACTACTCGACAAAGGTTATGTGCGTGAGTCTCTTAGTCCTTGTGCTGTTCCAGTTATTTTAGTGCCTAAAAAGGATGGAACATGGCGTATGTGTGTTGATTGTAGGGCTATTAATAATATTACAATTCGATATCGACACCCTATCCCTCGTTTGGATGATATGCTTGATGAATTGAGTGGTGCTATTGTGTTTTTCAAAGTTGATTTGCGTAGTGGGTACCACCAGATTCGTATGAAATTGGGAGATGAATGGAAAACTGCTTTCAAAACTAAGTTCGGGTTATATGAGTGGTTGGTCATGCCTTTTGGGTTAACTAATGCACCGAGTACTTTCATGAGATTAATGAATGAGGTTCTGCGTGCTTTCATTGGGAAATTTGTTGTTGTCTACTTTGATGATATATTGATTTACAGCAAATCTTTCGATGAACATCTTGATCACTTACGTGCTGTTTTTAATGCTTTACGAGATGCACGTTTATTTGGTAACCTTGAGAAGTGCACCTTTTGCACCGATCGAGTGTCTTTTCTTGGCTATGTCGTGACTCCACAGGGAATCGAGGTTGATCAAGCCAAGGTGGAAGCTATACATGGATGGCCTATACCGAAGACTATCACGCAAGTGCGGAGTTTCCTAGGACTTGCTGGTTTCTATCGTCGTTTTGTGAAGGACTTCAGCACCATTGCCGCGCCTTTGAATGAGCTTACAAAGAAGGGAGTGCCTTTTAGTTGGGGTAAAACACAAGAGAACTCCTTCAACACGCTGAAAGATAAGTTGACACATGCACCTCTCCTCCAACTCCCTGATTTTAATAAAACCTTTGAGCTTGAATGTGATGCTAGTGGCATTGGTTTGGGTGGTGTTTTGTTACAAGAAGGCAAACCTATTGCTTATTTCAGTGAAAAATTGAGCGGGCCTGTTCTGAATTATTCTACTTATGATAAGGAATTGTATGCTCTTGTTCGCACATTAGAAACATGGCAGCATTATCTATGGCCCAAAGAGTTTGTTATTCATTCAGATCATGAATCTTTAAAACATATTCGTAGTCAAGGAAAATTGAACCGTAGACATGCTAAGTGGGTTGAATTTATTGAATCTTTTCCTTATATTATTAAGCACAAGAAAGGGAAAGAGAATATAATTGCTGATGCATTGTCTAGGAGATACACCTTGTTGAACCAACTTGATTACAAAATATTTGGATTGGAAACGATTAAAGATCAATATGTTAATGATGCTGATTTTAAAGATGTGTTGCTGCATTGTAAAGAGGGGAAGGGATGGAACAAATTCATCGTTAGTGATGGGTTTGTCTTTAGAGCTAACAAGCTATGCATTCCAGCTAGCTCCGTTCGCTTGTTATTGTTGCAGGAAGCGCATCGAGGTGGCTTAATGGGGCATTTTGGAGCAAAGAAAACGGAAGATATACTTGCTGGTCATTTCTTTTGGCCAAAGATGAGAAGAGATGTGGAGAGATTTGTTGCTCGCTGCACGACATGTCAAAAGGCTAAATCACGATTGAATCCACATGGTTTGTATTTGCCTCTACCTGTTCCTAGTGCTCCTTGGGAAGATATTTCTATGGATTTTGTGTTAGGATTGCCTAGGACTAGGAAGGGACGTGATAGTGTGTTTGTGGTTGTTGATAGATTTTCTAAGATGGCCCATTTCATACCATGTCATAAAACTGATGATGCTTCTCACATTGCTGATTTGTTCTTTCGGGAAATTGTTCGTTTGCATGGTGTGCCCAACACAATTGTTTCTGATCGTGATGCTAAATTTCTTAGTTATTTTTGGAAGACTTTATGGGCTAAATTGGGAACTAAATTGTTGTTTTCTACTACATGTCATCCGCAAACTGATGGTCAAACTGAAGTGGTTAATAGGACTTTGTCTACTATGTTAAGGGCTGTTTTAAAGAAGAACATTAAGATGTGGGAAGATTGTTTGCCTCATATTGAATTCGCTTATAATCGATCGCTGCATTCTACTACAAAGATGTGCCCATTTCAGATTGTATATGGTTTCTTGCCTCGTGCTCCTATTGATTTAATGCCTTTGCCATTTTCTGAAAAAACGAATTTTGATGCTACTAAGCGTGCCGAATTGATGTTAAAACTGCATGAAACAACTAAAGAAAACATAGAGCGCATGAATGCTAAATACAAGATTGCTGGTGATAAAGGTAGGAAGGAACTAAAGTTTGAACCTGGAGATTTAGTTTGGCTGCATTTGAGAAAGGAAAGGTTTCCTGAATTGAGAAAATCTAAATTGCTACCTCGGGCTGATGGACCATTTAAAGTGCTAGAGAAAGTCAATGATAATGCATATAAGCTCGATCTGCCTGCGGATTTGGGGTTAGTCCCACATTTAACATTGCAGATTTGAAGCCATATTTGGGAGAGGAAGATGAGCTTGAGTCGAGGACGACTCAAATGCAAGAAGGGGAGGATGATGAGGACACCAACACCAACGATACATCCACTCCGACACAAGTACCTATTGCTGGTCCTATTACTCGTGCTCGTGCGCATCAACTTAATCATCAGGTGAGTTCAAATCTAAGCTCAGGTGCATCATGTTTAGACCATGGAGACCCGTGTACTCTTGTTTTGCTTAGGAACCAAGGAGGCGGCCGAAAGGGAAACGGATTCGCGCAAGCTGGATTCGGACTGCAGAACAGTACCAACTTGTGACGGACACCACGGTCGCATATGAACTCGGATTGGGGCGTTCAAGTACTTCGTGGAAAGCTTATGAAGTCTTCTTTCAAACGGATCCGGCCTCATAGCCATATCTATTACGAGTCGGCCGCAATCGTTAAATTAATACAGAGTCCTTTTCTGCCCATGGTGCTGCGTCACCCTGTTTTGGTCCAATGGGCCGTGTATCAAGTTGAGTCCATTACGGACGCGTCCTAGGGTTGGAGTACGACCCCAACACCCCTGTGGTCGTCCTCCCACGTACTTATACCCCTTAGCCGCCGCCAAGGATGCTTGGGTTTTGTTTAGATCAAGTTTAGCCTTCGCTACTTGCTTGCAAGCGCGCGTGCTGGATCAGCCGCCCGTCTTCTTGTCTTCGGAACCCCACCATTATTGAGATTGCGTGTGAAACCTTCATTTATATCTAGTAAATTCAGTACTTGTCATACTTGTTCTTGCTAGTTCTTCGATTGCTTGCAGGACGAGTGCCCTAGTGGCCGGGTGCCGCGCTCCACAAGATCGCGACAGCCATTGGAGGGGGTGTATCGGTTGCTAAGGCGCAGCTTGGAAGGCTGTAGTCGGGCCGTGAACGTCGCCTCCATCGACCAATCGAGTTATCCACGCCTCTCATCGAAAGATCGGGAATCAAACCCTAGCGGGTCGCCATCATGCATTAATGGCACCAGTTCGGCCTATTTTGCACTGAAGTTCGTGTTGTAACGAAACAGTCCAAAACGCTCCAAAACATGAGTTTGGGATCCAATAGGGTGGATCGGGTGCGTTTGCGTATGTTGCAAAATATTCGGGCGCGACTTCTTTGCACGAACTTGTGCATAAATGGCACCAGATCGACCCGTATTGCATCGAAGTTCGTGTAGTAACAAAACGGTCCGAAACGACCCAAAACATGAGTTAGGGATCTAGTGGGGTGGATCGGGTGCGTTCGTTGTGAAAAATTCCAACGAGACTTCTTTGCACGAACTTGTGCATTGACTCCTCCAGATCGGCCCATTTTGCATCGAAGTTCGTGCGGTAATGAATCGGTCCGAAACGCCCAAAAACATGAGTTTGCAGTCAATTAGGGTGGAAAGAGTGCGTTCGTTCCGAAAAATTGCGACGCGATTTCGTTACATGAACTTTTGCACTAAAGGCACCAGTTCGGCCTATTTTGCACCGAAGTTCGTGTTGTAACGAAACAGTCCAAAACGCTCCAAAACATGAGTTTGGGATCCAATAGGGTGGATCGGGTGCGTTTGCGTTTGTTGCGAAATATTCCGGCGCGACTTCATTGCACGAACTTGTGCATTAATGGCACCAGTTCAGCCAGTTTTGCCTCGAAGTTTGTGCAGTAACGAAACAGTCCGAAACGCCTCAAAACATGACTTTGGGATCCAATGGGGTGGATCGCGTGCGTTCGTTGTGAAAATTCCGACGCGACTTCTTTGCACGAACTTGTGCATAAATGGCACCAGTTCGGCCCGTATTGCATCGAAGTTCATGCAGTAACGAAACGGTCCGAAACGCCCCAAAACATGAGTTAGGGATCTAGTGGGGTGGATCGGGTGCGTTCGTTGTGAAAAATTCCAACGAGACTTCTTTGCACGAACTTGTGCATTGACTCCTCCAGATCGGCCCATTTTGCATCGAAGTTCGTGCGGTAATGAATCGGTCCGAAACGCCCAAAAACATGAGTTTGCAGTCAATTGGGGTGGAAAGAGTGCGTTCGTTCCGAAAAATTGCGACGCGATTTCGTTACATGAACTTTTGCATTAAAGGCACCAGTTCGGCCTATTTTGCACCGAAGTTCATGTTGTAACGAAACAGTCCAAAACGCTCCAAAACATGAGTTTGGGATCCAATAGGGTGGATCGGGTGCGTTTGCGTTTGTTGCAAAATATTCCGGCGCGACTTCATTGCACGAACTTGTGCATTAATGGCACCAGTTCAGCCCGTTTTGCCTCGAAGTTCGTGCAGTAACGAAACAGTCCGAAACGCCTCAAAACATGACTTTGGGATCCAATGGGGTGGATCGGGTGCGTTCGTTGTGAAAATTCCGACGCCACTTCTTTGCACGAACTTGTGCATAAATGGCACCAGTTCGGCCCGTATTGCATCGAAGTTCATGCAGTAACGAAACGGTCCGAAACGCCCCAAAACATGAGTTAGGGATCTAGTGGGGTGGATCGGGTGCGTTCGTTGTGAAAAATTCCGACGAGACTTCTTTGCACGAACTTGTGCATTGACTGCTCCAGATCGGCCCATTTTGCATCGAAGTTCGTGCGGTAATGAAACGGTCCGAAACGCGTAAAAACATGAGTTTGCAGTCAATTGGGGTGGAAAGAGTGCGTTCGATACGAAAAATTGCGATGCGATTTCGTTACATGAACATGTGCATTAATGGCACCAGTTCGGCCTATTTTGCACTGAAGTTCGTGTTGTAACGAAACAGTCCAAAACGCTCCAAAACATGAGTTTGGGATCCAATAGGGTGGATCGGGTGCGTTTGCGTATGTTGCAAAATATTCGGGCGCGACTTCTTTGCACGAACTTGTGCATAAATGGCACCAGATCGACCCGTATTGCATCGAAGTTCGTGTAGTAACAAAACGGTCCGAAACGACCCAAAACATGAGTTAGGGATCTAGTGGGGTGGATCGGGTGCGTTCGTTGTGAAAAATTCCAACGAGACTTCTTTGCACGAACTTGTGCATTGACTCCTCCAGATCGGCCCATTTTGCATCGAAGTTCGTGCGGTAATGAATCGGTCCGAAACGCCCAAAAACATGAGTTTGCAGTCAATTAGGGTGGAAAGAGTGCGTTCGTTCCGAAAAATTGCGACGCGATTTCGTTACATGAACTTTTGCACTAAAGGCACCAGTTCGGCCTATTTTGCACCGAAGTTCGTGTTGTAACGAAACAGTCCAAAACGCTCCAAAACATGAGTTTGGGATCCAATAGGGTGGATCGGGTGCGTTTGCGTTTGTTGCGAAATATTCCGGCGCGACTTCATTGCACGAACTTGTGCATTAATGGCACCAGTTCAGCCAGTTTTGCCTCGAAGTTCGTGCAGTAACGAAACAGTCCGAAACGCCTCAAAACATGACTTTGGGATCCAATGGGGTGGATCGCGTGCGTTCGTTGTGAAAATTCCGACGCGACTTCTTTGCACGAACTTGTGCATAAATGGCACCAGTTCGGCCCGTATTGCATCGAAGTTCATGCAGTAACGAAACGGTCCGAAACGCCCCAAAACATGAGTTAGGGATCTAGTGGGGTGGATCGGGTGCGTTCGTTGTGAAAAATTCCGACGAGACTTCTTTGCACGAACTTGTGCATTGACTGCTCCAGATCGGCCCATTTTGCATCGAAGTTCGTGCGGTAATGAAACGGTCCGAAACGCGTAAAAACTTGAGTTTGCAGTCAATTGGGGTGGAAAGAGTGCGTTCGATACGAAAAATAAGCGATGCGATTTCGTTACATGAACTTGTGCATTAATGGCACCAGTTCAGCTAGTTTTGCCTCGAAGTTCGTGCAGTAACGAAACAGTCCGAAACGCCTCAAAACATGACTTTGGGATCCAATGGGGTGGATCGCGTGCGTTCGTTGTGAAAATTCCGACGCGACTTCTTTGCACGAACTTGTGCATAAATGGCACCAGATCGACCCGTATTGCATCGAAGTTCATGCAGTAACGAAACGGTCCGAAACGCCCCAAAACTTGAGTTTGGGATCTAGTGGGGTGGATCGGGTGCGTTCGTTGTGAAAAATTCCGACGAGACTTCTTTGCACGAACTTGTACATTGACTGCTCCAGATCGGCCCATTTCGCATCGAAGTTCGTGCGGTAATGAAACGGTCCGAAACGCGTAAAAACATGAGTTTGCAGTCAATTGGGGTGGAAAGAGTGCGTTCGATACGAAAAATTGCGATGCGATTTCGTTACATGAACTTGTGCATTAATGGCACCAGTTCGGCCTATTTTGCACCGAAGTTCGTGTTGTAACGAAACAGTCCAAAACGCTCCAAAACATGAGATTGGGATCCAATAGGGTGGATCGGGTGCGTTTGCGTTTGTTGCGAAATATTCCGGCGCGACTTCATTGCACGAACTTGTGCATTAATGGCACCAGTTCAGCCCGTATTGCATCGAAGTTCGTGCAGTAACGAAACGGTCCGAAACGCCCCAAAACATGAGTTAGGGATCTCGTGGGGTGGATTGGGTGCATTTGTTGTGAAAAATTCCAACGAGACTTCTTTGCACGAACATGTGCATTGACTGCTCCAGATCGGCCCATTTTGCATCGAAGTTCTTGCGGTAATGAAACAGTCCGGAACGCCCAAAAACATGAGTTTGCAGTCAATTGGGGTGGAAAGAGTGCGTTCGTTCCGAAAAATTGCGACGCGATTTCGTTACATGAACTTTTGCATTAAAGGCACCAGTTCGGCCTATTTTGCACCGAAGTTCGTGTTGTAACGAAACAGTCCAAAACGCTCCAAAACATGAGTTTGGGATCCAATAGGGTGGATCGGGTGCGTTTGCGTTTGTTGCAAAATATTCCGGCGCGACTTCATTGCACGAACTTGTGCATTAATGGCACCAGTTCAGCCCGTTTTGCCTCGAAGTTCGTGCAGTAACGAAACAGTCCGAAACGCCTCAAAACATGACTTTGGGATCCAATGGGGTGGATCGGGTGCGTTCGTTGTGAAAATTCCGACGCCACTTCTTTGCACGAACTTGTGCATAAATGGCACCAGTTCGGCCCGTATTGCATCGAAGTTCATGCAGTAACGAAACGGTCCGAAACGCCCCAAAACATGAGTTAGGGATCTAGTGGGGTGGATCGGGTGCGTTCGTTGTGAAAAATTCCGACGAGACTTCTTTGCACGAACTTGTGCATTGACTGCTCCAGATCGGCCCATTTTGCATCGAAGTTCGTGCGGTAATGAAACGGTCCGAAACGCGTAAAAACATGAGTTTGCAGTCAATTGGGGTGGAAAGAGTGCGTTCGATACGAAAAATTGCGATGCGATTTCGTTACATGAACATGTGCATTAATGGCACCAGTTCGGCCTATTTTGCACTGAAGTTCGTGTTGTAACGAAACAGTCCAAAACGCTCCAAAACATGAGTTTGGGATCCAATAGGGTGGATCGGGTGCGTTTGCGTATGTTGCAAAATATTCGGGCGCGACTTCTTTGCACGAACTTGTGCATAAATGGCACCAGATCGACCCGTATTGCATCGAAGTTCGTGTAGTAACAAAACGGTCCGAAACGACCCAAAACATGAGTTAGGGATCTAGTGGGGTGGATCGGGTGCGTTCGTTGTGAAAAATTCCAACGAGACTTCTTTGCACGAACTTGTGCATTGACTCCTCCAGATCGGCCCATTTTGCATCGAAGTTCGTGCGGTAATGAATCGGTCCGAAACGCCCAAAAACATGAGTTTGCAGTCAATTAGGGTGGAAAGAGTGCGTTCGTTCCGAAAAATTGCGACGCGATTTCGTTACATGAACTTTTGCACTAAAGGCACCAGTTCGGCCTATTTTGCACCGAAGTTCGTGTTGTAACGAAACAGTCCAAAACGCTCCAAAACAAGAGTTTGGGATCCAATAGGGTGGATCGGGTGCGTTTGCGTTTGTTGCGACATATTCCGGCGCGACTTCATTGCACGAACTTGTGCATTAATGGCACCAGTTCAGCCAGTTTTGCCTCGAAGTTCGTGCAGTAACGAAACAGTCCGAAACGCCTCAAAACATGACTTTGGGATCCAATGGGGTGGATCGCGTGCGTTCGTTGTGAAAATTCCGACGCGACTTCTTTGCACGAACTTGTGCATAAATGGCACCAGTTCGGCCCGTATTGCATCGAAGTTCATGCAGTAACGAAACGGTCCGAAACGCCCCAAAACATGAGTTAGGGATCTAGTGGGGTGGATCGGGTGCGTTCGTTGTGAAAAATTCCGACGAGACTTCTTTGCACGAACTTGTGCATTGACTGCTCCAGATCGGCCCATTTTGCATCGAAGTTCGTGCGGTAATGAAACGGTCCGAAACGCGTAAAAACTTGAGTTTGCAGTCAATTGGGGTGGAAAGAGTGCGTTCGATACGAAAAATAAGCGATGCGATTTCGTTACATGAACTTGTGCATTAATGGCACCAGTTCAGCTAGTTTTGCCTCGAAGTTCGTGCAGTAACGAAACAGTCCGAAACGCCTCAAAACATGACTTTGGGATCCAATGGGGTGGATCGCGTGTGTTCGTTGTGAAAATTCCGACGCGACTTCTTTGCACGAACTTGTGCATAAATGGCACCAGATCGACCCGTATTGCATCGAAGTTCATGCAGTAACGAAACGGTCCGAAACGCCCCAAAACTTGAGTTTGGCATCTAGTGGGGTGGATCGGGTGCGTTCGTTGTGAAAAATTCCGACGAGACTTCTTTGCACGAACTTGTGCATTGACTGCTCCAGATCGGCCCATTTCGCATCGAAGTTCGTGCGGTAATGAAACGGTCCGAAACGCGTAAAAACATGAGTTTGCAGTCAATTGGGGTGGAAAGAGTGCGTTCGATACGAAAAATTGCGATGCGATTTCGTTACATGAACTTGTGCATTAATGGCACCAGTTCGGCCTATTTTGCACCGAAGTTCGTGTTGTAACGAAACAGTCCAAAACGCTCCAAAACATGAGTTTGGGATCCAATAGGGTGGATCGGGTGCGTTTGCGTTTGTTGCGAAATATTCCGGCGCGACTTCATTGCACGAACTTGTGCATTAATGGCACCAGTTCAGCCCGTTTTGCCTCAAAGTTCGTGCAGTAACGAAACAGTCCGAAACGCCTCAAAACATGACTTTGGGATCCAATGGGGTGGATCGGGTGCGTTCGTTGTGAAAATTCCGACGCGACTTCTTTGCATGAACTTGTGCATAAATGGCACCAGTTCGGCCCGTATTGCATCGAAGTTCATGCAGTAACGAAACGGTCCGAAACGCCCCAAAACATGAGTTAGGGATCTAGTGGGGTGGATCGGGTGCGTTCGTTGTGAAAAATTCCAACGAGACTTCTTTGCACGAACTTGTGCATTGACTCCTCCAGATCGGCCCATTTTGCATCGAAGTTCGTGCGGTAATGAATCGGTCCGAAACGCCCAAAAACATGAGTTTGCAGTCAATTGGGGTGGAAAGAGTGCGTTCGTTCCGAAAAATTGCGACGCGATTTCGTTACATGAACTTTTGCATTAAAGGCACCAGTTTTGCACCGAAGTTCGTGTTGTAACGAAACAGTCCAAAACGCTCCAAAACATGAGTTTGGGATCCAATAGGGTGGATCGGGTGCGTTTGCGTTTGTTGCGAAATATTCCGGCGCGACTTCATTGCACGAACTTGTGCATTAATGGCACCAGTTCAGCCCGTTTTGCCTCGAAGTTCGTGCAGTAACGAAACAGTCCGAAACGCCTCAAAACATGACTTTGGGGACCAATGGGGTGGATCGGGTGCGTTCGTTGTGAAAATTCCGACGCGACTTCTTTGCACGAACTTGTGCATAAATCGCACCATTTCGGCCCGTATTGCATCGAAGTTCATGCAGTAACGAAACGGTCCGAAACGCCCCAAAACATGAGTGAGGGATCTAGTGGGGTGGATCGGGGGCGTTCGTTGTGAAAGATTCCAACGAGACTTCTTTGCACGAACTTGTGCATTGACTGCTCCAGATCGGCCCATTTTGCATCGAAGTTCGTGCGGTAATGAAGCGGTCCGAAACGCGTAAAAACATGAGTTTGCAGTCAATTGGGGTGGAAAGAGTGCGTTCGATACGAAAAATTGCGATGCGATTTCGTTACATGAACTTGTGCATTAATGGCACCAGTTCGGCCTATTTTGCACTGAAGTTCGTGTTGTAACGAAACAGTCCAAAACGCTCCAAAACATGAGTTTGGGATCCAATAGGGTGGATCGGGTGCGTTTGCGTATGTTGCAAAATATTCCGGCGCGACTTCTATGCACGAACTTGTGCATAAATGGCACCAGATCGACCCGTATTGCATCGAAGTTCGTGCAGTAACGAAACGATCCGAAACGCCCCAAAACATGAGTTAGGGATCTAGTGGGGTGGATCGGGTGCGTTCGTTGTGAAAAATTCCAACGAGACTTCTTTGCACGAACTTGTGCATTGACTCCTCCAGATCGGCCCATTTTGCATCGAAGTTCGTGCGGTAATGAATCGGTCCGAAACGCCCAAAAACATGAGTTTGCAGTCAATTGGGGTGGAAAGAGTGCGGTCGTTCCGAAAAATTGCGACGCAATTTCGTTACATGAACTTTTGCACTAAAGGCACAAGTTCGGCCTATTTTGCACCGAAGTTCGTGTTGTAACGAAACAGTCCAAAACGCTCCAAAACATGAGTTTGGGATCCAATAGGGTAGATCGGGTGCGTTTGCGTTTGTTGCGAAATATTCCGGCGCGACTTCATTGCACGAACTTGTGCATTAATGGCACCAGTTCAGCCCGTTTTGCCTCGAAGTTCGTGCAGTAACGAAACAGTCCGAAACGCCTCAAAACATGACTTTGGGGTCCAATGGGGTGGATCGGGTGCGTTCGTTGTGAAAATTCTGACGCGACTTCATTGCATGAACTTGTGCATAAATGGCACCAGTTCGGCCCGTATTGCATCGAAGTTCATGCAGTAACGAAACGGTCCGAAACGCCCCAAAACATGAGTGAGGGATCTAGTGGGGTGGATCGGGGGCGTTCGTTGTGAAAGATTCCAACGAGACTTCTTTGCACGAACTTGTGCATTGACTGCTCCAGATCGGTCCATTTGGCATCGAAGTTCGTGCGGTAATGAAACGGTCCGAAACGCGTAAAAACATGAGTTTGCAGTCAATTGGGGTGGAAAGAGTGCGTTCGATACGAAAAATTGCGATGCGATTTCGTTACATGAACTTGTGCATTAATGGCACCAGTTCGGCCTATTTTGCACCGAAGTTCGTGTTGTAACGAAACAGTCCAAAACGCTCCAAAACATGAGATTGGGATCCAATAGGGTGGATCGGGTGCGTTTGCGTTTGTTGCGAAATATTCCGGCGCGACTTCATTGCACGAACTTGTGCATTAATGGCACCAGTTCAGCCCATTTTGCCTCGAAGTTCGTGCAGTAACGAAACAGTCCGAAACGCCTCAAAACATGACTTTGGGATCCAATGGGGTGGATCGGGTGCGTTCGTTGTGAAAATTCCGACGCGACTTCTTTGCACGAACTTGTGCATAAATCGCACCATTTCGGCCCGTATTGCATCAAAGTTCGTGTAGTAACGAAACGGTCCGAAACGCCCCAAAACATGAGTTTGGGATCTAGTGGGGTGGATCGGGTGCGTTCGTTGTGAAAAATTCCGACGAGACTTCTTTGCACGAACTTGTGCATTGACTGCTCCAGATCGGCCCATTTCGCATCGAAGTTCGTGCGGTAATGAAACGGTCCGAAACGCGTAAAAACATGAGTTTGCAGTCAATTGGGGTGGAAAGAGTGCGTTCGATACGAAAAATTGCGATGCGATTTCGTTACATGAACTTGTGCATTAATGGCACCAGTTCGGCCTATTTTGCACCGAAGTTCGTGTTGTAACGAAACAGTCCAAAACGCTCCAAAACATGAGATTGGGATCCAATAGGGTGGATCGGGCGCGTTTGCGTTTGTTGCGAATTATTCCGGCGCGACTTCATTGCACGAACTTGTGCATTAATGGCACCAGTTCAGCCCGTTTTGCCTCGAAGTTCGTGCAGTAACGAAACAGGCCGAAACGCCTCAAAACATGACTTTGGGATCCAATGGGGTGGATCGGGTGCGTTCGTTGTGAAAATTCCGACGCGACTTCTTTGCACGAACTTGTGCATAAATCGCACCATTTCGGCCCGTATTGCATCAAAGTTCGTGCAGTAACGAAACGGTCCGAAACGCCCCAAAACATGAGTTTGGGATCTAGTGGGGTGGATCGGGTGCGTTCGTTGTGAAAAATTCCGACGAGACTTCTTTGCACGAACTTGTGCATTGACTGCTCCAGATCGGCCCATTTCGCATCGAAGTTCGTGCGGTAATGAAACGGTCCGAAACGCGTAAAAACATGAGTTTGCAGTCAATTGGGGTGGAAAGAGTGCGTTCGATACGAAAAATTGCGATGCGATTTCGTTACATGAACTTGTGCATTAATGGCACCAGTTCGGCCTATTTTGCACCGAAGTTCGTGTTGTAACGAAACAGTCCAAAACGCTCCAAAACATGAGTTTGGGATCCAATAGGGTGGATCGGGTGCGTTTGCGTTTGTTGCGAAATATTCCGGCGCGACTTCATTGCACGAACTTGTGCATTAATGGCACCAGTTCAGCCCGTTTTGCCTCGAAGTTCGTGCAGTAACGAAACAGTCCGAAACGCCTCAAAACATGACTTTGGGATCCAATGGGGTGGATCGGGTGCGTTCGTTGTGAAAATTCCGACGCGACTTCTTTGCACGAACTTGTGCATTGACTCCTCCAGATCGGCCCATTTTGCATCGAAGTTCGTGCGGTAATGAATCGGTCCGAAACGCCCAAAAACATGAGTTTGCAGTCAATTGGGGTGGAAAGAGTGCGTTCGTTCCGAAAAATTGCGACGCGATTTCGTTACATGAACTTTTGCACTAAAGGCACTAGTTCGGCCTATTTTGCACCGAAGTTCGTGTTGTAACGAAACAGTCCAAAACGCTCCAAAACATGAGTTTGGGATCCAATAGGGTGGATCAGGTGCGTTTGCGTTTGTTGCGAAATATTCCGGCGCGACTTCATTGCACGAACTTGTGCATTAATGGCACCAGTTCAGCCCGTTTTGCCTCGAAGTTCGTGTAGTAACGAAACAGTCCGAAACGCCTCAAAACATGACTTTGGGGTCCAATGGGGTGGATCGGGTGCGTTCGTTGTGAAAATTCCGACGCGACTTCATTGCATGAACTTGTGCATAAATGGCACCAGTTCGGCCCGTATTGCATCGAAGTTCATGCAGTAACGAAACGGTCCGAAACGCCCCAAAACATGAGTGAGGGATCTAGTGGGGTGGATCGGGGGCGTTCGTTGTGAAAGATTCCAACGAGACTTCTTTGCACGAACTTGTGCATTGACTGCTCCAGATCGGTCCATTTGGCATCGAAGTTCATGCGGTAATGAAACGGTCCGAAACGCGTAAAAACATGAGTTTGCAGTCAATTGGGGTGGAAAGAGTGCGTTCGATACGAAAAATTGCGATGCGATTTCGTTACATGAACTTGTGCATTAATGGCACCAGTTCGGCCTATTTTGCACTGAAGTTCGTGTTGTAACGAACCAGTCCAAAACGCTCCAAAACATGAGTTTGGGATCCAATAGGGTGGATCGGGTGCGTTTGCGTATGTTGCAAAATATTCCGGCGCGACTTCTTTGCACGAACTTGTGCATAAATGGCACCAGATCGACCCCTATTGCATCGAAGTTCGTGCAGTAACGAAACGGTCCGAAACGCCCCAAAACATGAGTTAGGTATCTAGTGGGGTGGATCGGGTGCGTTCGTTGTGAAAAATTCCAACGAGACTTCTTTGCACGAACTTGTGCATTGACTCCTCCAGATCGGCCCATTTTGCATCGAAGTTCGTGCGGTAATGAATCGGTCCGAAACGCCCAAACACATGAGTTTGCAGTCAATTGGGGTGGAAAGAGTGCGGTCGATCCGAAAAATTGCGACGCGATTTCGTTACATGAACTTTTGCATTAAAGGCACCAGTTCGGCCTATTTTGCAATGAAGTTCGTGTTGTAACGAAGCAGTCCAAAACGCTCCGAAACATGAGTTTGGGATCCAATAGGGTGGATCGGGTGCGTTTGCGTTTGTTGCGAAATATTCCGGCGCGACTTCATTGCACGAACTTGTGCATTAATGGCACCAGTTCAGCCCGTTTTGCCTCGAAGTTCGTGCAGTAACGAAACAGGCCGAAACGCCTCAAAACATGACTTTGGGATCCAATGGGGTGGATCGGGTGCGTTCGTTGTGAAAATTCCGACGCGACTTCTTTGCACGAACTTGTGCATAAATCGCACCATTTCGGCCCGTATTGCATCAAAGTTCGTGCAGTAACGAAACGGTCCGAAACGCCCCAAAACATGAGTTTGGGATCTAGTGGGGTGGATCGGGTGCGTTCGTTGTGAAAAATTCCGACGAGACTTCTTTGCACGAACTTGTGCATTGACTGCTCCAGATCGGCCCATTTTGCATCGAAGTTCGTGCGGTAATGAAACGGTCCGAAACGCATAAAAACATGAGTTTGCAGTCAATTGGGGTGGAAAGAGTGCGTTCGATACGAAAAATTGCGATGCGATTTCGTTACATGAACTTGTGCATTAATGGCACCAGTTCGGCCTATTTTGCACTGAAGTTCGTGTTGTAACGAAACAGTCCAAAAACGCTCCAAAACATGAGTTTGGGATCCAATAGGGTGGATCGGGTGCGTTTGCGTATGTTGCAAAATATTCCGGCGCGACTTCTATGCACGAACTTGTGCATAAATGGCACCAGATCGACCCGTATTGCATCGAAGTTCGTGCAGTAACGAAACGATCCGAAACGCCCCAAAACATGAGTTAGGGATCTAGTGGGGTGGATCAGGTGCGTTCGTTGTGAAAAATTCCAACGAGACTTCTTTGCACGAACTTGTGCATTGACTCCTCCAGATCGGCCCATTTTGCATCGAAGTTCGTGCGGTAATGAATCGGTCCGAAACGCCCAAAAACATGAGTTTGCAGTCAATTGGGGTGGAAAGAGTGCGGTCGTTCCGAAAAATTGCGACGCAATTTCGTTATATGAACTTTTGCACTAAAGGCACAAGTTCGGCCTATTTTGCACCGAAGTTCGTGTTGTAACGAAACAGTCCAAAACGCTCCAAAACATGAGTTTGGGATCCAATAGGGTAGATCGGGTGCGTTTGCGTTTGTTGCGAAATATTCCGGCGCGACTTCATTGCACGAACTTGTGCATTAATGGCACCAGTTCAGCCCGTTTTGCCTCGAAGTTCGTGCTGTAACGAAACAGTCCGAAACGCCTCAAAACATGACTTTGGGGTCCAATGGGGTGGATCGGGTGCGTTCGTTGTGAAAATTCTGACGCGACTTCATTGCATGAACTTGTGCATAAATGGCACCAGTTCGGCCCGTATTGCATCGAAGTTCATGCAGTAACGAAACGGTCCGAAACGCCCCAAAACATGAGTGAGGGATCTAGTGGGGTGGATCGGGGGCGTTCGTTGTGAAAGATTCCAACGAGACTTCTTTGCACGAACTTGTGCATTGACTGCTCCAGATCGGTCCATTTGGCATCGAAGTTCGTGCGGTAATGAAACGGTCCGAAACGCGTAAAAACATGAGTTTGCAGTCAATTGGGGTGGAAAGAGTGCGTTCGATACAAAAAATTGCGATGCGATTTCGTTACATGAACTTGTGCATTAATGGCACCAGTTCGGCCTATTTTGCACCGAAGTTCGTGTTGTAACGAAACAGTCCAAAACGCTCCAAAACATGAGATTGGGATCCAATAGGGTGGATCGGGCGCGTTTGCGTTTGTTGCGAATTATTCCGGCGCGACTTCATTGCACGAACTTGTGCATTAATGGCACCAGTTCAGCTAGTTTTGCCTCGAAGTTCGTGCAGTAACGAAACAGGCCGAAACGCCTCAAAACATGACTTTGGGATCCAATGGGGTGGATCGGGTGCGTTCGTTGTGAAAATTCCGACGCGACTTCTTTGCACGAACTTGTGCATAAATCGCACCATTTCGGCCCGTATTGCATCAAAGTTCGTGCAGTAACGAAACGGTCCGAAACGCCCCAAAACATGAGTTTGGGATCTAGTGGGGTGGATCGGGTGCGTTCGTTGTGAAAAATTCCGACGAGACTTCTTTGCACGAACTTGTGCATTGACTGCTCCAGATCGGCCCATTTCGCATCGAAGTTCGTGCGGTAATGAAACGGTCCGAAACGCGTAAAAACATGAGTTTGCAGTCAATTGGGGTGGAAAGAGTGCGTTCGATACGAAAAATTGCGATGCGATTTCGTTACATGAACTTGTGCATTAATGGCACCAGTTCGGCCTATTTTGCACCGAAGTTCGTGTTGTAACGAAACAGTCCAAAACGCTCCAAAACATGAGTTTGGGATCCAATAGGGTGGATCGGGTGCGTTTGCATTTGTTGCGAAATATTCCGGCGCGACTTCATTGCACGAACTTGTGCATTAATGGCACCAGTTCAGCCCGTTTTGCCTCGAAGTTCGTGCAGTAACGAAACAGTCCGAAACGCCTCAAAACATGACTTTGGGATCCAATGGGGTGGATCGGGTGCGTTCGTTGTGAAAATTCCGACGCGACTTCTTTGCACGAACTTGTGCATTGACTCCTCCAGATCGGCCCATTTTGCATCGAAGTTCGTGCGGTAATGAATCGGTCCGAAACGCCCAAAAACATGAGTTTGCAGTCAATTGGGGTGGAAAGAGTGCGTTCGTTCCGAAAAATTGCGACGCGATTTCGTTACATGAACTTTTGCACTAAAGGCACTAGTTCGGCCTATTTTGCACCGAAGTTCGTGTTGTAACGAAACAGTCCAAAACGCTCCAAAACATGAGTTTGGGATCCAATAGGGTGGATCAGGTGCGTTTGCGTTTGTTGCGAAATATTCCGGCGCGACTTCATTGCACGAACTTGTGCATTAATGGCACCAGTTCAGCCCGTTTTGCCTCGAAGTTCGTGCAGTAACGAAACAGTCCGAAACGCCTCAAAACATGACTTTGGGGTCCAATGGGGTGGATCGGGTGCGTTCGTTGTGAAAATTCCGACGCGACTTCATTGCATGAACTTGTGCATAAATGGCACCAGTTCGGCCCGTATTGCATCGAAGTTCATGCAGTAACGAAACGGTCCGAAACGCCCCAAAACATGAGTGAGGGATCTAGTGGGGTGGATCGGGGGCGTTCGTTGTGAAAGATTCCAACGAGACTTCTTTGCACGAACTTGTGCATTGACTGCTCCAGATCGGTCCATTTGGCATCGAAGTTCATGCGGTAATGAAACGGTCCGAAACGCGTAAAAACATGAGTTTGCAGTCAATTGGGGTGGAAAGAGTGCGTTCGATACGAAAAATTGCGATGCGATTTCGTTACATGAACTTGTGCATTAATGGCACCAGTTCGGCCTATTTTGCACTGAAGTTCGTGTTGTAACGAACCAGTCCAAAACGCTCCAAAACATGAGTTTGGGATCCAATAGGGTGGATCGGGTGCGTTTGCGTATGTTGCAAAATATTCCGGCGCGACTTCTTTGCACGAACTTGTGCATAAATGGCACCAGATCGACCCCTATTGCATCGAAGTTCGTGCAGTAACGAAACGGTCCGAAACGCCCCAAAACATGAGTTAGGTATCTAGTGGGGTGGATCGGGTGCGTTCGTTGTGAAAAATTCCAACGAGACTTCTTTGCACGAACTTGTGCATTGACTCCTCCAGATCGGCCCATTTTGCATCGAAGTTCGTGCGGTAATGAATCGGTCCGAAACGCCCAAAAACATGAGTTTGCAGTCAATTGGGGTGGAAAGAGTGCGGTCGATCCGAAAAATTGCGACGCGATTTCGTTACATGAACTTTTGCATTAAAGGCACCAGTTCGGCCTATTTTGCAATGAAGTTCGTGTTGTAACGAAGCAGTCCAAAACGCTCCGAAACATGAGTTTGGGATCCAATAGGGTGGATCGGGTGCGTTTGCGTTTGTTGCGAAATATTCCGGCGCGACTTCATTGCACGAACTTGTGCATTAATGGCACCAGTTCAGCCCGTTTTGCCTCGAAGTTCGTGCAGTAACGAAACAGGCCGAAACGCCTCAAAACATGACTTTGGGATCCAATGGGGTGGATCGGGTGCGTTCGTTGTGAAAATTCCGACGCGACTTCTTTGCACGAACTTGTGCATAAATCGCACCATTTCGGCCCGTATTGCATCAAAGTTCGTGCAGTAACGAAACGGTCCGAAACGCCCCAAAACATGAGTTTGGGATCTAGTGGGGTGGATCGGGTGCGTTCGTTGTGAAAAATTCCGACGAGACTTCTTTGCACGAACTTGTGCATTGACTGCTCCAGATCGGCCCATTTTGCATCGAAGTTCGTGCGGTAATGAAACGGTCCGAAACGCATAAAAACATGAGTTTGCAGTCAATTGGGGTGGAAAGAGTGCGTTCGATACGAAAAATTGCGATGCGATTTCGTTACATGAACTTGTGCATTAATGGCACCAGTTCGGCCTATTTTGCACTGAAGTTCGTGTTGTAACGAAACAGTCCAAAACGCTCCAAAACATGAGTTTGGGATCCAATAGGGTGGATCGGGTGCGTTTGCGTATGTTGCAAAATATTCCGGCGCGACTTCTATGCACGAACTTGTGCATAAATGGCACCAGATCGACCCGTATTGCATCGAAGTTCGTGCAGTAACGAAACGATCCGAAACGCCCCAAAACATGAGTTAGGGATCTAGTGGGGTGGATCAGGTGCGTTCGTTGTGAAAAATTCCAACGAGACTTCTTTGCACGAACTTGTGCATTGACTCCTCCAGATCGGCCCATTTTGCATCGAAGTTCGTGCGGTAATGAATCGGTCCGAAACGCCCAAAAACATGAGTTTGCAGTCAATTGGGGTGGAAAGAGTGCGGTCGTTCCGAAAAATTGCGACGCAATTTCGTTATATGAACTTTTGCACTAAAGGCACAAGTTCGGCCTATTTTGCACCGAAGTTCGTGTTGTAACGAAACAGTCCAAAACGCTCCAAAACATGAGTTTGGGATCCAATAGGGTAGATCGGGTGCGTTTGCGTTTGTTGCGAAATATTCCGGCGCGACTTCATTGCACGAACTTGTGCATTAATGGCACCAGTTCAGCCCGTTTTGCCTCGAAGTTCGTGCAGTAACGAAACAGTCCGAAACGCCTCAAAACATGACTTTGGGGTCCAATGGGGTGGATCGGGTGCGTTCGTTGTGAAAATTCTGACGCGACTTCATTGCATGAACTTGTGCATAAATGGCACCAGTTCGGCCCGTATTGCATCGAAGTTCATGCAGTAACGAAACGGTCCGAAACGCCCCAAAACATGAGTGAGGGATCTAGTGGGGTGGATCGGGGGCGTTCGTTGTGAAAGATTCCAACGAGACTTCTTTGCACGAACTTGTGCATTGACTGCTCCAGATCGGTCCATTTGGCATCGAAGTTCGTGCGGTAATGAAACGGTCCGAAACGCGTAAAAACATGAGTTTGCAGTCAATTGGGGTGGAAAGAGTGCGTTCGATACAAAAAATTGCGATGCGATTTCGTTACATGAACTTGTGCATTAATGGCACCAGTTCGGCCTATTTTGCACCGAAGTTCGTGTTGTAACGAAACAGTCCAAAACGCTCCAAAACATGAGATTGGGATCCAATAGGGTGGATCGGGCGCGTTTGCGTTTGTTGCGAATTATTCCGGCGCGACTTCATTGCACGAACTTGTGCATTAATGGCACCAGTTCAGCTAGTTTTGCCTCGAAGTTCGTGCAGTAACGAAACAGGCCGAAACGCCTCAAAACATGACTTTGGGATCCAATGGGGTGGATCGGGTGCGTTCGTTGTGAAAATTCCGACGCGACTTCTTTGCACGAACTTGTGCATAAATCGCACCATTTCGGCCCGTATTGCATCAAAGTTCGTGCAGTAACGAAACGGTCCGAAACGCCCCAAAACATGAGTTTGGGATCTAGTGGGGTGGATCGGGTGCGTTCGTTGTGAAAAATTCCGACGAGACTTCTTTGCACGAACTTGTGCATTGACTGCTCCAGATCGGCCCATTTCGCATCGAAGTTCGTGCGGTAATGAAACGGTCCGAAACGCGTAAAAACATGAGTTTGCAGTCAATTGGGGTGGAAAGAGTGCGTTCGATACGAAAAATTGCGATGCGATTTCGTTACATGAACTTGTGCATTAATGGCACCAGTTCGGCCTATTTTGCACCGAAGTTCGTGTTGTAACGAAACAGTCCAAAACGCTCCAAAACATGAGTTTGGGATCCAATAGGGTGGATCGGGTGCGTTTGCGTTTGTTGCGAAATATTCCGGCGCGACTTCATTGCACGAACTTGTGCATTAATGGCACCAGTTCAGCCCGTTTTGCCTCGAAGTTCGTGCAGTAACGAAACAGTCCGAAACGCCTCAAAACATGACTTTGGGATCCAATGGGGTGGATCGGGTGCGTTCGTTGTGAAAATTCCGACGCGACTTCTTTGCACGAACTTGTGCATTGACTCCTCCAGATCGGCCCATTTTGCATCGAAGTTCGTGCGGTAATGAATCGGTCCGAAACGCCCAAAAACATGAGTTTGCAGTCAATTGGGGTGGAAAGAGTGCGTTCGTTCCGAAAAATTGCGACGCGATTTCGTTACATGAACTTTTGCACTAAAGGCACTAGTTCGGCCTATTTTGCACCGAAGTTCGTGTTGTAACGAAACAGTCCAAAACGCTCCAAAACATGAGTTTGGGATCCAATAGGGTGGATCAGGTGCGTTTGCGTTTGTTGCGAAATATTCCGGCGCGACTTCATTGCACGAACTTGTGCATTAATGGCACCAGTTCAGCCCGTTTTGCCTCGAAGTTCGTGCAGTAACGAAACAGTCCGAAACGCCTCAAAACATGACTTTGGGGTCCAATGGGGTGGATCGGGTGCGTTCGTTGTGAAAATTCCGACGCGACTTCATTGCATGAACTTGTGCATAAATGGCACCAGTTCGGCCCGTATTGCATCGAAGTTCATGCAGTAACGAAACGGTCCGAAACGCCCCAAAACATGAGTGAGGGATCTAGTGGGGTGGATCGGGGGCGTTCGTTGTGAAAGATTCCAACGAGACTTCTTTGCACGAACTTGTGCATTGACTGCTCCAGATCGGCCCATTTTGCATCGAAGTTCGTGCGGTAATGAAACGGTCCGAAACGCCTAAAAACATGAGTTTGCAGTCAATTGGGGTGGAAAGAGTGCGTTCGTTATGAAAAATTGCGACGCGATTTCGTTACATGAACTTGTGCATTAATGGGACCTGTTCGGCCTATTTTGCACCGAAGTTTGTGTTGTAACGAAACAGTCCAAAACGCTCCAAAACATGAGATTGGGATCCAATAGGGTGGATCGGGTGCGTTTGCGTTTGTTGCGAAATATTCCGGCGCGACTTCATTGCACGAACTTGTGCATTAATGGCACCAGTTCAGCCCGTTTTGCCTCGAAGTTCGTGCAGTAACGAAACAGTCCGAAACGCCTCAAAACATGACTTTGGGATCCAATGGGGTGGATCGGGTGCGTTCGTAGTGAAAATTCCGACGCGACTTCTTTGCACGAACTTGTGCATAGATCGCACCAGCTTGGCCCGTATTGCATCGAAGTTCGTGCAGTAACGATACGGTCCGAAACGCCCCAAAACATGAGTTAGGGATCTAGTGGGGTGGATCGGGTGCGTTCGTTGTGAAAGATTTCAACGAGACTTCTTTGCACGAACTTGTGCATTGACTGCTCCAGATCGGCCCATTTTGCATCGAAGTTCTTGCGGTAATGAAACAGTCCGGAACGCCCAAAAACATGAGTTTGCAGTCAATTGGGGTGGAAAGAGTGCGTTCGTTATTAAAAATTGCGACGCGATTTCGTTACATGAACTTGTGCATTAATGGCACCTGTTCAGCCTATTTTGCACCGAAGTTCGTGTTGTAACGAAACAGTCCAAAACGCTCCAAAACTTGAGTTTGGGATCCAATAGGGTGGATCGGGTGCGTTTGCGTTTGTTGAAAAATATTCCGGCGCGACTTCTCTGCACGAACTTGTGCATAAATGGCACCAGATCGACCCGTATTGCATCGAAGTTCGTGCAGTAACGAAACGGTCCGAAACGCCCCAAAACATGAGTTAGGGATCTCGTGGGGTGGATTGGGTGCATTTGTTGTGAAAAATTCCAACGAGACTTCTTTGCACGAACATGTGCATTGACTGCTCCAGATCGGCCCATTTTGCATCGAAGTTCTTGCGGTAATGAAACAGTCCGGAACGCCCAAAAACAAGAGTTTGCAGTCAATTGGGGTGGAAAGAGTGCGTTCGTTAAGAAAAATTGCGACGCGATTTCGTTACATGAACTTGTGCATTAATGGCACCTGTTCGGCCTATTTTGCACCGAAGTTCGTGTTGTAACGAAACAGTCCAAAACGCTCCAAAACTTGAGTTTGGGATCCAATAGGGTGGATCGGGTGCGTTTGCGTTTGTTGCAAAATATTCCGGCGCGACTTCTTTGCACGAACTTGTGCATAAATGGCACGAGATCGACTCGTATTGCATCGAAGTTCGTGCAGTAACGAAACGGTCCGAAATGCCCCAAAACATGAGTTAGGGATCTAGTGGGGTGGATCGGGTGCGTTCGTTGTGAAAAATTCCAACGAGACTTCTTTGCACGAACTTGTGCATTGACTCCTCCAGATCGGCCCATTTTGCATCGAAGTTCGTGCGGTAATGAATCGGTCCGAAACGCCCAAAAACATGAGTTTGCAGTCAATTGGGGTGGAAAGAGTGCGTTCGTTCCGAAAAATTGCGACGCGATTTCGTTACATGAACTTTTGCACTAAAGGCACCAGTTCGGCCTATTTTGCACCGAAGTTCGTGTTGTAACGAAACAGTCCAAAACGCTCCAAAACATGAGTTTGGGATCCAATAGGGTGGATCGGGTGCGTTTGCGTTTGTTGCGAATTATTCCGGCGCGACTTCATTGCACGAACTTGTGCATTAATGGCACCAGTTCAGCCCGTTTTGCCTCGAAGTTCGTGCAGTAACGAAACAGTCCGAAACGCCTCAAAATGTGACTTTGGGATCCAATGGGGTGGATCGGGTGCGTTCGTTGTGAAAATTCCGACGCGACATCTTTGCACGAACTTGTGCATAAATCGCACCATTTCGGCCCGTATTGCATCAAAGTTCGTGCAGTAACGAAACGGTCCGAAACGCCCCAAAACATGAGTTTGGGATCTAGTGGGGTGGATCGGGTGCGTTCGTTGTGAAAAATTCCGACGAGACTTCTTTGCACGAAGTTGTGCATTGACTGCTCCAGATTGGCCCATTTCGCATCGAAGTTCGTGCGGTAATGAAAAGGTCCGAAATGCGTAAAAACATGAGTTTGCAGTCAATTGGGGTGGAAAGAGTGCGTTCGATACGAAAAATTGCGATGCGATTTCGTTACATGAACTTGTGCATTAATGGCACCAGTTAGGCCTATTTTGCACTGAAGTTCGTGTTGTAACGAAACAGTCCAAAACGCTCCAAAACATGAGTTTGGGATCCAATAGGGTGGATCGGGTGCGTTTGCGTATGTTGCAAAATATTCCGGCGCGACTTCTTTGCACGAACTTGTGCATAAATGGCACCAGATCGACCCGTATTGCATCGAAGTTCATGCAGTAACGAAACGGTCCGAAACGCCCCAAAACATGAGTTAGGGATCTAGTGGGGTGGATCGGGTGCGTTCGTAGTGAAAAATTCCAACGAGACTTCTTTGCATGAACTTGTGCATTGACTGCTCCAGATCGGCCCATTTCGCATCGAAGTTCGTGCGGTAATGAAACGGTCCGAAACGCGTAAAAACATGAGTTTGCAGTCAATTGGGGTGGAAAGAGTGCGTTCGATACGAAAAATTGCGATGCGATTTCGTTACATGAACTTGTGCATTAATGGCACCAGTTCGGCCTATTTTGCACCGAAGTTCGTGTTGTAACGAAACAGTCCAAAACGCTCCAAAACATGAGATTGGGATCCAATAGGGTGGATCGGGCGCGTTTGCGTTTGTTGCGAATTATTCCGGCGCGACTTCATTGCACGAACTTGTCCATTAATGGCACCAGTTCAGCCCGTGTTGCCTCGAAGTTCGTGCAGTAACGAAACAGGCCGAAACGCCTCAAAACATGACTTTGGGATCCAATGGGGTGGATCGGGTGCGTTCGTTGTGAAAATTCCGACGCGACTTCTTTGCACGAACTTGTGCATAAATCGCACCATTTCGGCCCGTATTGCATCAAAGTTCGTGCAGTAACGAAACGGTCCGAAACGCCCCAAAACATGAGTTTGGGATCTAGTGGGGTGGATCGGGTGCGTTCGTTGTGAAAAATTCCGACGAGACTTCTTTGCACGAACTTGTGCATTGACTGCTCCAGATCGGCCCATTTCGCATCGAAGTTCGTGCGGTAATGAAACGGTCCGAAACGCGTAAAAACATGAGTTTGCAGTCAATTGGGGTGGAAAGAGTGCGTTCGATACGAAAAATTGCGATGCGATTTCGTTACATGAACTTGTGCATTAATGGCACCAGTTCGGCCTATTTTGCACCGAAGTTCGTGTTGTAACGAAACAGTCCAAAACGCTCCAAAACATGAGTTTGGGATCCAATAGGGTGGATCGGGTGCGTTTGCGTTTGTTGCGAAATATTCCAGCGCGACTTCATTGCACGAACTTGTGCATTAATGGCACCAGTTCAGCCCGTTTTGCCTCGAAGTTCGTGCAGTAACGAAACAGTCCGAAACGCCTCAAAACATGACTTTGGGATCCAATGGGGTGGATCGGGTGCGTTCGTTGTGAAAATTCCGACGCGACTTCTTTGCACGAACTTGTGCATTGACTCCTCCAGATCGGCCCATTTTGCATCGAAGTTCGTGCGGTAATGAATCGGTCCGAAACGCCCAAAAACATGAGTTTGCAGTCAATTGGGGTGGAAAGAGTGCGTTCGTTCCGAAAAATTGCGACGCGATTTCGTTACATGAACTTTTGCACTAAAGGCACTAGTTCGGCCTATTTTGCACCGAAGTTCGTGTTGTAACGAAACAGTCCAAAACGCTCCAAAACATGAGTTTGGGATCCAATAGGGTGGATCAGGTGCGTTTGCGTTTGTTGCGAAATATTCCGGCGCGACTTCATTGCACGAACTTGTGCATTAATGGCACCAGTTCAGCCCGTTTTGCCTCGAAGTTCGTGCAGTAACGAAACAGTCCGAAACGCCTCAAAACATGACTTTGGGGTCCAATGGGGTGGATCGGGTGCGTTCGTTGTGAAAATTCCGACGCGACTTCATTGCATGAACTTGTGCATAAATGGCACCAGTTCGGCCCGTATTGCATCGAAGTTCATGCAGTAACGAAACGGTCCGAAACGCCCCAAAACATGAGTGAGGGATCTAGTGGGGTGGATCGGGGGCGTTCGTTGTGAAAGATTCCAACGAGACTTCTTTGCACGAACTTGTGCATTGACTGCTCCAGATCGGCCCATTTTGCATCGAAGTTCGTGCGGTAATGAAACGGTCCGAAACGCCTAAAAACATGAGTTTGCAGTCAATTGGGGTGGAAAGAGTGCGTTCGTTATGAAAAATTGCGACGCGATTTCGTTACATGAACTTGTGCATTAATGGGACCTGTTCGGCCTATTTTGCACCGAAGTTTGTGTTGTAACGAAACAGTCCAAAACGCTCCAAAACATGAGATTGGGATCCAATAGGGTGGATCGGGTGCGTTTGCGTTTGTTGCGAAATATTCCGGCGCGACTTCATTGCACGAACTTGTGCATTAATGGCACCAGTTCAGCCCGTTTTGCCTCGAAGTTCGTGCAGTAACGAAACAGTCCGAAACGCCTCAAAACATGACTTTGGGATCCAATGGGGTGGATCGGGTGCGTTCGTAGTGAAAATTCCGACGCGACTTCTTTGCACGAACTTGTGCATAGATCGCACCAGCTTGGCCCGTATTGCATCGAAGTTCGTGCAGTAACGAAACGGTCCGAAACGCCCCAAAACATGAGTTAGGGATCTAGTGGGGTGGATCGGGTGCGTTCGTTGTGAAAGATTTCAACGAGACTTCTTTGCACGAACTTGTGCATTGACTGCTCCAGATCGGCCCATTTTGCATCGAAGTTCTTGCGGTAATGAAACAGTCCGGAACGCCCAAAAACATGAGTTTGCAGTCAATTGGGGTGGAAAGAGTGCGTTCGTTATTAAAAATTGCGACGCGATTTCGTTACATGAACTTGTGCATTAATGGCACCTGTTCAGCCTATTTTGCA
The DNA here is from genome assembly GCA_032594955.1 of Panicum miliaceum. Lineage (NCBI taxonomy): Eukaryota > Viridiplantae > Streptophyta > Magnoliopsida > Poales > Poaceae > Panicum > Panicum miliaceum. The sequence goes on from CM064070.1 coordinate 10,370,954, forward strand.
CCGAAGTTCGTGTTGTAACGAAACAGTCCAAAACGCTCCAAAACTTGAGTTTGGGATCCAATAGGGTGGATCGGGTGCGTTTGCGTTTGTTGAAAAATATTCCGGCGCGACTTCTCTGCACGAACTTGTGCATAAATGGCACCAGATCGACCCGTATTGCATCGAAGTTCGTGCAGTAACGAAACGGTCCGAAACGCCCCAAAACATGAGTTAGGGATCTCGTGGGGTGGATTAGGTGCATTTGTTGTGAAAAATTCCAACGAGACTTCTTTGCACGAACATGTGCATTGACTGCTCCAGATCGGCCCATTTTGCATCGAAGTTCTTGCGGTAATGAAACAGTCCGGAACGCCCAAAAACAAGAGTTTGCAGTCAATTGGGGTGGAAAGAGTGCGTTCGTTATGAAAAATTGCGACGCGATTTCGTTACATGAACTTGTGCATTAATGGCACCTGTTCGGCCTATTTTGCACCGAAGTTCGTGTTGTAACGAAACAGTCCAAAACGCTCCAAAACTTGAGTTTGGGATCCAATAGGGTGGATCGGGTGCGTTTGCGTTTGTTGCAAAATATTCCGGCGCGACTTCTTTGCACGAACTTGTGCATAAATGGCACGAGATCGACTCGTATTGCATCGAAGTTCGTGCAGTAACGAAACGGTCCGAAATGCCCCAAAACATGAGTTAGGGATCTAGTGGGGTGGATCGGGTGCGTTCGTTGTGAAAAATTCCAACGAGACTTCTTTGCACGAACTTGTGCATTGACTCCTCCAGATCGGCCCATTTTGCATCGAAGTTCGTGCGGTAATGAATCGGTCCGAAACGCCCAAAAACATGAGTTTGCAGTCAATTGGGGTGGAAAGAGTGCGTTCGTTCCGAAAAATTGCGACGCGATTTCGTTACATGAACTTTTGCACTAAAGGCACCAGTTCGGCCTATTTTGCACCGAAGTTCGTGTTGTAACGAAACAGTCCAAAACGCTCCAAAACATAAGTTTGGGATCCAATAGGGTGGATCGGGTGCGTTTGCGTTTGTTGCGAATTATTCCGGCGCGACTTCATTGCACGAACTTGTGCATTAATGGCACCAGTTCAGCCCGTTTTGCCTCGAAGTTTGTGCAGTAACGAAACAGTCCGAAACGCCTCAAAACGTGACTTTGGGATCCAATGGGGTGGATCGGGTGCGTTCGTTGTGAAAATTCCGACGCGACATCTTTGCACGAACTTGTGCATAAATCGCACCATTTCGGCCCGTATTGCATCAAAGTTCGTGCAGTAACGAAACGGTCCGAAACGCCCCAAAACTTGAGTTTGGGATCTAGTGGGGTGGATCGGGTGCGTTCGTTGTGAAAAATTCCGACGAGACTTCTTTGCACGAAGTTGTGCATTGACTGCTCCAGATCGGCCCATTTCGCATCGAAGTTCGTGCGGTAATGAAACGGTCCGAAATGCGTAAAAACATGAGTTTGCAGTCAATTGGGGTGGAAAGAGTGCGTTCGATACGAAAAATTGCGATGCGATTTCGTTACATGAACTTGTGCATTAATGGCACCAGTTCGGCCTATTTTGCACTGAAGTTCGTGTTGTAACGAAACAGTCCAAAACGCTCCAAAACATGAGTTTGGGATCCAATAGGGTGGATCGGGTGCGTTTGCGTATGTTGCAAAATATTCCGGCGCGACTTCTTTGCACGAACTTGTGCATAAATGGCACCAGATCGACCCGTATTGCATCGAAGTTCATGCAGTAACGAAACGGTCCGAAACGCCCCAAAACATGAGTTAGGGATCTAGTGGGGTGGATCGGGTGCGTTCGTAGTGAAAAATTCCAACGAGACTTCTTTGCATGAACTTGTGCATTGACTGCTCCAGATCGGCCCATTTTGCATCGAAGTTCGTGCGGTAATGAAACGGTCCGAAACGCCCAAAAACATGAGTTTGCAGTCAATTGGGGTGGAAAGAGTGCGTTCGTTATGAAAAATTGCGACGCGATTTCGTTACATGAACTTGTGCATTAATGGCACCTGTTCGGCCTATTTTGCACCGAAGTTCGCGTTGTAACGAAACAGTCCAAAACGATCCAAAACATGAGATTGGGATCCAATAGGGTGGATCGGGTGCGTTTGCGTTTGTTGCGAAATATTCCGGCGCGACTTCATTGCACGAACTTGTGCATTAATGGCACCAGTTCAGCCCGTTTTGCCTCGAAGTTCGTGCAGTAACGAAACAGTCCGAAACGCCTCAAAACATGACTTTGGGATCCAATGGGGTGGATCGGGTGCGTTCGTTGTGAAAATTCCGACGCGACTTTTTTGCACGAACTTGTGCATAAATCGCACCATTTCGGCCCGTATTGCATCAAAGTTCGTGCAGTAACGAAACGGTCCGAAACGCCCCAAAACATGAGTTTGGGATCTAGTGGGGTGAATCGGGTGCGTTCGTTGTGAAAAATTCCGACGAGACTTCTTTGCACGAACTTGTGCATTGACTGCTCCAGATCAGCCCATTTTGCATCGAAGTTCGTGCGGTAATGAAACGGTCCGAAACGCCCAAAAACATGAGTTTGCAGTCAATTGGGGTGGAAAGAGTGCGTTCGTTATGAAAAATTGCGACGCGATTTCGTTACATGAACTTGTGCATTAATGGCACCTGTTCGGCCTATTTTGCACCGAAGTTCGCGTTGTAACGAAACAGTCCAAAACGCTCCAAAACATGAGATTGGGATCCAATAGGGTGGATCGGGTGCGTTTGCGTTTGTTGCGAAATATTCCAGCGCGACTTCATTGCACGAACTTGTGCATTAATGGCACCAGTTCAGCCCGTTTTGCCTCGAAGTTCGTGCAGTAACGAAACAGTCCGAAACGCCTCAAAACATGACTTTGGGATCCAATGGGGTGGATCGGGTGCGTTCGTTGTGAAAACTCCGACGCGACTTCTTTGCACGAACTTGTGCATAGATCGCACCAGTTCGGCCCGTATTGCATCGAAGTTCGTGCAGTAACGAAACGGTCCGAAACGCCCCAAAACATGAGTTTGGGATCTAGTGGGGTGGATCGGGTGCGTTTGTTGTGAAAAATTCCGACGAGACTTCTTTGCACGAACATGTGCATTGACTGCTCCAGATCGGCCCATTTTGCATCGAAGTTCGTGCGGTAATGAAACGGTTTGAAACGCCCAAAAACATGAGTTTGCAGTCAATTTGGGTGGAAAGAGTGCGTTCGTTATGAAAAATTGCGACGCGATTTCGTTACATGAACTTTTGCACTAAAGGCACCAGTTCGGCCTATTTTGCACCGAAGTTCGTGTTGTAACGAAACAGTCCAAAACGCTCCAAAACATGAGTTTGGGATCCAATAGGGTGGATCGGGTGCGTTTGCGTTTGTTGCGAAATATTCCGGCGCGACTTCATTGCACGAACTTGTGCATTAATGGCACCAGTTCAGCCCCTTTTGCCTCGAAGTTCGTGCAGTAACGAAACAGTCCAAAACGCCTCAAAACATGACTTTGGGATCCAATGGGGTGGATCGGGTGCGTTCGTTGTGAAAATTCCGACGCGACTTCTTTGCACGAACTTGTGCATAAATCGCACCATTTCGGCCCGTATTGCATCGAAGTTCGTGCAGTAACGAAACGGTCCGAAACGCCCCAAAACATGAGTTTGGGATCTAGTGGGGTGGATCGGGTGCATTCGTTGTGAAAAATTCCGACGAGACTTCTTTGCACGAACTTGTGCATTGACTGCTCCAGATCGGCCCATTTCGCATCGAAGTTCGTGCGGTAATGAAACGGTCCGAAACGCGTAAAAACATGAGTTTGCAGTCAATTGGGGTGGAAAGAGTGCGTTCGATACGAAAAATTGCGATGCGATTTCGTTACATGAACTTGTGCTTTAATGGCACCAGTTCGGCCTATTTTGCACCGAAGTTCGTGTTGTAACGAAACAGTCCAAAACGCTCCAAAACATGAGATTGGGATCCAATAGGGTGGATCGGGTGCGTTTGCGTTTGTTGCGAAATATTCCGGCGCGACTTCATTGCACGAACTTGTGCATTAATGGCACCAGTTCAGCCCGTTTTGCCTCGAAGTTCGTGCAGTAACGAAACAGTCCGAAACGCCTCAAAACATGACTTTGGGATCCAATGGGGTGGATCGGGTGCGTTCGTTGTGAAAATTCCGACGCGACTTCTTTGCACGAACTTGTGCATTGACTCCTCCAGATCGGCCCATTTTGCATCGAAGTTCGTGCGGTAATGAATCGGTCCGAAACGCCCAAAAACATGAGTTTGCAGTCAATTGGGGTGGAAAGAGTGCGTTCGTTCCGAAAAATTGCGACGCGATTTCGTTACATGAACTTTTGCACTAAAGGCACCAGTTCGGCCTATTTTGCACCGAAGTTCGTGTTGTAACGAAACAGTCCAAAACGCTCCAAAACATGAGTTTGGGATCCAATAGGGTGGATCGGGTGCGTTTGCGTTTGTTGCGAAATATTCCGGCGCGACTTCATTGCACGAACTTGTGCATTAATGGCACCAGTTCAGCCCGTTTTGCCTCGAAGTTCGTGCAGTAACGAAACAGTCCGAAACGCCTCAAAACATGACTTTGGGGTCCAATGGGGTGGATCGGGTGCGTTCGTTGTGAAAATTCCGACGCGACTTCATTGCATGAACTTGTGCATAAATGGCACCAGTTCGGCCCGTATTGCATCGAAGTTCATGCAGTAACGAAACGGTCCGAAACGCCCCAAAACATGAGTGAGGGATCTAGTGGGGTGGATCGGGGGCGTTCGTTGTGAAAGATTCCAACGAGACTTCTTTGCACGAACTTGTGCATTGACTGCTCCAGATCGGCCCATTTTGCATCGAAGTTCGTGCGGTAATGAAACGGTCCGAAACGCCTAAAAACATGAGTTTGCAGTCAATTGGGGTGGAAAGAGTGCGTTCGTTATGAAAAATTGCGACGCGATTTCGTTACATGAACTTGTGCATTAATGGGACCTGTTCGGCCTATTTTGCACCAAAGTTTGTGTTGTAACGAAACAGTCCAAAACGCTCCAAAACATGAGATTGGGATCCAATAGGGTGGATCGGGTGCGTTTGCGTTTGTTGCGAAATATTCCGGCGCGACTTCATTGCACGAACTTGTGCATTAATGGCACCAGTTCAGCCCGTTTTGCCTCGAAGTTCGTGCAGTAACGAAACAGTCCGAAACGCCTCAAAACATGACTTTGGGATCCAATGGGGTGGATCGGGTGCGTTCGTAGTGAAAATTCCGACGCGACTTCTTTGCACGAACTTGTGCATAGATCGCACCAGCTTGGCCCGTATTGCATCGAAGATCGTGCAGTAACGAAACGGTCCGAAACGCCCCAAAACATGAGTTAGGGATCTAGTGGGGTGGATCGGGTGCGTTCGTTGTGAAAGATTTCAACGAGACTTCTTTGCACGAACTTGTGCATTGACTGCTCCAGATCGGCCCATTTTGCATCGAAGTTCTTGCGGTAATGAAACAGTCCGGAACGCCCAAAAACATGAGTTTGCAGTCAATTGGGGTGGAAAGAGTGCGTTCGTTATTAAAAATTGCGACGCGATTTCGTTACATGAACTTGTGCATTAATGGCACCTGTTCGGCCTATTTTGCACCGAAGTTCGTGTTGTAACGAAACAGTCCAAAACGCTCCAAAACTTGAGTTTGGGATCCAATAGGGTGGATCGGGTGCGTTTGCGTTTGTTGAAAAATATTCCGGCGCGACTTCTCTGCACGAACTTGTGCATAAATGGCACCAGATCGACCCGTATTGCATCGAAGTTCGTGCAGTAACGAAACGGTCCGAAACGCCCCAAAACATGAGTTAGGGATCTCGTGGGGTGGATCGGGTGCATTTGTTGTGAAAAATTCCAACGAGACTTCTTTGCACGAACATGTGCATTGACTGCTCCAGATCGGCCCATTTTGCATCGAAGTTCTTGCGGTAATGAAACAGTCCGGAACGCCCAAAAACAAGAGTTTGCAGTCAATTGGGGTGGAAAGAGTGCGTTCGTTATGAAAAATTGCGACGCGATTTCGTTACATGAACTTGTGCATTAATGGCACCTGTTCGGCCTATTTTGCACCGAAGTTCGTGTTGTAACGAAACAGTCCAAAACGCTCCAAAACTTGAGTTTGGGATCCAATAGGGTGGATCGGGTGCGTTTGCGTTTGTTGCAAAATATTCCGGCGCGACTTCTTTGCACGAACTTGTGCATAAATGGCACCAGATCGACTCGTATTGCATCGAAGTTCGTGCAGTAACGAAACGGTCCGAAATGCCCCAAAACATGAGTTAGGGATCTAGTGGGGTGGATCGGGTGCGTTCGTTGTGAAAAATTCCAACGAGACTTCTTTGCACGAACTTGTGCATTGACTCCTCCAGATCGGCCCATTTTGCATCGAAGTTCGTGCGGTAATGAATCGGTCCGAAACGCCCAAAAACATGAGTTTGCAGTCAATTGGGGTGGAAAGAGTGCGTTCGTTCCGAAAAATTGCGACGCGATTTCGTTACATGAACTTTTGCACTAAAGGCACCAGTTCGGCCTATTTTGCACCGAAGTTCGTGTTGTAACGAAACAGTCCAAAACGCTCCAAAACATGAGTTTGGGATCCAATAGGGTGGATCGGGAGCGTTTGCGTTTGTTGCGAATTATTCCGGCGCGACTTCATTGCACGAACTTGTGCATTAATGGCACCAGTTCAGCCCGTTTTGCCTCGAAGTTCGTGCAGTAACGAAACAGTCCGAAACGCCTCAAAACATGACTTTGGGATCCAATGGGGTGGATCGGGTGCGTTCGTTGTGAAAACTCCGACGCGACTTCTTTGCACGAACTTGTGCATAGATCGCACCAGTTCGGCCCGTATTGCATCGAAGTTCGTGCAGTAATGAAACGGTCCGAAACGCCCCAAAACATGAGTTTGGGATCTAGTGGGGTGGATCGGGTGCGTTCATTGTGAAAAATTCCTCTTTGCACGAACATGTGCATTGACTGCTCCAGATCGGCCCATTTTGCATCGAAGTTCGTGCGGTAATGAAACGGTTTGAAACGCCCAAAAACATGAGTTTGCAGTCAATTGGGGTGGAAAGAGTGCGTTCGTTATGAAAAATTGCGACGCGATTTCGTTACATGAACTTTTGCACTAAAGGCACCAGTTCGGCCTATTTTGCACCGAAGTTCGTGTTGTAACGAAACAGTCCAAAACGCTCCAAAACATGAGTTTGGGATCCAATATGGTGGATCGGGTGCGTTTGCGTTTGTTGCGAAATATTCCGGCGCGACTTCATTGCACGAACTTGTGCATTAATGGCACCAGTTCAGCCCCTTTTGCCTCGAAGTTCGTGCAGTAACGAAACAGTCCGAAACGCCTCAAAACATGACTTTGGGATCCAATGGGGTGTATCGGGTGCGTTCGTTGTGAAAATTCCGACGCGACTTCTTTGCACGAACTTGTGCATAAATCGCACCATTTCGGCCCGTATTGCATCAAAGTTCGTGCAGTAACGAAACGGTCCGAAACGCCCCAAAACATGAGTTTGGGATCTAGTGGGGTGGATCGGGTGCGTTCGTTGTGAAAGATTCCAACGAGACTTCTTTGCACGAACTTGTGCATTGACTGCTCCAGATCGGCCCATTTTGCATCGAAGTTCGTGCGGTAATGAAACGGTCCGAAACGCCCAAAAACATGAGTTTGCAGTCAATTGGGGTGGAAAGAGTGCGTTCGTTATGAAAAATTGCGACGCGATTTCGTTACATGAACTTGTGCATTAATGGCACCTGTTCGGCCTATTTTGCACCGAAGTTCGTGTTGTAACGAAACAGTCCAAAACGCTCCAAAACTTGAGTTTGGGATCCAATAGGGTGGATCGGGTGCGTTTGCGTTTGTTGCAAAATATTCCGGCGCGACTTCTTTGCACGAACTTGTGCATAAATGGCACCAGATCGACTCGTATTGCATCGAAGTTCGTGCAGTAACGAAACGGTCCGAAATGCCCCAAAACATGAGTTAGGGATCTAGTGGGGTGGATCGGGTGCGTTCGTTGTGAAAAATTCCAACGAGACTTCTTTGCACGAACTTGTGCATTGACTCCTCCAGATCGGCCCATTTTGCATCGAAGTTCGTGCGGTAATGAATCGGTCCGAAACGCCCAAAAACATGAGTTTGCAGTCAATTGGGGTGGAAAGAGTGCGTTCGTTCCGAAAAATTGCGACGCGATTTCGTTACATGAACTTTTGCACTAAAGGCACCAGTTCGGCCTATTTTGCACCGAAGTTCGTGTTGTAACGAAACAGTCCAAAACGCTCCAAAACATGAGTTTGGGATCCAATAGGGTGGATCGGGTGCGTTTGCGTTTGTTGCGAATTATTCCGGCGCGACTTCATTGCACGAACTTGTGCATTAATGGCACCAGTTCAGCCCGTTTTGCCTCGAAGTTCGTGCAGTAACGAAACAGTCCGAAACGCCTCAAAACATGACTTTGGGATCCAATGGGGTGGATCGGGTGCGTTCGTTGTGAAAACTCCGACGCGACTTCTTTGCACGAACTTGTGCATAGATCGCACCAGTTCGGCCCGTATTGCATCGAAGTTCGTGCAGTAATGAAACGGTCCGAAACGCCCCAAAACATGAGTTTGGGATCTAGTGGGGTGGATCGGGTGCGTTCATTGTGAAAAATTCCTCTTTGCACGAACATGTGCATTGACTGCTCCAGATCGGCCCATTTTGCATCGAAGTTCGTGCGGTAATGAAACGGTTTGAAACGCCCAAAAACATGAGTTTGCAGTCAATTGGGGTGGAAAGAGTGCGTTCGTTATGAAAAATTGCGACGCGATTTCGTTACATGAACTTTTGCACTAAAGGCACCAGTTCGGCCTATTTTGCACCGAAGTTCGTGTTGTAACGAAACAGTCCAAAACGCTCCAAAACATGAGTATGGGATCCAATATGGTGGATCGGGTGCGTTTGCGTTTGTTGCGAAATATTCCGGCGCGACTTCATTGCACGAACTTGTGCATTAATGGCACCAGTTCAGCCCCTTTTGCCTCGAAGTTCGTGCAGTAACGAAACAGTCCGAAACGCCTCAAAACATGACTTTGGGATCCAATGGGGTGGATCGGGTGCGTTCGTTGTGAAAATTCCGACGCGACTTCTTTGCACGAACTTGTGCATAAATCGCACCATTTCGGCCCGTATTGCATCAAAGTTCGTGCAGTAACGAAACGGTCCGAAACGCCCCAAAACATGAGTTTGGGATCTAGTGGGGTGGATCGGGTGCGTTCGTTGTGAAAGATTCCAACGAGACTTCTTTGCACGAACTTGTGCATTGACTGCTCCAGATCGGCCCATTTTGCATCGAAGTTCGTGCGGTAATGAAACGGTCCGAAACGCCCAAAAACATGAGTTTGCAGTCAATTGGGGTGGAAAGAGTGCGTTCGTTATGAAAAATTGCGACGCGATTTCGTTACATGAACTTGTGCATTAATGGCACCTGTTCGGCCTATTTTGCACCGAAGTTCGTGTTGTAACGAAACAGTCCAAAACGCTCCAAAACTTGAGTTTGGGATCCAATAGGGTGGATCGGGTGCGTTTGCGTTTGTTGCAAAATATTCCGGCGCGACTTCTTTGCACGAACTTGTGCATAAATGGCACCAGATCGACTCGTATTGCATCGAAGTTCGTGCAGTAACGAAACGGTCCGAAATGCCCCAAAACATGAGTTAGGGATCTAGTGGGGTGGATCGGGTGCGTTCGTTGTGAAAAATTCCAACGAGACTTCTTTGCACGAACTTGTGCATTGACTCCTCCAGATCGGCCCATTTTGCATCGAAGTTCGTGCGGTAATGAATCGGTCCGAAACGCCCAAAAACATGAGTTTGCAGTCAATTGGGGTGGAAAGAGTGCGTTCGTTCCGAAAAATTGCGACGCGATTTCGTTACATGAACTTTTGCACTAAAGGCACCAGTTCGGCCTATTTTGCACCGAAGTTCGTGTTGTAACGAAACAGTCCAAAACGCTCCAAAACATGAGATTGGGATCCAATAGGGTGGATCGGGTGCGTTTGCGTTTGTTGCGAAATATTCCGGCGCGACTTCATTGCACGAACTTGTGCATTAATGGCACCAGTTCAGCCCGTTTTGCCTCGAAGTTCGTGCAGTAACGAAACAGTCCGAAACGCCTCAAAACATGACTTTGGGATCCAATGGGGTGGATCGGGTGCGTTCGTTGTGAAAATTCCGACGCGACTTCTTTGCACGAACTTGTGCATTGACTCCTCCAGATCGGCCCATTTTGCATCGAAGTTCGTGCGGTAATGAATCGGTCCGAAACGCCCAAAAACATGAGTTTGCAGTCAATTGGGGTGGAAAGAGTGCGTTCGTTCCGAAAAATTGCGACGCGATTTCGTTACATGAACTTTTGCACTAAAGGCACAAGTTCGGCCTATTTTGCACCGAAGTTCGTGTTGTAACGAAACAGTCCAAAACGCTCCAAAACATGAGATTGGGATCCAATAGGGTGGATCGGGTGCGTTTGCGTTTGTTGCGAAATATTCCGGCGCGACTTCATTGCACGAACTTGTGCATTAATGGCACCAGTTCAGCCCGTTTTGCCTCGAAGTTCGTGCAGTAACGAAACAGTCCGAAACGCCTCAAAACATGACTTTGGGATCCAATGGGGTGGATCGGGTGCGTTCGTTGTGAAAATTCCGACGCGACTTCTTTGCACGAACTTGTGCATTGACTCCTCCAGATCGGCCTATTTTGCACCGAAGTTCGTGTTGTAACGAAACAGTCCAAAACGCTCCAAAACATGAGTTTGGGATCCAATAGGGTGGATCGGGTGCGTTTGCGTTTGTTGCGAAATATTCCGGCGCGACTTCATTGCACGAACTTGTGCATTAATGGCACCAGTTCAGCCCGTTTTGCCTCGAAGTTCGTGCAGTAACGAAACAGTCCGAAACGCCTCAAAACATGACTTTGGGGTCCAATGGGGTGGATCGGGTGCGTTCGTTGTGAAAATTCCGACGCGACTTCATTGCATGAACTTGTGCATAAATGGCACCAGTTCGGCCCGTATTGCATCGAAGTTCATGCAGTAACGAAACGGTCCGAAACGCCCCAAAACATGAGTGAGGGATCTAGTGGGGTGGATCGGGGGCGTTCGTTGTGAAAGATTCCAACGAGACTTCTTTGCACGAACTTGTGCATTGACTGCTCCAGATCGGCCCATTTTGCATCGAAGTTCGTGCGGTAATGAAACGGTCCGAAACGCCTAAAAACATGAGTTTGCAGTCAATTGGGGTGGAAAGAGTGCGTTCGTTATGAAAAATTGCGACGCGATTTCGTTACATGAACTTGTGCATTAATGGGACCTGTTCGGCCTATTTTGCACCGAAGTTTGTGTTGTAACGAAACAGTCCAAAACGCTCCAAAACATGAGATTGGGATCCAATAGGGTGGATCGGGTGCGTTTGCGTTTGTTGCGAAATATTCCGGCGCGACTTCATTGCACGAACTTGTGCATTAATGGCACCAGTTCAGCCCGTTTTGCCTCGAAGTTCGTGCAGTAACGAAACAGTCCGAAACGCCTCAAAACATGACTTTGGGATCCAATGGGGTGGATCGGGTGCGTTCGTAGTGAAAATTCCGACGCGACTTCTTTGCACGAACTTGTGCATAGATCGCACCAGCTTGGCCCGTATTGCATCGAAGATCGTGCAGTAACGAAACGGTCCGAAACGCCCCAAAACATGAGTTAGGGATCTAGTGGGGTGGATCGGGTGCGTTCGTTGTGAAAGATTTCAACGAGACTTCTTTGCACGAACTTGTGCATTGACTGCTCCAGATCGGCCCATTTTGCATCGAAGTTCTTGCGGTAATGAAACAGTCCGGAACGCCCAAAAACATGAGTTTGCAGTCAATTGGGGTGGAAAGAGTGCGTTCGTTATTAAAAATTGCGACGCGATTTCGTTACATGAACTTGTGCATTAATGGCACCTGTTCGGCCTATTTTGCACCGAAGTTCGTGTTGTAACGAAACAGTCCAAAACGCTCCAAAACTTGAGTTTGGGATCCAATAGGGTGGATCGGGTGCGTTTGCGTTTGTTGAAAAATATTCCGGCGCGACTTCTCTGCACGAACTTGTGCATAAATGGCACCAGATCGACCCGTATTGCATCGAAGTTCGTGCAGTAACGAAACGGTCCGAAACGCCCCAAAACATGAGTTAGGGATCTCGTGGGGTGGATCGGGTGCATTTGTTGTGAAAAATTCCAACGAGACTTCTTTGCACGAACATGTGCATTGACTGCTCCAGATCGGCCCATTTTGCATCGAAGTTCTTGCGGTAATGAAACAGTCCGGAACGCCCAAAAACAAGAGTTTGCAGTCAATTGGGGTGGAAAGAGTGCGTTCGTTATGAAAAATTGCGACGCGATTTCGTTACATGAACTTGTGCATTAATGGCACCTGTTCGGCCTATTTTGCACCGAAGTTCGTGTTGTAACGAAACAGTCCAAAACGCTCCAAAACTTGAGTTTGGGATCCAATAGGGTGGATCGGGTGCGTTTGCGTTTGTTGCAAAATATTCCGGCGCGACTTCTTTGCACGAACTTGTGCATAAATGGCACCAGATCGACTCGTATTGCATCGAAGTTCGTGCAGTAACGAAACGGTCCGAAATGCCCCAAAACATGAGTTAGGGATCTAGTGGGGTGGATCGGGTGCGTTCGTTGTGAAAAATTCCAACGAGACTTCTTTGCACGAACTTGTGCATTGACTCCTCCAGATCGGCCCATTTTGCATCGAAGTTCGTGCGGTAATGAATCGGTCCGAAACGCCCAAAAACATGAGTTTGCAGTCAATTGGGGTGGAAAGAGTGCGTTCGTTCCGAAAAATTGCGACGCGATTTCGTTACATGAACTTTTGCACTAAAGGCACCAGTTCGGCCTATTTTGCACCGAAGTTCGTGTTGTAACGAAACAGTCCAAAACGCTCCAAAACATGAGTTTGGGATCCAATAGGGTGGATCGGGTGCGTTTGCGTTTGTTGCGAATTATTCCGGCGCGACTTCATTGCACGAACTTGTGCATTAATGGCACCAGTTCAGCCCGTTTTGCCTCGAAGTTCGTGCAGTAACGAAACAGTCCGAAACGCCTCAAAACATGACTTTGGGATCCAATGGGGTGGATCGGGTGCGTTCGTTGTGAAAACTCCGACGCGACTTCTTTGCACGAACTTGTGCATAGATCGCACCAGTTCGGCCCGTATTGCATCGAAGTTCGTGCAGTAATGAAACGGTCCGAAACGCCCCAAAACATGAGTTTGGGATCTAGTGGGGTGGATCGGGTGCGTTCATAGTGAAAAATTCCTCTTTGCACGAACATGTGCATTGACTGCTCCAGATCGGCCCATTTTGCATCGAAGTTCGTGCGGTAATGAAACGGTTTGAAACGCCCAAAAACATGAGTTTGCAGTCAATTGGGGTGGAAAGAGTGCGTTCGTTATGAAAAATTGCGACGCGATTTCGTTACATGAACTTTTGCACTAAAGGCACCAGTTCGGCCTATTTTGCACCGAAGTTCGTGTTGTAACGAAACAGTCCAAAACGCTCCAAAACATGAGTTTGGGATCCAATATGGTGGATCGGGTGCGTTTGCGTTTGTTGCGAAATATTCCGGCGCGACTTCATTGCACGAACTTGTGCATTAATGGCACCAGTTCAGCCCCTTTTGCCTCGAAGTTCGTGCAGTAACGAAACAGTCCGAAACGCCTCAAAACATGACTTTGGGATCCAATGGGGTGGATCGGGTGCGTTCGTTGTGAAAATTCCGACGCGACTTCTTTGCACGAACTTGTGCATAAATCGCACCATTTCGGCCCGTATTGCATCAAAGTTCGTGCAGTAACGAAACGGTCCGAAACGCCCCAAAACATGAGTTTGGGATCTAGTGGGGTGGATCGGGTGCGTTCGTTGTGAAAGATTCCAACGAGACTTCTTTGCACGAACTTGTGCATTGACTGCTCCAGATCGGCCCATTTTGCATCGAAGTTCGTGCGGTAATGAAACGGTCCGAAACGCCCAAAAACATGAGTTTGCAGTCAATTGGGGTGGAAAGAGTGCGTTCGTTATGAAAAATTGCGACGCGATTTCGTTACATGAACTTGTGCATTAATGGCACCTGTTCGGCCTATTTTGCACCGAAGTTCGTGTTGTAACGAAACAGTCCAAAACGCTCCAAAACTTGAGTTTGGGATCCAATAGGGTGGATCGGGTGCGTTTGCGTTTGTTGCAAAATATTCCGGCGCGACTTCTTTGCACGAACTTGTGCACAAATGGCACCAGATCGACTCGTATTGCATCGAAGTTCGTGCAGTAACGAAACGGTCCGAAATGCCCCAAAACATGAGTTAGGGATCTAGTGGGGTGGATCGGGTGCGTTCGTTGTGAAAAATTCCAACGAGACTTCTTTGCACGAACTTGTGCATTGACTCCTCCAGATCGGCCCATTTTGCATCGAAGTTCGTGCGGTAATGAATCGGTCCGAAACGCCCAAAAACATGAGTTTGCAGTCAATTGGGGTGGAAAGAGTGCGTTCGTTCCGAAAAATTGCGACGCGATTTCGTTACATGAACTTTTGCACTAAAGGCACCAGTTCGGCCTATTTTGCACCGAAGTTCGTGTTGTAACGAAACAGTCCAAAACGCTCCAAAACATGAGTTTGGGATCCAATAGGGTGGATCGGGTGCGTTTGCGTTTGTTGCGAATTATTCCGGCGCGACTTCATTGCACGAACTTGTGCATTAATGGCACCAGTTCAGCCCGTTTTGCCTCGAAGTTCGTGCAGTAACGAAACAGTCCGAAACGCCTCAAAACATGACTTTGGGATCCAATGGGGTGGATCGGGTGCGTTCGTTGTGAAAACTCCGACGCGACTTCTTTGCACGAACTTGTGCATAGATCGCACCAGTTCGGCCCGTATTGCATCGAAGTTCGTGCAGTAATGAAACGGTCCGAAACGCCCCAAAACATGAGTTTGGGATCTAGTGGGGTGGATCGGGTGCGTTCATTGTGAAAAATTCCTCTTTGCACGAACATGTGCATTGACTGCTCCAGATCGGCCCATTTTGCATCGAAGTTCGTGCGGTAATGAAACGGTTTGAAACGCCCAAAAACATGAGTTTGCAGTCAATTGGGGTGGAAAGAGTGCGTTCGTTATGAAAAATTGCGACGCGATTTCGTTACATGAACTTTTGCACTAAAGGCACCAGTTCGGCCTATTTTGCACCGAAGTTCGTGTTGTAACGAAACAGTCCAAAACGCTCCAAAACATGAGTTTGGGATCCAATATGGTGGATCGGGTGCGTTTGCGTTTGTTGCGAAATATTCCGGCGCGACTTCATTGCACGAACTTGTGCATTAATGGCACCAGTTCAGCCCCTTTTGCCTCGAAGTTCGTGCAGTAACGAAACAGTCCGAAACGCCTCAAAACATGACTTTGGGATCCAATGGGGTGGATCGGGTGCGTTCGTTGTGAAAATTCCGACGCGACTTCTTTGCACGAACTTGTGCATAAATCGCACCATTTCGGCCCGTATTGCATCAAAGTTCGTGCAGTAACGAAACGGTCCGAAACGCCCCAAAACATGAGTTTGGGATCTAGTGGGGTGGATCGGGTGCGTTCGTTGTGAAAGATTCCAACGAGACTTCTTTGCACGAACTTGTGCATTGACTGCTCCAGATCGGCCCATTTTGCATCGAAGTTCGTGCGGTAATGAAACGGTCCGAAACGCCCAAAAACATGAGTTTGCAGTCAATTGGGGTGGAAAGAGTGCGTTCGTTATGAAAAATTGCGACGCGATTTCGTTACATGAACTTGTGCATTAATGGCACCTGTTCGGCCTATTTTGCACCGAAGTTCGTGTTGTAACGAAACAGTCCAAAACGCTCCAAAACTTGAGTTTGGGATCCAATAGGGTGGATCGGGTGCGTTTGCGTTTGTTGCAAAATATTCCGGCGCGACTTCTTTGCACGAACTTGTGCACAAATGGCACCAGATCGACTCGTATTGCATCGAAGTTCGTGCAGTAACGAAACGGTCCGAAATGCCCCAAAACATGAGTTAGGGATCTAGTGGGGTGGATCGGGTGCGTTCGTTGTGAAAAATTCCAACGAGACTTCTTTGCACGAACTTGTGCATTGACTCCTCCAGATCGGCCCATTTTGCATCGAAGTTCGTGCGGTAATGAATCGGTCCGAAACGCCCAAAAACATGAGTTTGCAGTCAATTGGGGTGGAAAGAGTGCGTTCGTTCCGAAAAATTGCGACGCGATTTCGTTACATGAACTTTTGCACTAAAGGCACCAGTTCGGCCTATTTTGCACCGAAGTTCGTGTTGTAACGAAACAGTCCAAAACGCTCCAAAACATGAGTTTGGGATCCAATAGGGTGGATCGGGTGCGTTTGCGTTTGTTGCGAATTATTCCGGCGCGACTTCATTGCACGAACTTGTGCATTAATGGCACCAGTTCAGCCCGTTTTGCCTCGAAGTTCGTGCAGTAACGAAACAGTCCGAAACGCCTCAAAACATGACTTTGGGATCCAATGGGGTGGATCGGGTGCGTTCGTTGTGAAAACTCCGACGCGACTTCTTTGCACGAACTTGTGCATAGATCGCACCAGTTCGGCCCGGATTGCATCGAAGTTCGTGCAGTAATGAAACGGTCCGAAACGCCCCAAAACATGAGTTTGGGATCTAGTGGGGTGGATCGGGTGCGTTCATTGTGAAAAATTCCTCTTTGCACGAACATGTGCATTGACTGCTCCAGATCGGCCCATTTTGCATCGAAGTTCGTGCGGTAATGAAACGGTTTGAAACGCCCAAAAACATGAGTTTGCAGTCAATTGGGGTGGAAAGAGTGCGTTCGTTATGAAAAATTGCGACGCGATTTCGTTACATGAACTTTTGCACTAAAGGCACCAGTTCGGCCTATTTTGCACCGAAGTTCGTGTTGTAACGAAACAGTCCAAAACGCTCCAAAACATGAGTTTGGGATCCAATATGGTGGATCGGGTGCGTTTGCGTTTGTTGCGAAATATTCCGGCGCGACTTCATTGCACGAACTTGTGCATTAATGGCACCAGTTCAGCCCCTTTTGCCTCGAAGTTCGTGCAGTAACGAAACAGTCCGAAACGCCTCAAAACATGACTTTGGGATCCAATGGGGTGGATCGGGTGCGTTCGTTGTGAAAATTCCGACGCGACTTCTTTGCACGAACTTGTGCATAAATCGCACCATTTCGGCCCGTATTGCATCAAAGTTCGTGCAGTAACGAAACGGTCCGAAACGCCCCAAAACATGAGTTTGGGATCTAGTGGGGTGGATCGGGTGCGTTCGTTGTGAAAGATTCCAACGAGACTTCTTTGCACGAACTTGTGCATTGACTGCTCCAGATCGGCCCATTTTGCATCGAAGTTCGTGCGGTAATGAAACGGTCCGAAACGCCCAAAAACATGAGTTTGCAGTCAATTGGGGTGGAAAGAGTGCGTTCGTTATGAAAAATTGCGACGCGATTTCGTTACATGAACTTGTGCATTAATGGCACCTGTTCGGCCTATTTTGCACCGAAGTTCGTGTTGTAACGAAACAGTCCAAAACGCTCCAAAACTTGAGTTTGGGATCCAATAGGGTGGATCGGGTGCGTTTGCGTTTGTTGCAAAATATTCCGGCGCGACTTCTTTGCACGAACTTGTGCACAAATGGCACCAGATCGACTCGTATTGCATCGAAGTTCGTGCAGTAACGAAACGGTCCGAAATGCCCCAAAACATGAGTTAGGGATCTAGTGGGGTGGATCGGGTGCGTTCGTTGTGAAAAATTCCAACGAGACTTCTTTGCACGAACTTGTGCATTGACTCCTCCAGATCGGCCCATTTTGCATCGAAGTTCGTGCGGTAATGAATCGGTCCGAAACGCCCAAAAACATGAGTTTGCAGTCAATTGGGGTGGAAAGAGTGCGTTCGTTCCGAAAAATTGCGACGCGATTTCGTTACATGAACTTTTGCACTAAAGGCACCAGTTCGGCCTATTTTGCACCGAAGTTCGTGTTGTAACGAAACAGTCCAAAACGCTCCAAAACATGAGTTTGGGATCCAATAGGGTGGATCGGGTGCGTTTGCGTTTGTTGCGAATTATTCCGGCGCGACTTCATTGCACGAACTTGTGCATTAATGGCACCAGTTCAGCCCGTTTTGCCTCGAAGTTCGTGCAGTAACGAAACAGTCCGAAACGCCTCAAAACATGACTTTGGGATCCAATGGGGTGGATCGGGTGCGTTCGTTGTGAAAACTCCGACGCGACTTCTTTGCACGAACTTGTGCATAGATCGCACCAGTTCGGCCCGGATTGCATCGAAGTTCGTGCAGTAATGAAACGGTCCGAAACGCCCCAAAACATGAGTTTGGGATCTAGTGGGGTGGATCGGGTGCGTTCATTGTGAAAAATTCCTCTTTGCACGAACATGTGCATTGACTGCTCCAGATCGGCCCATTTTGCATCGAAGTTCGTGCGGTAATGAAACGGTTTGAAACGCCCAAAAACATGAGTTTGCAGTCAATTGGGGTGGAAAGAGTGCGTTCGTTATGAAAAATTGCGACGCGATTTCGTTACATGAACTTTTGCACTAAAGGCACCAGTTCGGCCTATTTTGCACCGAAGTTCGTGTTGTAACGAAACAGTCCAAAACGCTCCAAAACATGAGTTTGGGATCCAATATGGTGGATCGGGTGCGTTTGCGTTTGTTGCGAAATATTCCGGCGCGACTTCATTGCACGAACTTGTGCATTAATGGCACCAGTTCAGCCCCTTTTGCCTCGAAGTTCGTGCAGTAACGAAACAGTCCGAAACGCCTCAAAACATGACTTTGGGATCCAATGGGGTGGATCGGGTGCGTTCGTTGTGAAAATTCCGACGCGACTTCTTTGCACGAACTTGTGCATAAATCGCACCATTTCGGCCCGTATTGCATCAAAGTTCGTGCAGTAACGAAACGGTCCGAAACGCCCCAAAACATGAGTTTGGGATCTAGTGGGGTGGATCGGGTGCGTTCGTTGTGAAAGATTCCAACGAGACTTCTTTGCACGAACTTGTGCATTGACTGCTCCAGATCGGCCCATTTTGCATCGAAGTTCGTGCGGTAATGAAACGGTCCGAAACGCCCAAAAACATGAGTTTGCAGTCAATTGGGGTGGAAAGAGTGCGTTCGTTATGAAAAATTGCGACGCGATTTCGTTACATGAACTTGTGCATTAATGGCACCTGTTCGGCCTATTTTGCACCGAAGTTCGTGTTGTAACGAAACAGTCCAAAACGCTCCAAAACTTGAGTTTGGGATCCAATAGGGTGGATCGGGTGCGTTTGCGTTTGTTGCAAAATATTCCGGCGCGACTTCTTTGCACGAACTTGTGCACAAATGGCACCAGATCGACTCGTATTGCATCGAAGTTCGTGCAGTAACGAAACGGTCCGAAATGCCCCAAAACATGAGTTAGGGATCTAGTGGGGTGGATCGGGTGCGTTCGTTGTGAAAAATTCCAACGAGACTTCTTTGCACGAACTTGTGCATTGACTCCTCCAGATCGGCCCATTTTGCATCGAAGTTCGTGCGGTAATGAATCGGTCCGAAACGCCCAAAAACATGAGTTTGCAGTCAATTGGGGTGGAAAGAGTGCGTTCGTTCCGAAAAATTGCGACGCGATTTCGTTACATGAACTTTTGCACTAAAGGCACCAGTTCGGCCTATTTTGCACCGAAGTTCGTGTTGTAACGAAACAGTCCAAAACGCTCCAAAACATGAGTTTGGGATCCAATAGGGTGGATCGGGTGCGTTTGCGTTTGTTGCGAATTATTCCGGCGCGACTTCATTGCACGAACTTGTGCATTAATGGCACCAGTTCAGCCCGTTTTGCCTCGAAGTTCGTGCAGTAACGAAACAGTCCGAAACGCCTCAAAACATGACTTTGGGATCCAATGGGGTGGATCGGGTGCGTTCGTTGTGAAAACTCCGACGCGACTTCTTTGCACGAACTTGTGCATAGATCGCACCAGTTCGGCCCGTATTGCATCGAAGTTCGTGCAGTAATGAAACGGTCCGAAACGCCCCAAAACATGAGTTTGGGATCTAGTGGGGTGGATCGGGTGCGTTCATTGTGAAAAATTCCTCTTTGCACGAACATGTGCATTGACTGCTCCAGATCGGCCCATTTTGCATCGAAGTTCGTGCGGTAATGAAACGGTTTGAAACGCCCAAAAACATGAGTTTGCAGTCAATTGGGGTGGAAAGAGTGCGTTCGTTATGAAAAATTGCGACGCGATTTCGTTACATGAACTTTTGCACTAAAGGCACCAGTTCGGCCTATTTTGCACCGAAGTTCGTGTTGTAACGAAACAGTCCAAAACGCTCCAAAACATGAGTTTGGGATCCAATATGGTGGATCGGGTGCGTTTGCGTTTGTTGCGAAATATTCCGGCGCGACTTCATTGCACGAACTTGTGCATTAATGGCACCAGTTCAGCCCCTTTTGCCTCGAAGTTCGTGCAGTAACGAAACAGTCCGAAACGCCTCAAAACATGACTTTGGGATCCAATGGGGTGGATCGGGTGCGTTCGTTGTGAAAATTCCGACGCGACTTCTTTGCACGAACTTGTGCATAAATCGCACCATTTCGGCCCGTATTGCATCAAAGTTCGTGCAGTAACGAAACGGTCCGAAACGCCCCAAAACATGAGTTTGGGATCTAGTGGGGTGGATCGGGTGCGTTCGTTGTGAAAGATTCCAACGAGACTTCTTTGCACGAACTTGTGCATTGACTGCTCCAGATCGGCCCATTTTGCATCGAAGTTCGTGCGGTAATGAAACGGTCCGAAACGCCCAAAAACATGAGTTTGCAGTCAATTGGGGTGGAAAGAGTGCGTTCGTTATGAAAAATTGCGACGCGATTTCGTTACATGAACTTGTGCATTAATGGCACCTGTTCGGCCTATTTTGCACCGAAGTTCGTGTTGTAACGAAACAGTCCAAAACGCTCCAAAACTTGAGTTTGGGATCCAATAGGGTGGATCGGGTGCGTTTGCGTTTGTTGCAAAATATTCCGGCGCGACTTCTTTGCACGAACTTGTGCACAAATGGCACCAGATCGACTCGTATTGCATCGAAGTTCGTGCAGTAATGAAACGGTCCGAAATGCCCCAAAACATGAGTTAGGGATCTAGTGGGGTGGATCGGGTGCGTTCGTTGTGAAAAATTCCAACGAGACTTCTTTGCACGAACTTGTGCATTGACTCCTCCAGATCGGCCCATTTTGCATCGAAGTTCGTGCGGTAATGAATCGGTCCGAAACGCCCAAAAACATGAGTTTGCAGTCAATTGGGGTGGAAAGAGTGCGTTCGTTCCGAAAAATTGCGACGCGATTTCGTTACATGAACTTTTGCACTAAAGGCACCAGTTCGGCCTATTTTGCACCGAAGTTCGTGTTGTAACGAAACAGTCCAAAACGCTCCAAAACATGAGTTTGGGATCCAATAGGGTGGATCGGGTGCGTTTGCGTTTGTTGCGAATTATTCCGGCGCGACTTCATTGCACGAACTTGTGCATTAATGGCACCAGTTCAGCCCGTTTTGCCTCGAAGTTCGTGCAGTAACGAAACAGTCCGAAACGCCTCAAAACATGACTTTGGGATCCAATGGGGTGGATCGGGTGCGTTCGTTGTGAAAACTCCGACGCGACTTCTTTGCACGAACTTGTGCATAGATCGCACCAGTTCGGCCCGGATTGCATCGAAGTTCGTGCAGTAATGAAACGGTCCGAAACGCCCCAAAACATGAGTTTGGGATCTAGTGGGGTGGATCGGGTGCGTTCATTGTGAAAAATTCCTCTTTGCACGAACATGTGCATTGACTGCTCCAGATCGGCCCATTTTGCATCGAAGTTCGTGCGGTAATGAAACGGTTTGAAACGCCCAAAAACATGAGTTTGCAGTCAATTGGGGTGGAAAGAGTGCGTTCGTTATGAAAAATTGCGACGCGATTTCGTTACATGAACTTTTGCACTAAAGGCACCAGTTCGGCCTATTTTGCACCGAAGTTCGTGTTGTAACGAAACAGTCCAAAACGCTCCAAAACATGAGTTTGGGATCCAATATGGTGGATCGGGTGCGTTTGCGTTTGTTGCGAAATATTCCGGCGCGACTTCATTGCACGAACTTGTGCATTAATGGCACCAGTTCAGCCCCTTTTGCCTCGAAGTTCGTGCAGTAACGAAACAGTCCGAAACGCCTCAAAACATGACTTTGGGATCCAATGGGGTGGATCGGGTGCGTTCGTTGTGAAAATTCCGACGCGACTTCTTTGCACGAACTTGTGCATAAATCGCACCATTTCGGCCCGTATTGCATCAAAGTTCGTGCAGTAACGAAACGGTCCGAAACGCCCCAAAACATGAGTTTGGGATCTAGTGGGGTGGATCGGGTGCGTTCGTTGTGAAAGATTCCAACGAGACTTCTTTGCACGAACTTGTGCATTGACTGCTCCAAATCGGCCCATTTTGCATCGAAGTTCGTGCGGTAATGAAACGGTCCGAAACGCCCAAAAACATGAGTTTGCAGTCAATTGGGGTGGAAAGAGTGCGTTCGTTATGAAAAATTGCGACGCGATTTCGTTACATGAACTTGTGCATTAATGGCACCTGTTCGGCCTATTTTGCACCGAAGTTCGTGTTGTAACGAAACAGTCCAAAACGCTCCAAAACTTGAGTTTGGGATCCAATAGGGTGGATCGGGTGCGTTTGCGTTTGTTGCAAAATATTCCGGCGCGACTTCTTTGCACGAACTTGTGCACAAATGGCACCAGATCGACTCGTATTGCATCGAAGTTCGTGCAGTAACGAAACGGTCCGAAATGCCCCAAAACATGAGTTAGGGATCTAGTGGGGTGGATCGGGTGCGTTCGTTGTGAAAAATTCCAACGAGACTTCTTTGCACGAACTTGTGCATTGACTCCTCCAGATCGGCCCATTTTGCATCGAAGTTCGTGCGGTAATGAATCGGTCCGAAACGCCCAAAAACATGAGTTTGCAGTCAATTGGGGTGGAAAGAGTGCGTTCGTTCCGAAAAATTGCGACGCGATTTCGTTACATGAACTTTTGCACTAAAGGCACCAGTTCGGCCTATTTTGCACCGAAGTTCGTGTTGTAACGAAACAGTCCAAAACGCTCCAAAACATGAGTTTGGGATCCAATAGGGTGGATCGGGTGCGTTTGCGTTTGTTGCGAATTATTCCGGCGCGACTTCATTGCACGAACTTGTGCATTAATGGCACCAGTTCAGCCCGTTTTGCCTCGAAGTTCGTGCAGTAACGAAACAGTCCGAAACGCCTCAAAACATGACTTTGGGATCCAATGGGGTGGATCGGGTGCGTTCGTTGTGAAAACTCCGATGCGACTTCTTTGCACGAACTTGTGCATAGATCGCACCAGTTCGGCCCGTATTGCATCGAAGTTCGTGCAGTAATGAAACGGTCCGAAACGCCCCAAAACATGAGTTTGGGATCTAGTGGGGTGGATCGGGTGCGTTCATTGTGAAAAACTCCGACGAGACTTCTTTGCACGAACATGTGCATTGACTGCTCCAGATCGGCCCATTTTGCATCGAAGTTCGTGCGGTAATGAAACGGTTTGAAACGCCCAAAAACATGAGTTTGCAGTCAATTGGGGTGGAAAGAGTGCGTTCGTTATGAAAAATTGCGACGCGATTTCGTTACATGAACTTTTGCACTAAAGGCACCAGTTCGGCCTATTTTGCACCGAAGTTCGCGTTGTAACGAAACAGTCCAAAACGTTCCAAAACATGAGTTTGGGATCCAATAGGGTGGATCGGGTGCGTTTGCGTTTGTTGCGAAATATTCCGGCGCGACTTCATTGCACGAACTTGTGCATTAATGGCACCAGTTCAGCCCCTTTTGCCTCGAAGTTCGTGCAGTAACGAAACAGTCCGAAACGCCTCAAAACATGACTTTGGGATCCAATGGGGTTGATGTGGACATCACCAGAATGGATACACCCACATGTAATAAACACACATGGAAGGTATGGAGGACCAAAGAAGTTGATTGGGGACCAAGCCTAAGTCTTCCCAATGTTCTCCATCAGGCCACCACGTCACTTTTGGTGCAAGGAAAGAAAGAGTCCATGTCCAACACGTTTTGGAGGCTGGATTCGGACTGCAGAACAGCACCAACTTGTGACGGACACCACGGTCGCATACGGACTCGGATAGGGACGTTCAAGTACTTCGTGGAAAGCTTATGAAGTCTAGTTTCAAATGGATCCGGACTCAAGTCCATATCTCTCCTGATTCGTCCGCAATGACCAAAATACTACCGACTGGTTTTCTGTCTAGAGGTGCTGCGACATCTTAATTTGGCCCGATGGGCTTTGTATCAAGTCGGGTCCATTAGGGACGCGTCCTAGGGTTGGAGTGCGACTCAAACACCCTCTTGGTCGTCCTCCTAGGTATTAATAAGGGTTAGAGCCGCCATGAACAGATTGGGGGTTTTTGTTTTGTTGAAAGTTTAGCCATTGCTACTTCCTTGTAGACGCGTGTGTCGACTAGACCATCCGTTCTACTCGATTCGGAACCCCACCTTGTTGATTCCAGATTGGTTATTATCTCCATATTTGCAATTGAGTTGCTTGTTCTACTTGTTCTTGCTGGTTCTTCGATTGCTTGCAGGACAGGTGCCCTAGTGGCCGGGTGTCGCGCTCCACAAGATCGCGGCAGCCATTGGAGGTGGTGTATCGGTTGCTAAGGCGCAGCGTCCTTGGAAGGCTGTAGTCGGGCCGTGAACGTCGCCTCCATCTCAAATCGAGTTATCCCCCGCCTCTCATCGAAAGATCGGGAACAAACCCTAGCGGTTTCACATCAGTTGGTATCAGAGCAAGGTTTATCGGTGAGAGACTTATCTTTGCTATTTTTTTTTCCTATAGTCCAGAAAAACCAAAAAAAAAGGTAGATTAGTTTGCCGGCAATCCTATAAACCCTTTGAGCCTTTGCTGGTACTACTTAGTTAGGGCTTGTTGAGTTTTCGGTTGCATCGGTTGCGTCGTGTTGCTGGTCTTAGTTTAGTCCTTTAGAGTTTCGAGTTCTTGTCACCTCTTTTTGTCTCGGAGTTTCAATTCATCAGTGGAAGAAAACTTTCATTATTTCTGTGTCCGGTCTCCGATTTGCGAGTTTTAGTACAATCTGGAAAGCGTAACTCGTGATCTTTCCAACGGATCTGACCTGGGTCACAAACTCCATCTAAGTGCTCCAGAATCGACTTGGAGATTTGTGCGTCTGGCTGCGTGAAACAAGTTTCGTCAATCTGAGTTGGTAGCAGCTATATGCAGTAATCCTGTTGTGTTGTTTGTCAAACAAAGGATTTTAGTCCTCTACAAAAAAAAGAAGAAGAAAAAAAGAAAACAAAGTGAAAAAAACAGAAAAGAAAAGAAAAGAAACGAAAAAGAAGAAAGGGGCTGATCCATCTTTTGTGTTCCTGCTGTTTCGGTTGGTGCTTTGTGACTTCATTTGTGTCCAGGCTCGCGCCTCTAGTACGGTCTATGCTAGGACCAGCACAGTACCACCGTTGAACAATTATTCAACTTGCTTTTCTGACTAACGTGGTGCTAGTATTTTTCCCTTGATCAGCCCACCTACAGCTCCACATACTCGACTATAGCTTGACAATTTTCTGTTGCTAAGGCACCGATACACTTCTTTCAAGGTGCTTGACTTGTTGGTTGCCGACTCATCCTGTTTTGCTTGGTAAGAACTGGTAAGAGCTTGTATTAAACAAGTTGAGTTTGAGAGAATTACAACCGACACATTCTAGTAGTTGACAGGAGGATACATATTATTTTTGTGTTCTTGTTTTCTACTGATCATGGCAGGTGATACAGTGATTTTTGAGCGGAGCAAACAACAACAAAATATTCTGGACATTATTCAATGCTTGCCTTTATATCCTGGTGAGTTTGATCCTAAAGCTTACATTGATTGGGAGCTAAAAGTAGATAATGAATTTGATGAGCATGACCTGTCGGAGAAACAAATGATTTATATTGCCTCTAATATTTTAACAGAAAATGCTTTGCTAGAATGGAAATATATTTGTAGGCATAACATTATTCCGCAAACTTGGAAAGAATTCAAAATACATTTTAGAGATGCCTATATTCCTGCATATTATGTTGATCATTTGCTTACCAAACTAGAGAAATTAAAACAGGGTAGTAGGACTGTGAAACAATACTACCATGATTTTAAAATTTGTATCATGTTTGGTGGATTGGATGAATGCATGGAAGATGTTATGAATAGGTTCATGAGAGGGCTCAATTCTGAAATTCGAAACTTGTTAATTGGCAAGTCCTATTGCTATATCGGTCAATTGTTTTGTCTTGCTCTCCATGCTGAAAAAGAAATTCTTTCATTTGTGAATACTTGCAAGAATGATGTGACTCATAGTGTCCAAACTTTGTCCACTCTACATGCTAACAAAGAGCAACGAATAGTGGAACCTGCTGCTGATTCAACTTTTTCACAAGATGAATTACTTGTTGTTTCTTATGATAAAGAGGACTTGTGTGCTAATACTTCTTTTACTCATATACCAGAATTAATGAATAAGTGTGATATTTTTGGTTTGGAACCATACGAATGTGCTGTAGATAATCCTTCTGATCCTATTACTTGTGTACAAGATGAACTGAAATTGTTGTCTTCTTTAAATACTTTGGGTTATATTAAATTTAATATTCTGTGTAATCTAAATTGTCTAAAAGAGAAGGTTCAATTAGATTCTAATTTGCCAAGTTTAAATCATTGTTCGCTTCATGCAATTAGAAAAAATGACATCAAAGGAGAATATTTGGTGCATAAAGTGTATATCTGTTCTAATCTGAAATATCCTTTTGGGCTACAATACCATGAGCAAATAGGGGGCTGCATTAACACTAATAATATCTTGCAAAATTTTTCTAGTTTTTCTCTTATGCAACAGGATCAGCCTGAAGAACGGGAGCATTGTTTGTTGTGCCCATGCAGCATAGTCGTCGCTCCATGTTCCAACAACAAAGCAATCACCTTTGAATGCCGTTGGAGCAAGTCGAGGACGACTTGCAGCCAAGAAGGGGAGAATGATGTGGACATCACCAGAATGGATACACCCACATGTAATAAACACACATGGAAGGTATGGAGGACCAAAGAAGTTGATTGGGGACCAAGCCTAAGTCTTCCCAATGTTCTCCATCAGGCCACCACGTCACTTTTGGTGCAAGGAAAGAAAGAGTCCATGTCCAACACGTTTTGGAGGCTGGATTCGGACTGCAGAACAGCACCAACTTGTGACGGACACCACGGTCGCATACGGACTCGGATAGGGACGTTCAAGTACTTCGTGGAAAGCTTATGAAGTCTAGTTTCAAATGGATCCGGACTCAAGTCCATATCTCTCCTGATTCGTCCGCAATGACCAAAATACTACCGACTGGTTTTCTGT
Organism: Panicum miliaceum; assembly: GCA_032594955.1. Taxonomy (NCBI): domain Eukaryota; kingdom Viridiplantae; phylum Streptophyta; class Magnoliopsida; order Poales; family Poaceae; genus Panicum; species Panicum miliaceum. Next base: position 10,398,565 of record CM064070.1, read on the forward strand.
CTAGAGGTGCTGCGACATCTTAATTTGGCCCGATGGGCTTTGTATCAAGTCGGGTCCATTAGGGACGCGTCCTAGGGTTGGAGTGCGACTCAAACACCCTCTTGGTCGTCCTCCTAGGTATTAATAAGGGTTAGAGCCGCCATGAACAGATTGGGGGTTTTTGTTTTGTTGAAAGTTTAGCCATTGCTACTTCCTTGTAGACGCGTGTGTCGACTAGACCATCCGTTCTACTCGATTCGGAACCCCACCTTGTTGATTCCAGATTGGTTATTATCTCCATATTTGCAATTGAGTTGCTTGTTCTACTTGTTCTTGCTGGTTCTTCGATTGCTTGCAGGACAGGTGCCCTAGTGGCCGGGTGTCGCGCTCCACAAGATCGCGGCAGCCATTGGAGGTGGTGTATCGGTTGCTAAGGCGCAGCGTCCTTGGAAGGCTGTAGTCGGGCCGTGAACGTCGCCTCCATCTCAAATCGAGTTATCCCCCGCCTCTCATCGAAAGATCGGGAACAAACCCTAGCGGTTTCACATCAGGGGTGGATCGGGTGCGTTCGTTGTGAAAATTCCGACGCGACTTCTTTGCACGAACTTGTGCATAAATCGCACCATTTCGGCCCGTATTGCATCAAAGTTCGTGCAGTAACGAAACGGTCCGAAACGCCCCAAAACATGAGTTTGGGATCTAGTGGGGTGGATCGGGTGCGTTCGTTGTGAAAGATTCCAACGAGACTTCTTTGCACGAACTTGTGCATTGACTGCTCCAGATCGGCCCATTTTGCATCGAAGTTCGTGCGGTAATGAAACGGTCCGAAACGCCCAAAAACATGAGTTTGGAGTCAATTGGGGTGGAAAGAATGCGTTCGTTATGAAAAATTGCGACGCGATTTCGTTACATGAACTTGTGCATTAATGGCACCTGTTCGGCCTATTTTGCACCGAAGTTCACGTTGTAACGAAACAGTCCAAAACGATCCAAAACATGAGATTGGAATCCAATAGGGTGGATCGGGTGCGTTTGCGTTTGTTGCGAAATATTCCGGCGCGACTTCATTGCACGAACTTGTGCATTAATGGCACCAGTTCAGCCCGTTTTGCCTCGAAGTTCGTGCAGTAACGAAACAGTCCGAAACGCCTCAAAACATGACTTTGGGATCCAATGGGGTGGATCGGGTGCGTTCGTTGTGAAAACTCCGACGCGACTTCTTTGCACGAACTTGTGCATAGATCGCACCAGTTCGGCCCGTATTGCATCGAAGTTCGTGCAGTAACGAAACGGTCCGAAACGCCCCAAAACATGAGTTTGGGATCTAGTGGGGTGGATCGGGTGCGTTCGTTGTGAAAAATTCCGACGAGACTTCTTTGCACGAACATGTGCATTGACTGCTCCAGATCGGCCCATTTTGCATCGAAGTTCGTGCGGTAGTGAAACGGTTTGAAACGCCCAAAAACATGAGTTTGCAGTCAATTGGGGTGGAAAGAGTGCGTTCGTTATGAAAAATTGCGACGCGATTTCGTTACATGAACTTTTGCACTAAAGGCACCAGTTCGGCCTATTTTGCACCGAAGTTCGTGTTGTAACGAAACAGTCCAAAACGCTCCAAAACATGAGTTTGGGATCCAATAGGGTGGATCGGGTGTGTTTGCGTTTGTTGCGAAATATTCCGGCGCGACTTCATTGCACGAACTTGTGCATTAATGGCACCAGTTCAGCCCCTTTTGCCTCGAAGTTCGTGCAGTAACGAAACAGTCCGAAACGCCTCAAAACATGACTTTGGGATCCAATGGGGTGGATCGGGTGCGTCCGTTGTGAAAATTCCGACGCGACTTCTTTGCATGAACTTGTGCATAAATGGCACCAGTTCGGCCCGTATTGCATCGAAGTTCTTGCAGTAACGAAACGGTCCGAAACGCCCCAAAACATGAGTGAGGGATCTAGTGGGGTGGATCGGGGGCGTTCGTTGTGAAAGATTCCAACGAGACTTCTTTGCACGAACTTGTGCATTGACTGCTCCAGATCGGCCCATTTTGCATCGAAGTTCGTGCGGTAATGAAACGGTCTGAAACGCCCAAAAACATGAGTTTGTAGTCAATTGGGGTGGAAAGAATGCGTTCGTTATGAAAAATTGCGACGCGATTTCGTTACATGAACTTGTGCATTAATGGCACCTGTTCGGCCTATTTTGCACCGAAGTTCGCGTTGTAACGAAACAGTCCAAAACGATCCAAAACATGAGTTTGGGATCCAATAGGGTGGATCGGGTGCGTTTGCGTTTGTTGCGAAATATTCCGGCGCGACTTCATTGCACGAACTTGTGCATTAATGGCACCAGTTCAGCCCGTTTTGCCTCGAAGTTCGTGCAGTAACGAAACAGTCCGAAACGCCTCAAAACATGACTTTGGGATCCAATGGGGTGGATCGGGTGCGTTCGTTGTGAAAATTCCGACGCGACTTCTTTGCACGAACTTGTGCATAAATCGCACCATTTCGGCCCGTATTGCATCAAAGTTCGTGCAGTAACGAAACGGTCCGAAACGCCCCAAAACATGAGTTTGGGATCTAGTGGGGTGGATCGGGTGCGTTCGTTGTGAAAGATTCCAACGAGACTTCTTTGCACGAACTTGTGCATTGACTGCTCCAGATCGGCCCATTTTGCATCGAAGTTCGTGCGGTAATGAAACGGTCCGAAACGCCCAAAAACATGAGTTTGGAGTCAATTGGGGTGGAAAGAATGCGTTCGTTATGAAAAATTGCGACGCGATTTCGTTACATGAACTTGTGCATTAATGGCACCTGTTCGGCCTATTTTCCACCGAAGTTCGCGTTGTAACGAAACAGTCCAAAACGATCCAAAACATGAGATTGGAATCCAATAGGGTGGATCGGGTGCGTTTGCGTTTGTTGCGAAATATTCCGGCGCGACTTCATTGCACGAACTTGTGCATTAATGGCACCAGTTCAGCCCGTTTTGCCTCGAAGTTCGTGCAGTAACGAAACAGTCCGAAACGCCTCAAAACATGACTTTGGGATCCAATGGGGTGGATCGGGTGCGTTCGTTGTGAAAACTCCGACGCGACTTCTTTGCACGAACTTGTGCATAGATCGCACCAGTTTGGCCCGTATTGCATCGAAGTTCGTGCAGTAACGAAACGGTCCGAAACGCCCCAAAACATGAGTTTGGGATCTAGTGGGGTGGATCGGGTGCGTTCGTTGTGAAAAATTCCGACGAGACTTCTTTGCACGAACATGTGCATTGACTGCTCCAGATCGGCCCATTTTGCATCGAAGTTCGTGCGGTAATGAAACGGTTTGAAACGCCCAAAAACATGAGTTTGCAGTCAATTGGGGTGGAAAGAGTGCGTTCGTTATGAAAAATTGCGACGCGATTTCGTTACATGAACTTTTGCACTAAAGGCACCAGTTCGGCCTATTTTGCACCGAAGTTCGTGTTGTAACGAAACAGTCCAAAATGCTCCAAAACATGAGTTTGGGATCCAATAGGGTGGATCGGGTGCGTTTGCGTTTGTTGCGAAATATTCCGGCGCGACTTCATTGCACGAACTTGTGCATTAATGGCACCAGTTCAGCCCCTTTTGCCTCGAAGTTCGTGCAGTAACGAAACAGTCCGAAACGCCTCAAAACATGACTTTGGGATCCAATGGGGTGGATCGGGTGCGTCCGTTGTGAAAAGTCCGACGCGACTTCTTTGCATGAACTTGTGCATAAATGGCACCAGTTCGGCCCGTATTGCATCGAAGTTCTTGCAGTAACGAAACGGTCCGAAACGCCCCAAAACATGAGTGAGGGATCTAGTGGGGTGGATCGGGGGCGTTCGTTGTGAAAGATTCCAACGAGACTTCTTTGCACGAACTTGTGCATTGACTGCTCCAGATCGGCCCATTTTGCATCGAAGTTCGTGCGGTAATGAAACGGTCTGAAACGCCCAAAAACATGAGTTTGTAGTCAATTGGGGTGGAAAGAATGCGTTCGTTATGAAAAATTGCGACGCGATTTCGTTACATGAACTTGTGCATTAATGGCACCTGTTCGGCCTATTTTGCACCGAAGTTCGCGTTGTAACGAAACAGTCCAAAACGATCCAAAACATGAGTTTGGGATCCAATAGGGTGGATCGGGTGCGTTTGCGTTTGTTGCGAAATATTCCGGCGCGACTTCATTGCACGAACTTGTGCATTAATGGCACCAGTTCAGCCCGTTTTGCCTCGAAGTTCGTGCAGTAACGAAACAGTCTGAAACGCCTCAAAACATGACTTTGGGATCCAATGGGGTGGATCGGGTGCGTTCGTTGTGAAAATTCCGACGCGACTTCTTTGCACGAACTTGTGCATAAATCGCACCATTTCGGCCCGTATTGCATCAAAGTTCGTGCAGTAACGAAACGGTCCGAAACGCCCCAAAACATGAGTTTGGGATCTAGTGGGGTGGATCGGGTGCGTTCGTTGTGAAAGATTCCAACGAGACTTCTTTGCACGAACTTGTGCATTGACTGCTCCAGATCGGCCCATTTTGCATCGAAGTTCGTGCGGTAATGAAACGGTCCGAAACGCCCAAAAACATGAGTTTGGAGTCAATTAGGGTGGAAAGAATGCGTTCGTTATGAAAAATTGCGACGCGATTTCGTTACATGAACTTGTGCATTAATGGCACCTGTTCGGCCTATTTTGCACCGAAGTTCGCGTTGTAACGAAACAGTCCAAAACGATCCAAAACATGAGATTGGAATCCAATAGGGTGGATCGGGTGCGTTTGCGTTTGTTGCGAAATATTCCGGCGCGACTTCATTGCACGAACTTGTGCATTAATGGCACCAGTTCAGCCCGTTTTGCCTCGAAGTTCGTGCAGTAACGAAACAGTCCGAAACGCCTCAAAACATGACTTTGGGATCCAATGGGGTGGATCGGGTGCGTTCGTTGTGAAAACTCCGACGCGACTTCTTTGCACGAACTTGTGCATAGATCGCACCAGTTCGGCCCGTATTGCATCGAAGTTCGTGCAGTAACGAAACGGTCCGAAACGCCCCAAAACATGAGTTTGGGATCTAGTGGGGTGGATCGGGTGCGTTCGTTGTGAAAAATTCCGACGAGACTTCTTTGCACGAACATGTGCATTGACTGCTCCAGATCGGCCCATTTTGCATCGAAGTTCGTGCGGTAGTGAAACGGTTTGAAACGCCCAAAAACATGAGTTTGCAGTCAATTGGGGTGGAAAGAGTGCGTTCGTTATGAAAAATTGCGACGCGATTTCGTTACATGAACTTTTGCACTAAAGGCACCAGTTCGGCCTATTTTGCACCGAAGTTCGTGTTGTAACGAAACAGTCCAAAACGCTCCAAAACATGAGTTTGGGATCCAATAGGGTGGATCGGGTGTGTTTGCGTTTGTTGCGAAATATTCCGGCGCGACTTCATTGCACGAACTTGTGCATTAATGGCACCAGTTCAGCCCCTTTTGCCTCGAAGTTCGTGCAGTAACGAAACAGTCCGAAACGCCTCAAAACATGACTTTGGGATCCAATGGGGTGGATCGGGTGCGTCCGTTGTGAAAATTCCGACGCGACTTCTTTGCATGAACTTGTGCATAAATGGCACCAGTTCGGCCCGTATTGCATCGAAGTTCTTGCAGTAACGAAACGGTCCGAAACGCCCCAAAACATGAGTGAGGGATCTAGTGCGGTGGATCGGGGGCGTTCGTTGTGAAAGATTCCAACGAGACTTCTTTGCACGAACTTGTGCATTGACTGCTCCAGATCGGCCCATTTTGCATCGAAGTTCGTGCGGTAATGAAACGGTCTGAAACGCCCAAAAACATGAGTTTGTAGTCAATTGGGGTGGAAAGAATGCGTTCGTTATGAAAAATTGCGACGCGATTTCGTTACATGAACTTGTGCATTAATGGCACCTGTTCGGCCTATTTTGCACCGAAGTTCGCGTTGTAACGAAACAGTCCAAAACGATCCAAAACATGAGTTTGGGATCCAATAGGGTGGATCGGGTGCGTTTGCGTTTGTTGCGAAATATTCCGGCGCGACTTCATTGCACGAACTTGTGCATTAATGGCACCAGTTCAGCCCGTTTTGCCTCGAAGTTCGTGCAGTAACGAAACAGTCCGAAACGCCTCAAAACATGACTTTGGGATCCAATGGGGTGGATCGGGTGCGTTCGTTGTGAAAATTCCGACGCGACTTCTTTGCACGAACTTGTGCATAAATCGCACCATTTCGGCCCGTATTGCATCAAAGTTCGTGCAGTAACGAAACGGTCCGAAACGCCCCAAAACATGAGTTTGGGATCTAGTGGGGTGGATCGGGTGCGTTCGTTGTGAAAGATTCCAACGAGACTTCTTTGCACGAACTTGTGCATTGACTGCTCCAGATCGGCCCATTTTGCATCGAAGTTCGTGCGGTAATGAAACGGTCCGAAACGCCCAAAAACATGAGTTTGGAGTCAATTGGGGTGGAAAGAATGCGTTCGTTCTGAAAAATTGCGACGCGATTTCGTTACATGAACTTGTGCATTAATGGCACCTGTTCGGCCTATTTTGCACCGAAGTTCGCGTTGTAACGAAACAGTCCAAAACGATCCAAAACATGAGATTGGAATCCAATAGGGTGGATCGGGTGCGTTTGCGTTTGTTGCGAAATATTCCGGCGCGACTTCATTGCACGAACTTGTGCATTAATGGCACCAGTTCAGCCCGTTTTGCCTCGAAGTTCGTGCAGTAACGAAACAGTCCGAAACGCCTCAAAACATGACTTTGGGATCCAATGGGGTGGATCGGGTGCGTTCGTTGTGAAAACTCCGACGCGACTTCTTTGCACGAACTTGTGCATAGATCGCACCAGTTTGGCCCGTATTGCATCGAAGTTCGTGCAGTAACGAAACGGTCCGAAACGCCCCAAAACATGAGTTTGGGATCTAGTGGGGTGGATCGGGTGCGTTCGTTGTGAAAAATTCCGACTAGACTTCTTTGCACGAACATGTGCATTGACTGCTCCAGATCGGCCCATTTTGCATCGAAGTTCGTGCGGTAATGAAACGGTTTGAAACGCCCAAAAACATGAGTTTGCAGTCAATTGGGGTGGAAAGAGTGCGTTCGTTATGAAAAATTGCGACGCGATTTCGTTACATGAACTTTTGCACTAAAGGCACCAGTTCGGCCTATTTTGCACCGAAGTTCGTGTTGTAACGAAACAGTCCAAAATGCTCCAAAACATGAGTTTGGGATCCAATAGGGTGGATCGGGTGCGTTTGCGTTTGTTGCGAAATATTCCGGCGCGACTTCATTGCACGAACTTGTGCATTAATGGCACCAGTTCAGCCCCTTTTGCCTCGAAGTTCGTGCAGTAACGAAACAGTCCGAAACGCCTCAAAACATGACTTTGGGATCCAATGGGGTGGATCGGGTGCGTCCGTTGTGAAAAGTCCGACGCGACTTCTTTGCATGAACTTGTGCATAAATGGCACCAGTTCGGCCCGTATTGCATCGAAGTTCTTGCAGTAACGAAACGGTCCGAAACGCCCCAAAACATGAGTGAGGGATCTAGTGGGGTGGATCGGGGGCGTTCGTTGTGAAAGATTCCAACGAGACTTCTTTGCACGAACTTGTGCATTGACTGCTCCAGATCGGCCCATTTTGCATCGAAGTTCGTGCGGTAATGAAACGGTCTGAAACGCCCAAAAACATGAGTTTGTAGTCAATTGGGGTGGAAAGAATGCGTTCGTTATGAAAAATTGCGACGCGATTTCGTTACATGAACTTGTGCATTAATGGCACCTGTTCGGCCTATTTTGCACCGAAGTTCGCGTTGTAACGAAACAGTCCAAAACGATCCAAAACATGAGTTTGGGATCCAATAGGGTGGATCGGGTGCGTTTGCGTTTGTTGCGAAATATTCCGGCGCGACTTCATTGCACGAACTTGTGCATTAATGGCACCAGTTCAGCCCGTTTTGCCTCGAAGTTCGTGCAGTAACGAAACAGTCTGAAACGCCTCAAAACATGACTTTGGGATCCAATGGGGTGGATCGGGTGCGTTCGTTGTGAAAATTCCGACGCGACTTCTTTGCACGAACTTGTGCATAAATCGCACCATTTCGGCCCGTATTGCATCAAAGTTCGTGCAGTAACGAAACGGTCCGAAACGCCCCAAAACATGAGTTTGGGATCTAGTGGGGTGGATCGGGTGCGTTCGTTGTGAAAGATTCCAACGAGACTTCTTTGCACGAACTTGTGCATTGACTGCTCCAGATCGGCCCATTTTGCATCGAAGTTCGTGCGGTAATGAAACGGTCCGAAACGCCCAAAAACATGAGTTTGGAGTCAATTGGGGTGGAAAGAATGCGTTCGTTATGAAAAATTGCGACGCGATTTCGTTACATGAACTTGTGCATTAATGGCACCTGTTCGGCCTATTTTGCACCGAAGTTCGCGTTGTAACGAAACAGTCCAAAACGATCCAAAACATGAGATTGGAATCCAATAGGGTGGATCGGGTGCGTTTGCGTTTGTTGCGAAATATTCCGGCGCGACTTCATTGCACGAACTTGTGCATTAATGGCACCAGTTCAGCCCGTTTTGCCTCGAAGTTCGTGCAGTAACGAAACAGTCCGAAACGCCTCAAAACATGACTTTGGGATCCAATGGGGTGGATCGGGTGCGTTCGTTGTGAAAACTCCGACGCGACTTCTTTGCACGAACTTGTGCATAGATCGCACCAGTTCGGCCCGTATTGCATCGAAGTTCGTGCAGTAACGAAACGGTCCGAAACGCCCCAAAACATGAGTTTGGGATCTAGTGGGGTGGATCGGGTGCGTTCGTTGTGAAAAATTCCGACGAGACTTCTTTGCACGAACATGTGCATTGACTGCTCCAGATCGGCCCATTTTGCATCGAAGTTCGTGCGGTAGTGAAACGGTTTGAAACGCCCAAAAACATGAGTTTGCAGTCAATTGGGGTGGAAAGAGTGCGTTCGTTATGAAAAATTGCGACGCGATTTCGTTACATGAACTTTTGCACTAAAGGCACCAGTTCGGCCTATTTTGCACCGAAGTTCGTGTTGTAACGAAACAGTCCAAAACGCTCCAAAACATGAGTTTGGGATCCAATAGGGTGGATCGGGTGCGTTTGCCTTTGTTGCGAAATATTCCGGCGCGACTTCATTGCACGAACTTGTGCATTAATGGCACCAGTTCAGCCCCTTTTGCCTCGAAGTTCGTGCAGTAACGAAACAGTCCGAAACGCCTCAAAACATGACTTTGGGATCCAATGGGGTGGATCGGGTGCGTCCGTTGTGAAAATTCCGACGCGACTTCTTTGCATGAACTTGTGCATAAATGGCACCAGTTCGGCCCGTATTGCATCGAAGTTCTTGCAGTAACGAAACGGTCCGAAACGCCCCAAAACATGAGTGAGGGATCTAGTGGGGTGGATCGGGGGCGTTCGTTGTGAAAGATTCCAACGAGACTTCTTTGCACGAACTTGTGCATTGACTGCTCCAGATCGGCCCATTTTGCATCGAAGTTCGTGCGGTAATGAAACGGTCTGAAACGCCCAAAAACATGAGTTTGTAGTCAATTGGGGTGGAAAGAATGCGTTCGTTATGAAAAATTGCGACGCGATTTCGTTACATGAACTTGTGCATTAATGGCACCTGTTCGGCCTATTTTGCACCGAAGTTCGCGTTGTAACGAAACAGTCCAAAACGATCCAAAACATGAGTTTGGGATCCAATAGGGTGGATCGGGTGCGTTTGCGTTTGTTGCGAAATATTCCGGCGCGACTTCATTGCACGAACTTGTGCATTAATGGCACCAGTTCAGCCCGTTTTGCCTCGAAGTTCGTGCAGTAACGAAACAGTCCGAAACGCCTCAAAACATGACTTTGGGATCCAATGGGGTGGATCGGGTGCGTTCGTTGTGAAAATTCCGACGCGACTTCTTTGCACGAACTTGTGCATAAATCGCACCATTTCGGCCCGTATTGCATCAAAGTTCGTGCAGTAACGAAACGGTCCGAAACGCCCCAAAACATGAGTTTGGGATCTAGTGGGGTGGATCGGGTGCGTTCGTTGTGAAAGATTCCAACGAGACTTCTTTGCACGAACTTGTGCATTGACTGCTCCAGATCGGCCCATTTTGCATCGAAGTTCGTGCGGTAATGAAACGGTCCGAAACGCCCAAAAACATGAGTTTGGAGTCAATTGGGGTGGAAAGAATGCGTTCGTTCTGAAAAATTGCGACGCGATTTCGTTACATGAACTTGTGCATTAATGGCACCTGTTCGGCCTATTTTGCACCGAAGTTCGCGTTGTAACGAAACAGTCCAAAACGATCCAAAACATGAGATTGGAATCCAATAGGGTGGATCGGGTGCGTTTGCGTTTGTTGCGAAATATTCCGGCGCGACTTCATTGCACGAACTTGTGCATTAATGGCACCAGTTCAGCCCGTTTTGCCTCGAAGTTCGTGCAGTAACGAAACAGTCCGAAACGCCTCAAAACATGACTTTGGGATCCAATGGGGTGGATCGGGTGCGTTCGTTGTGAAAACTCCGACGCGACTTCTTTGCACGAACTTGTGCATAGATCGCACCAGTTTGGCCCGTATTGCATCGAAGTTCGTGCAGTAACGAAACGGTCCGAAACGCCCCAAAACATGAGTTTGGGATCTAGTGGGGTGGATCGGGTGCGTTCGTTGTGAAAAATTCCGACGAGACTTCTTTGCACGAACATGTGCATTGACTGCTCCAGATCGGCCCATTTTGCATCGAAGTTCGTGCGGTAATGAAACGGTTTGAAACGCCCAAAAACATGAGTTTGCAGTCAATTGGGGTGGAAAGAGTGCGTTCGTTATGAAAAATTGCGACGCGATTTCGTTACATGAACTTTTGCACTAAAGGCACCAGTTCGGCCTATTTTGCACCGAAGTTCGTGTTGTAACGAAACAGTCCAAAACGCTCCAAAACATGAGTTTGGGATCCAATAGGGTGGATCGGGTGCGTTTGCGTTTGTTGCGAAATATTCCGGCGCGACTTCATTGCACGAACTTGTGCATTAATGGCACCAGTTCAGCCCCTTTTGCCTCGAAGTTCGTGCAGTAACGAAACAGTCCGAAACGCCTCAAAACATGACTTTGGGATCCAATGGGGTGGATCGGGTGCGTCCGTTGTGAAAATTCCGACGCGACTTCTTTGCATGAACTTGTGCATAAATGGCACCAGTTCGGCCCGTATTGCATCGAAGTTCTTGCAGTAACGAAACGGTCCGAAACGCCCCAAAACATGAGTGAGGGATCTAGTGGGGTGGATCGGGGGCGTTCGTTGTGAAAGATTCCAACGAGACTTCTTTGCACGAACTTGTGCATTGACTGCTCCAGATCGGCCCATTTTGCATCGAAGTTCGTGCGGTAATGAAACGGTCTGAAACGCCCAAAAACATGAGTTTGTAGTCAATTGGGGTGGAAAGAATGCGTTCGTTATGAAAAATTGCGACGCGATTTCGTTACATGAACTTGTGCATTAATGGCACCTGTTCGGCCTATTTTGCACCGAAGTTCGCGTTGTAACGAAACAGTCCAAAACGATCCAAAACATTAGTTTGGGATCCAATAGGGTGGATCGGGTGCGTTTGCGTTTGTTGCGAAATATTCCGGCGCGACTTCATTGCACGAACTTGTGCATTAATGGCACCAGTTCAGCCCGTTTTGCCTCGAAGTTCGTGCAGTAACGAAACAGTCTGAAACGCCTCAAAACATGACTTTGGGATCCAATGGGGTGGATCGGGTGCGTTCGTTGTGAAAATTCCGACGCGACTTCTTTGCACGAACTTGTGCATAAATCGCACCATTTCGGCCCGTATTGCATCAAAGTTCGTGCAGTAACGAAACGGTCCGAAACGCCCCAAAACATGAGTTTGGGATCTAGTGGGGTGGATCGGGTGCGTTCGTTGTGAAAGATTCCAACGAGACTTCTTTGCACGAACTTGTGCATTGACTGCTCCAGATCGGCCCATTTTGCATCGAAGTTCGTGCGGTAATGAAACGGTCCGAAACGCCCAAAAACATGAGTTTGGAGTCAATTGGGGTGGAAAGAATGCGTTCGTTATGAAAAATTGCGACGCGATTTCGTTACATGAACTTGTGCATTAATGGCACCTGTTCGGCCTATTTTGCACCGAAGTTCGCGTTGTAACGAAACAGTCCAAAACGATCCAAAACATGAGATTGGAATCCAATAGGGTGGATCGGGTGCGTTTGCGTTTGTTGCGAAATATTCCGGCGCGACTTCATTGCACGAACTTGTGCATTAATGGCACCAGTTCAGCCCGTTTTGCCTCGAAGTTCGTGCAGTAACGAAACAGTCCGAAACGCCTCAAAACATGACTTTGGGATCCAATGGGGTGGATCGGGTGCGTTCGTTGTGAAAACTCCGACGCGACTTCTTTGCACGAACTTGTGCATAGATCGCACCAGTTCGGCCCGTATTGCATCGAAGTTCGTGCAGTAACGAAACGGTCCGAAACGCCCCAAAACATGAGTTTGGGATCTAGTGGGGTGGATCGGGTGCGTTCGTTGTGAAAAATTCCGACGAGACTTCTTTGCACGAACATGTGCATTGACTGCTCCAGATCGGCCCATTTTGCATCGAAGTTCGTGCGGTAATGAAACGGTTTGAAACGCCCAAAAACATGAGTTTGCAGTCAATTGGGGTGGAAAGAGTGCGTTCGTTATGAAAAATTGCGACGCGATTTCGTTACATGTGAACTTTTGCACTAAAGGCACCAGTTCGGCCTATTTTGCACCGAAGTTCGTGTTGTAACGAAACAGTCCAAAACGCTCCAAAACATGAGTTTGGGATCCAATAGGGTGGATCGGGTGCGTTTGCCTTTGTTGCGAAATATTCCGGCGCGACTTCATTGCACGAACTTGTGCATTAATGGCACCAGTTCAGCCCCTTTTGCCTCGAAGTTCGTGCAGTAACGAAACAGTCCGAAACGCCTCAAAACATGACTTTGGGATCCAATGGGGTGGATCGGGTGCGTCCGTTGTGAAAATTCCGACGCGACTTCTTTGCATGAACTTGTGCATAAATGGCACCAGTTCGGCCCGTATTGCATCGAAGTTCTTGCAGTAACGAAACGGTCCGAAACGCCCCAAAACATGAGTGAGGGATCTAGTGGGGTGGATCGGGGGCGTTCGTTGTGAAAGATTCCAACGAGACTTCTTTGCACGAACTTGTGCATTGACTGCTCCAGATCGGCCCATTTTGCATCGAAGTTCGTGCGGTAATGAAACGGTCTGAAACGCCCAAAAACATGAGTTTGTAGTCAATTGGGGTGGAAAGAATGCGTTCGTTATGAAAAATTACGACGCGATTTCGTTACATGAACTTGTGCATTAATGGCACCTGTTCGGCCTATTTTGCACCGAAGTTCGCGTTGTAACGAAACAGTCCAAAACGATCCAAAACATGAGTTTGGGATCCAATAGGGTGGATCGGGTGCGTTTGCGTTTGTTGCGAAATATTCCGGCGCGACTTCATTGCACGAACTTGTGCATTAATGGCACCAATTCAGCCCGTTTTGCCTCGAAGTTCGTGCAGTAACGAAACAGTCCGAAACGCCTCAAAACATGACTTTGGGATCCAATGGGGTGGATCGGGTGCGTTCGTTGTGAAAATTCCGACGCGACTTCTTTGCACGAACTTGTGCATAAATCGCACCATTTCGGCCCGTATTGCATCAAAGTTCGTGCAGTAACGAAACGGTCCGAAACGCCCCAAAACATGAGTTTGGGATCTAGTGGGGTGGATCGGGTGCGTTCGTTGTGAAAGATTCCAACGAGACTTCTTTGCACGAACTTGTGCATTGACTGCTCCAGATCGGCCCATTTTGCATCGAAGTTCGTGCGGTAATGAAACGGTCCGAAACGCCCAAAAACATGAGTTTGGAGTCAATTGGGGTGGAAAGAATGCGTTCGTTCTGAAAAATTGCGACGCGATTTCGTTACATGAACTTGTGCATTAATGGCACCTGTTCGGCCTATTTTGCACCGAAGTTCGCGTTGTAACGAAACAGTCCAAAACGATCCAAAACATGAGATTGGAATCCAATAGGGTGGATCGGGTGCGTTTGCGTTTGTTGCGAAATATTCCGGCGCGACTTCATTGCACGAACTTGTGCATTAATGGCACCAGTTCAGCCCGTTTTGCCTCGAAGTTCGTGCAGTAACGAAACAGTCCGAAACGCCTCAAAACATGACTTTGGGATCCAATGGGGTGGATCGGGTGCGTTCGTTGTGAAAACTCCGACGCGACTTCTTTGCACGAACTTGTGCATAGATCGCACCAGTTCGGCCCGTATTGCATCGAAGTTCGTGCAGTAACGAAACGGTCCGAAACGCCCCAAAACATGAGTTTGGGATCTAGTGGGGTGGATCGGGTGCGTTCGTTGTGAAAAATTCCGATGAGACTCCTTTGCACGAACATGTGCATTGACTGCTCCAGATCGGCCCATTTTGCATCGAAGTTCGTGCGGTAATGAAACGGTTTGAAACGCCCAAAAACATGAGTTTGCAGTCAATTGGGGTGGAAAGAGTGCGTTCGTTATGAAAAATTGCGACGCGATTTCGTTACATGTGAACTTTTGCACTAAAGGCACCAGTTCGGCCTATTTTGCACCGAAGTTCGTGTTGTAACGAAACAGTCCAAAACGCTCCAAAACATGAGTTTGGGATCCAATAGGGTGGATCGGGTGCGTTTGCGTTTGTTGCGAAATATTCCGGCGCGACTTCATTGCACGAACTTGTGCATTAATGGCACCAGTTCAGCCCCTTTTGCCTCGAAGTTCGTGCAGTAACGAAACAGTCCGAAACGCCTCAAAACATGACTTTGGGATCCAATGGGGTGGATCGGGTGCGTTCGTTGTGAAAACTCCGACGCGACTTCTTTGCACGAACTTGTGCATAGATCGCACCAGTTCGGCCCGTATTGCATCGAAGTTCGTGCAGTAACGAAACGGTCCGAAACGCCCCAAAACATGAGTTTGGGATCTAGTGGGGTGGATCGGGTGCGTTCGTTGTGAAAAATTCCGACGAGACTTCTTTGCACGAACATGTGCATTGACTGCTCCAGATCGGCCCATTTTGCATCGAAGTTCGTGCGGTAATGAAACGGTTTGAAACGCCCAAAAACATGAGTTTGCAGTCAATTGGGGTGGAAAGAGTGCGTTCGTTATGAAAAATTGCGACGCGATTTCGTTACATGAACTTTTGCACTAAAGGCACCAGTTCGGCCTATTTTGCACCGAAGTTCGTGTTGTAACGAAACAGTCCAAAACGCTCCAAAACATGAGTTTGGGATCCAATAGGGTGGATCGGGTGCGTTTGCGTTTGTTGCGAAATATTCCGGCGCGACTTCATTGCACGAACTTGTGCATTAATGGCACCAGTTCAGCCCCTTTTGCCTCGAAGTTCGTGCAGTAACGAAACAGTCCGAAACGCCTCAAAACATGACTTTGGGATCCAATGGGGGATCGGGTGCGTCCGTTGTGAAAATTCCGACGCGACTTCTTTGCATGAACTTGTGCATAAATGGCACCAGTTCGGCCCGTATTGCATCGAAGTTCTTGCAGTAACGAAACGGTCCGAAACGCCCCAAAACATGAGTGAGGGATCTAGTGGGGTGGATCGGGGGCGTTCGTTGTGAAAGATTCCAACGAGACTTCTTTGCACGAACTTGTGCATTGACTGCTCCAGATCGGCCCATTTTGCATCGAAGTTCGTGCGGTAATGAAACGGTCTGAAACGCCCAAAAACATGAGTTTGTAGTCAATTGGGGTGGAAAGAATGCGTTCGTTATGAAAAATTGCGACGCGATTTCGTTACATGAACTTGTGCATTAATGGCACCTGTTCGGCCTATTTTGCACCGAAGTTCGCGTTGTAACGAAACAGTCCAAAACGATCCAAAACATGAGTTTGGGATCCAATAGGGTGGATCGGGTGCGTTTGCGTTTGTTGAGAAATATTCCGGCGCGACTTCATTGCACGAACTTGTGCATTAATGGCACTAGTTCAGCCCGTTTTGCCTCGAAGTTCGTGCAGTAACGAAACAGTCCGAAACGCCTCAAAACATGACTTTGGGATCCAATGGGGTGGATCGGGTGCGTTCGTTGTGAAAATTCCGACGCGACTTCTTTGCACGAACTTGTGCATAAATCGCACCATTTCGGCCCGTATTGCATCAAAGTTCGTGCAGTAACGAAACGGTCCGAAACGCCCCAAAACATGAGTTTGGGATCTAGTGGGGTGGATCGGGTGCGTTCGTTGTGAAAGATTCCAACGAGACTTCTTTGCACGAACTTGTGCATTGACTGCTCCAGATCGGCCCATTTTGCATCGAAGTTCGTGCGGTAATGAAACGGTCCGAAACGCCCAAAAACATGAGTTTGGAGTCAATTGGGGTGGAAAGAATGCGTTCGTTCTGAAAAATTGCGACGCGATTTCGTTACATGAACTTGTGCATTAATGGCACCTGTTCGGCCTATTTTGCACCGAAGTTCGCGTTGTAACGAAACAGTCCAAAACGATCCAAAACATGAGATTGGAATCCAATAGGGTGGATCGGGTGCGTTTGCGTTTGTTGCGAAATATTCCGGCGCGACTTCATTGCACGAACTTGTGCATTAATGGCACCAGTTCAGCCCGTTTTGCCTCGAAGTTCGTGCAGTAACGAAACAGTCCGAAACGCCTCAAAACATGACTTTGGGATCCAATGGGGTGGATCGGGTGCGTTCGTTGTGAAAACTCCGACGCGACTTCTTTGCACGAACTTGTGCATAGATCGCACCAGTTCGGCCCGTATTGCATCGAAGTTCGTGCAGTAACGAAACGGTCCGAAACGCCCCAAAACATGAGTTTGGGATCTAGTGGGGTGGATTGGGTGCGTTCGTTGTGAAAAATTCCGATGAGACTTCTTTGCACGAACATGTGCATTGACTGCTCCAGATCGGCCCATTTTGCATCGAAGTTCGTGCGGTAATGAAACGGTTTGAAACGCCCAAAAACATGAGTTTGCAGTCAATTGGGGTGGAAAGAGTGCGTTCGTTATGAAAAATTGCGACGCGATTTCGTTACATGAACTTTTGCACTAAAGGCACCAGTTCGGCCTATTTTGCACCGAAGTTCGTGTTGTAACGAAACAGTCCAAAACGCTCCAAAACATGAGTTTGGGATCCAATAGGGTGGATCGGGTGCGTTTGCGTTTGTTGCGAAATATTCCGGCGCGACTTCATTGCACGAACTTGTGCATTAATGGCACCAGTTCAGCCCCTTTTGCCTCGAAGTTCGTGCAGTAACGAAACAGTCCGAAACGCCTCAAAACATGACTTTGGGATCCAATGGGGGATCGGGTGCGTCCGTTGTGAAAATTCCGACGCGACTTCTTTGCATGAACTTGTGCATAAATGGCACCAGTTCGGCCCGTATTGCATCGAAGTTCTTGCAGTAACGAAACGGTCCGAAACGCCCCAAAACATGAGTGAGGGATCTAGTGGGGTGGATCGGGGGCGTTCGTTGTGAAAGATTCCAACGAGACTTCTTTGCACGAACTTGTGCATTGACTGCTCCAGATCGGCCCATTTTGCATCGAAGTTCGTGCGGTAATGAAACGGTCTGAAACGCCCAAAAACATGAGTTTGTAGTCAATTGGGGTGGAAAGAATGCGTTCGTTATGAAAAATTGCGACGCGATTTCGTTACATGAACTTGTGCATTAATGGCACCTGTTCGGCCTATTTTGCACCGAAGTTCGCGTTGTAACGAAACAGTCCAAAACGATCCAAAACATGAGTTTGGGATCCAATAGGGTGGATCGGGTGCGTTTGCGTTTGTTGAGAAATATTCCGGCGCGACTTCATTGCACGAACTTGTGCATTAATGGCACTAGTTCAGCCCGTTTTGCCTCGAAGTTCGTGCAGTAACGAAACAGTCCGAAACGCCTCAAAACATGACTTTGGGATCCAATGGGGTGGATCGGGTGCGTTCGTTGTGAAAATTCCGACGCGACTTCTTTGCACGAACTTGTGCATAAATCGCACCATTTCGGCCCGTATTGCATCAAAGTTCGTGCAGTAACGAAACGGTCCGAAACGCCCCAAAACATGAGTTTGGGATCTAGTGGGGTGGATCGGGTGCGTTCGTTGTGAAAGATTCCAACGAGACTTCTTTGCACGAACTTGTGCATTGACTGCTCCAGATCGGCCCATTTTGCATCGAAGTTCGTGCGGTAATGAAACGGTCCGAAACGCCCAAAAACATGAGTTTGGAGTCAATTGGGGTGGAAAGAATGCGTTCGTTCTGAAAAATTGCGACGCGATTTCGTTACATGAACTTGTGCATTAATGGCACCTGTTCGGCCTATTTTGCACCGAAGTTCGCGTTGTAACGAAACAGTCCAAAACGATCCAAAACATGAGATTGGAATCCAATAGGGTGGATCGGGTGCGTTTGCGTTTGTTGCGAAATATTCCGGCGCGACTTCATTGCACGAACTTGTGCATTAATGGCACCAGTTCAGCCCGTTTTGCCTCGAAGTTCGTGCAGTAACGAAACAGTCCGAAACGCCTCAAAACATGACTTTGGGATCCAATGGGGTGGATCGGGTGCGTTCGTTGTGAAAACTCCGACGCGACTTCTTTGCACGAACTTGTGCATAGATCGCACCAGTTCGGCCCGTATTGCATCGAAGTTCGTGCAGTAACGAAACGGTCCGAAACGCCCCAAAACATGAGTTTGGGATCTAGTGGGGTGGATTGGGTGCGTTCGTTGTGAAAAATTCCGATGAGACTTCTTTGCACGAACATGTGCATTGACTGCTCCAGATCGGCCCATTTTGCATCGAAGTTCGTGCGGTAATGAAACGGTTTGAAACGCCCAAAAACATGAGTTTGCAGTCAATTGGGGTGGAAAGAGTGCGTTCGTTATGAAAAATTGCGACGCGATTTCGTTACATGAACTTTTGCACTAAAGGCACCAGTTCGGCCTATTTTGCACCGAAGTTCGTGTTGTAACGAAACAGTCCAAAACGCTCCAAAACATGAGTTTGGGATCCAATAGGGTGGATCGGGTGCGTTTGCGTTTGTTGCGAAATATTCCGGCGCGACTTCATTGCACGAACTTGTGCATTAATGGCACCAGTTCAGCCCCTTTTGCCTCGAAGTTCGTGCAGTAACGAAACAGTCCGAAACGCCTCAAAACATGACTTTGGGATCCAATGGGGGATCGGGTGCGTCCGTTGTGAAAATTCCGACGCGACTTCTTTGCATGAACTTGTGCATAAATGGCACCAGTTCGGCCCGTATTGCATCGAAGTTCTTGCAGTAACGAAACGGTCCGAAACGCCCCAAAACATGAGTGAGGGATCTAGTGGGGTGGATCGGGGGCGTTCGTTGTGAAAGATTCCAACGAGACTTCTTTGCACGAACTTGTGCATTGACTGCTCCAGATCGGCCCATTTTGCATCGAAGTTCGTGCGGTAATGAAACGGTCTGAAACGCCCAAAAACATGAGTTTGTAGTCAATTGGGCTGGAAAGAATGCGTTCGTTATGAAAAATTGCGACGCGATTTCGTTACATGAACTTGTGCATTAATGGCACCTGTTCGGCCTATTTTGCACCGAAGTTCGCGTTGTAACGAAACAGTCCAAAACGATCCAAAACATGAGTTTGGGATCCAATAGGGTGGATCGGGTGCGTTTGCGTTTGTTGCGAAATATTCCGGCGCGACTTCATTGCACGAACTTGTGCATTAATGGCACTAGTTCAGCCCGTTTTGCTTCGAAGTTCGTGCAGTAACGAAACAGTCCGAAACGCCTCAAAACATGACTTTGGGATCCAATGGGGTGGATCGGGTGCGTTCGTTGTGAAAATTCCGACGCGACTTCTTTGCACGAACTTGTGCATAAATCGCACCATTTCGGCCCGTATTGCATCAAAGTTCGTGCAGTAACGAAACGGTCCGAAACGCCCCAAAACATGAGTTTGGGATCTAGTGGGGTGGATCGGGTGCGTTCGTTGTGAAAGATTCCAACGAGACTTCTTTGCACGAACTTGTGCATTGACTGCTCCAGATCGGCCCATTTTGCATCGAAGTTCGTGCGGTAATGAAACGGTTTGAAACGCCCAAAAACATGAGTTTGCAGTCAATTGGGGTGGAAAGAGTGCGTTCGTTATGAAAAATTGCGACGCGATTTCGTTACATGAACTTTTGCACTAAAGGCACCAGTTCGGCCTATTTTGCACCGAAGTTCGCGTTGTAACGAAACAGTCCAAAACGATCCAAAACATGAGATTGGAATCCAATAGGGTGGATCGGGTGCGTTTGCGTTTGTTGCGAAATATTCCGGCGCGACTTCATTGCACGAACTTGTGCATTAATGGCACCAGTTCAGCCCCTTTTGCCTCGAAGTTCGTGCAGTAACGAAACAGTCCGAAACGCCTCAAAACATGACTTTGGGATACAATGGGGTGGATCGGGTGCGTCCGTTGTGAAAATTCCGATGCGACTTCTTTGCATGAACTTGTGCATAAATGGCACCAGTTCGGACCGTATTGCATCGAAGTTCTTGCAGTAACGAAACGGTCCGAAACGCCCCAAAACATGAGTGAGGGATCTAGTGGGGTGGATCGGGGGCGTTCGTTGTGAAAGATTCCAACGAGACTTCTTTGCACGAACTTGTGCATTGACTGCTCCAGATCGGCCCATTTTGCATCGAAGTTCGTGCGGTAATGAAACGGTCCGAAACGCCCAAAAACATGAGTTTGTAGTCAATTGGGGTGGAAAGAATGCGTTCGTTATGAAAAATTGCGACGCGATTTCGTTACATGAACTTGTGCATTAATGGCACCTGTTCGGCCTATTTTGCACCGAAGTTCGCGTTGTAACGAAACAGTCCAAAACGATCCAAAACATGAGATTGGGATCCAATAGGGTGGATCGGGTGCGTTTGCGTTTGTTGCGAAATATTCCGGCGCGACTTCATTGCACGAACTTGTGCATTAATGGCACCAGTTCAGCCCGTTTTGCCTCGAAGTTCGTGCAGTAACGAAACAGTCCGAAACGCCTCAAAACATGACTTTGGGATCCAATGGGGTGGATCGGGTGCGTTCGTTGTAAAAATTCCGACGCGACTTCTTTGCACGAACTTGTGCATAAATCGCACCATTTCGGCCCGTATTGCATCAAAGTTCGTGCAGTAACGAAACGGTCCGAAACGCCCCAAAACATGAGTTTGGGATCTAGTGGGGTGGATCGGGTGCGTTCGTTGTGAAAGATTCCAACGAGACTTCTTTGCACGAACTTGTGCATTGACTGCTCCAGATCGGCCCATTTTGCATCGAAGTTCGTGCGGTAATGAAACGGTCCGAAACGCCCAAAAACATGAGTTTGGAGTCAATTGGGGTGGAAAGAATGCGTTCGTTATGAAAAATTGCGACGCGATTTCGTTACATGAACTTGTGCATTAATGGCACCTGTTCGGCCTATTTTGCACCGAAGTTCGCGTTGTAACGAAACAGTCCAAAACGATCCAAAACATGAGATTGGAATCCAATAGGGTGGATCGGGTGCGTTTGCGTTTGTTGCGAAATATTCCGGCGCGACTTCATTGCACGAACTTGTGCATTAATGGCACCAGTTCAGCCCGTTTTGCCTCGAAGTTCGTGCAGTAACGAAACAGTCCGAAACGCCTCAAAACATGACTTTGGGATCCAATGGGGTGGATCGGGTGCGTTCGTTGTGAAAACTCCGACGCGACTTCTTTGCACGAACTTGTGCATAGATCGCACCAGTTCGGCCCGTATTGCATCGAAGTTCGTGCAGTAACGAAACGGTCCGAAACGCCCCAAAACATGAGTTTGGGATCTAGTGGGGTGGATCGGGTGCGTTCGTTGTGAAAAATTCCGACGAGACTTCTTTGCACGAACATGTGCATTGACTGCTCCAGATCGGCCCATTTTGCATCGAAGTTCGTGCGGTAATGAAACGGTTTGAAACGCCCAAAAACATGAGTTTGCAGTCAATTGGGGTGGAAAGAGTGCGTTCGTTATGAAAAATTGCGACGCGATTTCGTTACATGAACTTTTACACTAAAGGCACCAGTTCGGCCTATTTTGCACCGAAGTTCGTGTTGTAACGAAATAGTCCAAAACGCTCCAAAACATGAGTTTGGGATCCAATAGGGTGGATCGGGTGCGTTTGCGTTTGTTGCGAAATATTCCGGCGCGACTTCATTGCACGAACTTGTGCATTAATGGCACCAGTTCAGCCCCTTTTGCCTCGAAGTTCGTGCAGTAACGAAACAGTCCGAAACGCCTCAAAACATGACTTTGGGATAAAATGGGGTGGATCGGGTGCGTCCGTTGTGAAAATTCCGACGCGACTTCTTTGCATGAACTTTGTGCATAAATGGCACCAGTTCGGCCCGTATTGCATCGAAGTTCTTGCAGTAACGAAACGGTCCGAAACGCCCCAAAACATGAGTGAGGGATCTAGTGGGGTGGATCGGGGGCGTTCGTTGTGAAAGATTCCAACGAGACCTCTTTGCACGAACTTGTGCATTGACTGCTCCAGATCGGCCCATTTTGCATCGAAGTTCGTGCGGTAATGAAACGGTCCGAAACGCCCAAAAACATGAGTTTGGAGTCAATTGGGGTGGAAAGAATGCGTTCGTTATGAAAAATTGCGACGCGATTTCGTTACATGAACTTGTGCATTAATGGCACCTGTTCGGCCTATTTTGCACCGAAGTTCGCGTTGTAACGAAACAGTCCAAAACGATCCAAAACATGAGATTGGAATCCAATAGGGTGGATCGGGTGCGTTTGCGTTTGTTGCGAAATATTCCGGCGCGACTTCATTGCACGAACTTGTGCATTAATGGCACCAGTTCAGCCCGTTTTGCCTCGAAGTTCGTGCAGTAACGAAACAGTCCGAAACGCCTCAAAACATGACTTTGGGATCCAATGGGGTGGATCGGGTGCGTTCGTTGTGAAAACTCCGACGCGACTTCTTTGCACGAACTTGTGCATAGATCGCACCAGTTCGGCCCGTATTGCATCGAAGTTCGTGCAGTAACGAAACGGTCCGAAACGCCCCAAAACATGAGTTTGGGATCTAGTGGGGTGGATCGGGTGCGTTCGTTGTGAAAAATTCCGACGAGACTTCTTTGCACGAACATGTGCATTGACTGCTCCAGATCGGCCCATTTTGCATCGAAGTTCGTGCGGTAATGAAACGGTTTGAAACGCCCAAAAACATGAGTTTGCAGTCAATTGGGGTGGAAAGAGTGCGTTCGTTATGAAAAATTGCGACGCGATTTCGTTACATGAACTTTTACACTAAAGGCACCAGTTCGGCCTATTTTGCACCGAAGTTCGTGTTGTAACGAAAGAGTCCAAAACGCTCCAAAACATGAGTTTGGGATCCAATAGGGTGGATCGGGTGCGTTTGCGTTTGTTGCGAAATATTCCGGCGCGACTTCATTGCACGAACTTGTGCATTAATGGCACCAGTTCAGCCCCTTTTGCCTCGAAGTTCGTGCAGTAACGAAACAGTCCGAAACGCCTCAAAACATGACTTTGGGATACAATGGGGTGGATCGGGTGCGTCCGTTGTGAAAATTCCGACGCGACTTCTTTGCATGAACTTGTGCATAAATGGCACCAGTTCGGCCCGTATTGCATCGAAGTTCTTGCAGTAACGAAACGGTCCGAAACGCCCCAAAACATGAGTGAGGGATCTAGTGGGGTGGATCGGGGGCGTTCGTTGTGAAAGATTCCAACGAGACCTCTTTGCACGAACTTGTGCATTGACTGCTCCAGATCGGCCCATTTTGCATCGAAGTTCGTGCGGTAATGAAACGGTCCGAAACGCCCAAAAACATGAGTTTGGAGTCAATTGGGGTGGAAAGAATGCGTTCGTTATGAAAAATTGCGACGCGATTTCGTTACATGAACTTGTGCATTAATGGCACCTGTTCGGCCTATTTTGCACCGAAGTTCGCGTTGTAACGAAACAGTCCAAAACGATCCAAAACATGAGATTGGAATCCAATAGGGTGGATCGGGTGCGTTTGCGTTTGTTGCGAAATATTCCGGCGCGACTTCATTGCACGAACTTGTGCATTAATGGCACCAGTTCAGCCCGTTTTGCCTCGAAGTTCGTGCAGTAACGAAACAGTCCGAAACGCCTCAAAACATGACTTTGGGATCCAATGGGGTGGATCGGGTGCGTTCGTTGTGAAAACTCCGACGCGACTTCTTTGCACGAACTTGTGCATAGATCGCACCAGTTCGGCCCGTATTGCATCGAAGTTCGTGCAGTAACGAAACGGTCCGAAACGCCCCAAAACATGAGTTTGGGATCTAGTGGGGTGGATCGGGTGCGTTCGTTGTGAAAAATTCCGACGAGACTTCTTTGCACGAACATGTGCATTGACTGCTGCAGATCGGCCCATTTTGCATCGAAGTTCGTGCGGTAATGAAACGGTTTGAAACGCCCAAAAACATGAGTTTGCAGTCAATTGGGGTGGAAAGAGTGCGTTCGTTATGAAAAATTGCGACGCGATTTCGTTACATGAACTTTTGCACTAAAGGCACCAGTTCGGCCTATTTTGCACCGAAGTTCGTGTTGTAACGAAAGAGTCCAAAACGCTCCAAAACATGAGTTTGGGATCCAATAGGGTGGATCGGGTGCGTTTGCGTTTGTTGCGAAATATTCCGGCGCGACTTCATTGCACGAACTTGTGCATTAATGGCACCAGTTCAGCCCCTTTTGCCTCGAAGTTCGTGCAGTAACGAAACAGTCCGAAACGCCTCAAAACATGACTTTGGGATACAATGGGGTGGATCGGGTGCGTCCGTTGTGAAAATTCCGACGCGACTTCTTTGCATGAACTTGTGCATAAATGGCACCAGTTCGGCCCGTATTGCATCGAAGTTCTTGCAGTAACGAAACGGTCCGAAACGCCCCAAAACATGAGTGAGGGATCTAGTGGGGTGGATCGGGGGCGTTCGTTGTGAAAGATTCCAACGAGACCTCTTTGCACGAACTTGTGCATTGACTGCTCCAGATCGGCCCATTTTGCATCGAAGTTCGTGCGGTAATGAAACGGTCCGAAACGCCCAAAAACATGAGTTTGGAGTCAATTGGGGTGGAAAGAATGCGTTCGTTATGAAAAATTGCGACGCGATTTCGTTACATGAACTTGTGCATTAATGGCACCTGTTCGGCCTATTTTGCACCGAAGTTCGCGTTGTAACGAAACAGTCCAAAACGATCCAAAACATGAGATTGGAATCCAATAGGGTGGATCGGGTGCGTTTGCGTTTGTTGCGAAATATTCCGGCGCGACTTCATTGCACGAACTTGTGCATTAATGGCACCAGTTCAGCCCGTTTTGCCTCGAAGTTCGTGCAGTAACGAAACAGTCCGAAACGCCTCAAAACATGACTTTGGGATACAATGGGGTGGATCGGGTGCGTCCGTTGTGAAAATTCCGACGCGACTTCTTTGCATGAACTTGTGCATAAATGGCACCAGTTCGGCCCGTATTGCATCGAAGTTCTTGCAGTAACGAAACGGTCCGAAACGCCCCAAAACATGAGTGAGGGATCTAGTGGGGTGGATCGGGGGCGTTCGTTGTGAAAGATTCCAACGAGACCTCTTTGCACGAACTTGTGCATTGACTGCTCCAGATCGGCCCATTTTGCATCGAAGTTCGTGCGGTAATGAAACGGTCCGAAACGCCCAAAAACATGAGTTTGGAGTCAATTGGGGTGGAAAGAATGCGTTCGTTATGAAAAATTGCGACGCGATTTCGTTACATGAACTTGTGCATTAATGGCACCTGTTCGGCCTATTTTGCACCGAAGTTCGCGTTGTAACGAAACAGTCAAAAACGATCCAAAACATGAGATTGGAATCCAATAGGGTGGATCGGGTGCGTTTGCGTTTGTTGCGAAATATTCCGGCGCGACTTCATTGCACGAACTTGTGCATTAATGGCACCAGTTCAGCCCGTTTTGCCTCGAAGTTCGTGCAGTAACGAAACAGTCCGAAACGCCTCAAAACATGACTTTGGGATCCAATGGGGTGGATCGGGTGCGTTCGTTGTGAAAACTCCGACGCGACTTCTTTGCACGAACTTGTGCATAGATCGCACCAGTTCGGCCCGTATTGCATCGAAGTTCGTGCAGTAACGAAACGGTCCGAAACGCCCCAAAACATGAGTTTGGGATCTAGTGGGGTGGATCGGGTGCGTTCGTTGTGAAAAATTCCGACGAGACTTCTTTGCACGAACATGTGCATTGACTGCTCCAGATCGGCCCATTTTGCATCGAAGTTCGTGCGGTAATGAAACGGTTTGAAACGCCCAAAAACATGAGTTTGCAGTCAATTGGGGTGGAAAGAGTGCGTTCGTTATGAAAAATTGCGACGCGATTTCGTTACATGAACTTTTGCACTAAAGGCACCAGTTCGGCCTATTTTGCACCGAAGTTCGTGTTGTAACGAAAGAGTCCAAAACGCTCCAAAACATGAGTTTGGGATCCAATAGGGTGGATCGGGTGCGTTTGCGTTTGTTGCGAAATATTCCGGCGCGACTTCATTGCACGAACTTGTGCATTAATGGCACCAGTTCAGCCCGTTTTGCCTCGAAGTTCGTGCAGTAACGAAACAGTCCGAAACGCCTCAAAACATGACTTTGGGATACAATGGGGTGGATCGGGTGCGTCCGTTGTGAAAATTCCGACGCGACTTCTTTGCATGAACTTGTGCATAAATGGCACCAGTTCGGCCCGTATTGCATCGAAGTTCTTGCAGTAACGAAACGGTCCGAAACGCCCCAAAACATGAGTGAGGGATCTAGTGGGGTGGATCGGGGGCGTTCGTTGTGAAAGATTCCAACGAGACCTCTTTGCACGAACTTGTGCATTGACTGCTCCAGATCGGCCCATTTTGCATCGAAGTTCGTGCGGTAATGAAACGGTTTGAAACGCCCAAAAACATGAGTTTGCAGTCAATTGGGGTGGAAAGAGTGCGTTCGTTATGAAAAATTGCGACGCGATTTCGTTACATGAACTTTTGCACTAAAGGCACCAGTTCGGCCTATTTTGCACCGAAGTTCGTGTTGTAACGAAAGAGTCCAAAACGCTCCAAAACATGAGTTTGGGATCCAATAGGGTGGATCGGGTGCGTTTGCGTTTGTTGCGAAATATTCCGGCGCGACTTCATTGCACGAACTTGTGCATTAATGGCACCAGTTCAGCCCCTTTTGCCTCGAAGTTCGTGCAGTAACGAAACAGTCCGAAACGCCTCAAAACATGACTTTGGGATACAATGGGGTGGATCGGGTGCGTCCGTTGTGAAAATTCCGACGCGACTTCTTTGCATGAACTTGTGCATAAATGGCACCAGTTCGGCCCGTATTGCATCGAAGTTCTTGCAGTAACGAAACGGTCCGAAACGCCCCAAAACATGAGTGAGGGATCTAGTGGGGTGGATCGGGGGCGTTCGTTGTGAAAGATTCCAACGAGACCTCTTTGCACGAACTTGTGCATTGACTGCTCCAGATCGGCCCATTTTGCATCGAAGTTCGTGCGGTAATGAAACGGTCCGAAACGCCCAAAAACATGAGTTTGTAGTCAATTGGGGTGGAAAGAATGCGTTCGTTATGAAAAATTGCGACGCGATTTCGTTACATGAACTTGTGCATTAATGGCACCTGTTCGGCCTATTTTGCACCGAAGTTCGCGTTGTAACGAAACAGTCCAAAACGATCCAAAACATGAGATTGGGATCCAATAGGGTGGATCGGGTGCGTTTGCGTTTGTTGCGAAATATTCCGGCGCGACTTCATTGCACGAACTTGTGCATTAATGGCACCAGTTCAGCCCGTTTTGCCTCGAAGTTCGTGCAGTAACGAAACAGTCCAAAACGCCTCAAAACATGACTTTGGGATCCAATGGGGTGGATCGGGTGCGTTCGTTGTAAAAATTCCGACGCGACTTCTTTGCACGAACTTGTGCATAAATCGCACCATTTCGGCCCGTATTGCATCAAAGTTCGTGCAGTAACGAAACGGTCCGAAACGCCCCAAAACATGAGTTTGGGATCTAGTGGGGTGGATCGGGTGCGTTCGTTGTGAAAGATTCCAACGAGACTTCTTTGCACGAACTTGTGCATTGACTGCTCCAGATCGGCCCATTTTGCATCGAAGTTCGTGCGGTAATGAAACGGTCCGAAACGCCCAAAAACATGAGTTTGGAGTCAATTGGGGTGGAAAGAATGCGTTCGTTATGAAAAATTGCGACGCGATTTCGTTACATGAACTTGTGCATTAATGGCACCTGTTCGGCCTATTTTGCACCGAAGTTCGCGTTGTAACGAAACAGTCCAAAACGATCCAAAACATGAGATTGGAATCCAATAGGGTGGATCGGGTGCGTTTGCGTTTGTTGCGAAATATTCCGGCGCGACTTCATTGCACGAACTTGTGCATTAATGGCACCAGTTCAGCCCGTTTTGCCTCGAAGTTCGTGCAGTAACGAAACAGTCCGAAACGCCTCAAAACATGACTTTGGGATCCAATGGGGTGGATCGGGTGCGTTCGTTGTGAAAACTCCGACGCGACTTCTTTGCACGAACTTGTGCATAGATCGCACCAGTTCGGCCCGTATTGCATCGAAGTTCGTGCAGTAACGAAACGGTCCGAAACGCCCCAAAACATGAGTTTGGGATCTAGTGGGGTGGATCGGGTGCGTTCGTTGTGAAAAAATCCGACGAGACTTCTTTGCACGAACATGTGCATTGACTGCTCCAGATCGGCCCATTTTGCATCGAAGTTCGTGCGGTAATGAAACGGTTTGAAACGCCCAAAAACATGAGTTTGCAGTCAATTGGGGTGGAAAGAGTGCGTTCGTTATGAAAAATTGCGACGCGATTTCGTTACATGAACTTTTGCACTAAAGGCACCAGTTCGGCCTATTTTGCACCGAAGTTCGTGTTGTAACGAAAGAGTCCAAAACGCTCCAAAACATGAGTTTGGGATCCAATAGGGTGGATCGGGTGCGTTTGCGTTTGTTGCGAAATATTCCGGCGCGACTTCATTGCACGAACTTGTGCATTAATGGCACCAGTTCAGCCCCTTTTGCCTCGAAGTTCGTGCAGTAACGAAACAGTCCGAAACGCCTCAAAACATGACTTTGGGATACAATGGGGTGGATCGGGTGCGTCCGTTGTGAAAATTCCGACGCGACTTCTTTGCATGAACTTGTGCATAAATGGCACCAGTTCGGCCCGTATTGCATCGAAGTTCTTGCAGTAACGAAACGGTCCGAAACGCCCCAAAACATGAGTGAGGGATCTAGTGGGGTGGATCGGGGGCGTTCGTTGTGAAAGATTCCAACGAGACCTCTTTGCACGAACTTGTGCATTGACTGCTCCAGATCGGCCCATTTTGCATCGAAGTTCGTGCGGTAATGAAACGGTCCGAAACGCCCAAAAACATGAGTTTGGAGTCAATTGGGGTGGAAAGAATGCGTTCGTTATGAAAAATTGCGACGCGATTTCGTTACATGAACTTGTGCATTAATGGCACCTGTTCGGCCTATTTTGCACCGAAGTTCGCGTTGTAACGAAACAGTCCAAAACGATCCAAAACATGAGATTGGAATCCAATAGGGTGGATCGGGTGCGTTTGCGTTTGTTGCGAAATATTCCGGCGCGACTTCATTGCACGAACTTGTGCATTAATGGCACCAGTTCAGCCCGTTTTGCCTCGAAGTTCGTGCAGTAACGAAACAGTCCGAAACGCCTCAAAACATGACTTTGGGATCCAATGGGGTGGATCGGGTGCGTTCGTTGTAAAAATTCCGACGCGACTTCTTTGCACGAACTTGTGCATAAATCGCACCATTTCGGCCCGTATTGCATCAAAGTTCGTGCAGTAACGAAACGGTCCGAAACGCCCCAAAACATGAGTTTGGGATCTAGTGGGGTGGATCGGGTGCGTTCGTTGTGAAAGATTCCAACGAGACTTCTTTGCACGAACTTGTGCATTGACTGCTCCAGATCGGCCCATTTTGCATCGAAGTTCGTGCGGTAATGAAACGGTCCGAAACGCCCAAAAACATGAGTTTGGAGTCAATTGGGGGTGGAAAGAATGCGTTCGTTATGAAAAATTGCGACGCGATTTCGTTACATGAACTTGTGCATTAATGGCACCTGTTCGGCCCTATTTTGCACCGAAGTTCGCGTTGTAACGAAACAGTCCAAAACGATCCAAAACATGAGATTGGAATCCAATAGGGTGGATCGGGTGCGTTTGCGTTTGTTGCGAAATATTCCGGCGCGACTTCATTGCACGAACTTGTGCATTAATGGCACCAGTTCAGCCCGTTTTGCCTCGAAGTTCGTGCAGTAACGAAACAGTCCGAAACGCCTCAAAACATGACTTTGGGATCCAATGGGGTGGATCGGGGTGCGTTCGTTGTGAAAACTCCGACGCGACTTCTTTGCACGAACTTGTGCATAGATCGCACCAGTTCGGCCCGTATTGCATCGAAGTTCGTGCAGTAACGAAACGGTCCGAAACGCCCCAAAACATGAGTTTGGGATCTAGTGGGGTGGATCGGGTGCGTTCGTTGTGAAAAAATCCGACGAGACTTCTTTGCACGAACATGTGCATTGACTGCTCCAGATCGGCCCATTTTGCATCGAAGTTCGTGCGGTAATGAAACGGTTTGAAACGCCCAAAAACATGAGTTTGCAGTCAATTGGGGTGGAAAGAGTGCGTTCGTTATGAAAAATTGCGACGCGATTTCGTTACATGAACTTTTGCACTAAAGGCACCAGTTCGGCCTATTTTGCACCGAAGTTCGTGTTGTAACGAAAGAGTCCAAAACGCTCCAAAACATGAGTTTGGGATCCAATAGGGTGGATCGGGTGCGTTTGCGTTTGTTGCGAAATATTCCGGCGCGACTTCATTGCACGAACTTGTGCATTAATGGCACCAGTTCAGCCCCTTTTGCCTCGAAGTTCGTTGCAGTAACGAAACAGTCCGAAACGCCTCAAAACATGACTTTGGGATACAATGGGGTGGATCGGGGTGCGTCCGTTGTGAAAATTCCGACGCGACTTCTTTGCATGAACTTGTGCATAAATGGCACCAGTTCGGCCCGTATTGCATCGAAGTTCTTGCAGTAACGAAACGGTCCGAAACGCCCCAAAACATGAGTGAGGGATCTAGTGGGGTGGATCGGGGGCGTTCGTTGTGAAAGATTCCAACGAGACCTCTTTGCACGAACTTGTGCATTGACTGCTCCAGATCGGCCCATTTTGCATCGAAGTTCGTGCGGTAATGAAACGGTCCGAAACGCCCAAAAACATGAGTTTGGAGTCAATTGGGGTGGAAAGAATGCGTTCGTTATGAAAAATTGCGACGCGATTTCGTTACATGAACTTGTGCATTAATGGCACCTGTTCGGCCTATTTTGCACCGAAGTTCGCGTTGTAACGAAACAGTCCAAAACGATCCAAAACATGAGATTGGAATCCAATAGGGTGGATCGGGTGCGTTTGCGTTTGTTGCGAAATATTCCGGCGCGACTTCATTGCACGAACTTGTGCATTAATGGCACCAGTTCAGCCCGTTTTGCCTCGAAGTTCGTGCAGTAACGAAACAGTCCGAAACGCCTCAAAACATGACTTTGGGATCCAATGGGGTGGATCGGGTGCGTTCGTTGTGAAAACTCCGACGCGACTTCTTTGCACGAACTTGTGCATAGATCGCACCAGTTCGGCCCGTATTGCATCGAAGTTCGTGCAGTAACGAAACGGTCCGAAACGCCCCAAAACATGAGTTTGGGATCTAGTGGGGGTGGATCGGGTGCGTTCGTTGTGAAAAATTCCGACGAGACTTCTTTGCACGAACATGTGCATTGACTGCTCCAGATCGGCCCATTTTGCATCGAAGTTCGTGCGGTAATGAAACGGTTTGAAACGCCCAAAAAACATGAGTTTGCAGTCAATTGGGGTGGAAAGAGTGCGTTCGTTATGAAAAATTGCGACGCGATTTCGTTACATGAACTTTTACACTAAAGGCACCAGTTCGGCCTATTTTGCACCGAAGTTCGTGTTGTAACGAAAGAGTCCAAAACGCTCCAAAACATGAGTTTGGGATCCAATAGGGTGGATCGGGTGCGTTTGCGTTTGTTGCGAAATATTCCGGCGCGACTTCATTGCACGAACTTGTGCATTAATGGCACCAGTTCAGCCCCTTTTGCCTCGAAGTTCGTGCAGTAACGAAACAGTCCGAAACGCCTCAAAACATGACTTTGGGATCCAATGGGGTGGATCGGGGTGCGTTCGTTGTGAAAACTCCGACGCGACTTCTTTGCACGAACTTGTGCATAGATCGCACCAGTTCGGCCCGTATTGCATCGAAGTTCGTGCAGTAACGAAACGGTCCGAAACGCCCCAAAACATGAGTTTGGGATCTAGTGGGGTGGATCGGGTGCGTTCGTTGTGAAAAATTCCGACGAGACTTCTTTGCACGAACTTGTGCATTGACTGCTCCAGATCGGCCCATTTTGCATCGAAGTTCGTGCGGTAATGAAACGGTTTGAAACGCCCAAAAACATGAGTTTGCAGTCAATTGGGGTGGAAAGAGTGCGTTCGTTATGAAAAATTGCGACGCGATTTCGTTACATGAACTTTTGCACTAAAGGCACCAGTTCGGCCTATTTTGCACCGAAGTTCGTGTTGTAACGAAAGAGTCCAAAACGCTCCAAAACATGAGTTTGGGATCCAATAGGGTGGATCGGGGTGCGTTTGCGTTTGTTGCGAAATATTCCGGCGCGACTTCATTGCACGAACTTGTGCATTAATGGCACCAGTTCAGCCCCTTTTGCCTCGAAGTTCGTGCAGTAACGAAACAGTCCGAAACGCCTCAAAACATGACTTTGGGATACAATGGGGTGGATCGGGGTGCGTCCGTTGTGAAAATTCCGACGCGACTTCTTTGCATGAACTTGTGCATAAATGGCACCAGTTCGGCCCGTATTGCATCGAAGTTCTTGCAGTAACGAAACGGTCCGAAACGCCCCAAAACATGAGTGAGGGATCTAGTGGGGTGGATCGGGGGCGTTCGTTGTGAAAGATTCCAACGAGACCTCTTTGCACGAACTTGTGCATTGACTGCTCCAGATCGGCCCATTTTGCATCGAAGTTCGTGCGGTAATGAAACGGTCCGAAACGCCCAAAAACATGAGTTTGGAGTCAATTGGGGTGGAAAGAATGCGTTCGTTATGAAAAATTGCGACGCGATTTCGTTACATGAACTTGTGCATTAATGGCACCTGTTCGGCCTATTTTGCACCGAAGTTCGCGTTGTAACGAAACAGTCCAAAACGATCCAAAACATGAGATTGGAATCCAATAGGGTGGATCGGGTGCGTTTGCGTTTGTTGCGAAATATTCCGGCGCGACTTCATTGCACGAACTTGTGCATTAATGGCACCAGTTCAGCCCGTTTTGCCTCGAAGTTCGTGCAGTAACGAAACAGTCCGAAACGCCTCAAAACATGACTTT
The DNA here is from genome assembly GCA_032594955.1 of Panicum miliaceum. Lineage (NCBI taxonomy): Eukaryota > Viridiplantae > Streptophyta > Magnoliopsida > Poales > Poaceae > Panicum > Panicum miliaceum. The sequence goes on from CM064070.1 coordinate 10,432,218, forward strand.
GGGATCCAATGGGGTGGATCGGGGTGCGTTCGTTGTGAAAACTCCGACGCGACTTCTTTGCACGAACTTGTGCATAGATCGCACCAGTTCGGCCCGTATTGCATCGAAGTTCGTGCAGTAACGAAACGGTCCGAAACGCCCCAAAACATGAGTTTGGGATCTAGTGGGGTGGATCGGGTGCGTTCGTTGTGAAAAATTCCGACGAGACTTCTTTGCACGAACATGTGCATTGACTGCTCCAGATCGGCCCATTTTGCATCGAAGTTCGTGCGGTAATGAAACGGTTTGAAACGCCCAAAAACATGAGTTTGCAGTCAATTGGGGTGGAAAGAGTGCGTTCGTTATGAAAAATTGCGACGCGATTTCGTTACATGAACTTTTACACTAAAGGCACCAGTTCGGCCTATTTTGCACCGAAGTTCGTGTTGTAACGAAAGAGTCCAAAACGCTCCAAAACATGAGTTTGGGATCCAATAGGGTGGATCGGGTGCGTTTGCGTTTGTTGCGAAATATTCCGGCGCGACTTCATTGCACGAACTTGTGCATTAATGGCACCAGTTCAGCCCCTTTTGCCTCGAAGTTCGTGCAGTAACGAAACAGTCCGAAACGCCTCAAAACATGACTTTGGGATACAATGGGGTGGATCGGGTCCGTCCGTTGTGAAAATTCCGACGCGACTTCTTTGCATGAACTTGTGCATAAATGGCACCAGTTCGGCCCGTATTGCATCGAAGTTCTTGCAGTAACGAAACGGTCCGAAACGCCCCAAAACATGAGTGAGGGATCTAGTGGGGTGGATCGGGGGGCGTTCGTTGTGAAAGATTCCAACGAGACCTCTTTGCACGAACTTGTGCATTGACTGCTCCAGATCGGCCCATTTTGCATCGAAGTTCGTGCGGTAATGAAACGGTTTGAAACGCCCAAAAACATGAGTTTGCAGTCAATTGGGGTGGAAAGAGTGCGTTCGTTATGAAAAATTGCGACGCGATTTCGTTACATGAACTTTTGCACTAAAGGCACCAGTTCGGCCTATTTTGCACCGAAGTTCGTGTTGTAACGAAAGAGTCCAAAAACGCTCCAAAACATGAGTTTGGGATCCAATAGGGTGGATCGGGTGCGTTTGCGTTTGTTGCGAAATATTCCGGCGCGACTTCATTGCACGAACTTGTGCATTAATGGCACCAGTTCAGCCCCTTTTGCCTCGAAGTTCGTGCAGTAACGAAACAGTCCGAAACGCCTCAAAACATGACTTTGGGATACAATGGGGTGGATCGGGTGCGTCCGTTGTGAAAATTCCGACGCGACTTCTTTGCATGAACTTGTGCATAAATGGCACCAGTTCGGCCCGTATTGCATCGAAGTTCTTGCAGTAACGAAACGGTCCGAAACGCCCCAAAACATGAGTGAGGGATCTAGTGGGGTGGATCGGGGGCGTTCGTTGTGAAAGATTCCAACGAGACCTCTTTGCACGAACTTGTGCATTGACTGCTCCAGATCGGCCCATTTTGCATCGAAGTTCGTGCGGTAATGAAACGGTCCGAAACGCCCAAAAACATGAGTTTGGAGTCAATTGGGGTGGAAAGAATGCGTTCGTTATGAAAAATTGCGACGCGATTTCGTTACATGAACTTGTGCATTAATGGCACCTGTTCGGCCTATTTTGCACCGAAGTTCGCGTTGTAACGAAACAGTCCAAAACGATCCAAAACATGAGATTGGAATCCAATAGGGTGGATCGGGGTGCGTTTGCGTTTGTTGCGAAATATTCCGGCGCGACTTCATTGCACGAACTTGTGCATTAATGGCACCAGTTCAGCCCGTTTTGCCTCGAAGTTCGTGCAGTAACGAAACAGTCCGAAACGCCTCAAAACATGACTTTGGGATCCAATGGGGTGGATCGGGTGCGTTCGTTGTGAAAACTCCGACGCGACTTCTTTGCACGAACTTGTGCATAGATCGCACCAGTTCGGCCCCGTATTGCATCGAAGTTCGTGCAGTAACGAAACGGTCCGAAACGCCCCAAAACATGAGTTTGGGATCTAGTGGGGTGGATCGGGTGCGTTCGTTGTGAAAAATTCCGACGAGACTTCTTTGCACGAACATGTGCATTGACTGCTCCAGATCGGCCCATTTTGCATCGAAGTTCGTGCGGTAATGAAACGGTTTGAAACGCCCAAAAACATGAGTTTTGTAGTCAATTGGGGTGGAAAGAGTGCGTTCGTTATGAAAAATTGCGACGCGATTTCGTTACATGAACTTTTGCACTAAAGGCACCAGTTCGGCCTATTTTGCACCGAAGTTCGTGTTGTAACGAAAGAGTCCAAAACGCTCCAAAACATGAGTTTGGGATCCAATAGGGTGGATCGGGTGCGTTTGCGTTTGTTGCGAAATATTCCGGCGCGACTTCATTGCACGAACTTGTGCATTAATGGCACCAGTTCAGCCCCTTTTGCCTCGAAGTTCGTGCAGTAACGAAACAGTCCGAAACGCCTCAAAACATGACTTTGGGATACAATGGGGTGGATCGGGTGCGTCCGTTGTGAAAATTCCGACGCGACTTCTTTGCATGAACTTGTGCATAAATGGCACCAGTTCGGCCCGTATTGCATCGAAGTTCTTGCAGTAACGAAACGGTCCGAAACGCCCCAAAACATGAGTGAGGGATCTAGTGGGGTGGATCGGGGGCGTTCGTTGTGAAAGATTCCAACGAGACCTCTTTGCACGAACTTGTGCATTGACTGCTCCAGATCGGCCCATTTTGCATCGAAGTTCGTGCGGTAATGAAACGGTTTGAAACGCCCAAAAACATGAGTTTGCAGTCAATTGGGGTGGAAAGAGTGCGTTCGTTATGAAAAATTGCGACGCGATTTCGTTACATGAACTTTTGCACTAAAGGCACCAGTTCGGCCTATTTTGCACCGAAGTTCGTGTTGTAACGAAAGAGTCCAAAACGCTCCAAAACATGAGTTTGGGATCCAATAGGGTGGATCGGGTGCGTTTGCGTTTGTTGCGAAATATTCCGGCGCGACTTCATTGCACGAACTTGTGCATTAATGGCACCAGTTCAGCCCCTTTTGCCTCGAAGTTCGTGCAGTAACGAAACAGTCCGAAACGCCTCAAAACATGACTTTGGGATACAATGGGGTGGATCGGGTGCGTCCGTTGTGAAAATTCCGACGCGACTTCTTTGCATGAACTTGTGCATAAATGGCACCAGTTCGGCCCGTATTGCATCGAAGTTCTTGCAGTAACGAAACGGTCCGAAACGCCCCAAAACATGAGTGAGGGATCTAGTGGGGTGGATCGGGGGCGTTCGTTGTGAAAGATTCCAACGAGACCTCTTTGCACGAACTTGTGCATTGACTGCTCCAGATCGGCCCATTTTGCATCGAAGTTCGTGCGGTAATGAAACGGTCCGAAACGCCCAAAAACATGAGTTTGTAGTCAATTGGGGTGGAAAGAATGCGTTCGTTATGAAAAATTGCGACGCGATTTCGTTACATGAACTTGTGCATTAATGGCACCTGTTCGGCCTATTTTGCACCGAAGTTCGCGTTGTAACGAAACAGTCCAAAACGATCCAAAACATGAGATTGGGATCCAATAGGGTGGATCGGGTGCGTTTGCGTTTGTTGCGAAATATTCCGGCGCGACTTCATTGCACGAACTTGTGCATTAATGGCACCAGTTCAGCCCGTTTTGCCTCGAAGTTCGTGCAGTAACGAAACAGTCCGAAATGCCTCAAAACATGACTTTGGGATCCAATGGGGTGGATCGGGTGCGTTCGTTGTAAAAATTCCGACGCGACTTCTTTGCACGAACTTGTGCATAAATCGCACCATTTCGGCCCGTATTGCATCAAAGTTCGTGCAGTAACGAAACGGTCCGAAACGCCCCAAAACATGAGTTTGGGATCTAGTGGGGTGGATCGGGTGCGTTCGTTGTGAAAGATTCCAACGAGACTTCTTTGCACGAACTTGTGCATTGACTGCTCCAGATCGGCCCATTTTGCATCGAAGTTCGTGCGGTAATGAAACGGTCCGAAACGCCCAAAAACATGAGTTTGGAGTCAATTGGGGTGGAAAGAATGCGTTCGTTATGAAAAATTGCGACGCGATTTCGTTACATGAACTTGTGCATTAATGGCACCTGTTCGGCCAATTTTGCACCGAAGTTCGCGTTGTAACGAAACAGTCCAAAACGATCCAAAACATGAGATTGGAATCCAATAGGGTGGATCGGGTGCGTTTGCGTTTGTTGCGAAATATTCCGGCGCGACTTCATTGCACGAACTTGTGCATTAATGGCACCAGTTCAGCCCGTTTTGCCTCGAAGTTCGTGCAGTAACGAAACAGTCCGAAACGCCTCAAAACATGACTTTGGGATCCAATGGGGTGGATCGGGTGCGTTCGTTGTGAAAACTCCGACGCGACTTCTTTGCACGAACTTGTGCATAGATCGCACCAGTTCGGCCCGTATTGCATCGAAGTTCGTGCAGTAACGAAACGGTCCGAAACGCCCCAAAACATGAGTTTGGGATCTAGTGGGGTGGATCGGGTGCGTTCGTTGTGAAAAAATCCGACGAGACTTCTTTGCACGAACATGTGCATTGACTGCTCCAGATCGGCCCATTTTGCATCGAAGTTCGTGCGGTAATGAAACGGTTTTGAAACGCCCAAAAACATGAGTTTGCAGTCAATTGGGGTGGAAAGAGTGCGTTCGTTATGAAAAATTGCGACGCGATTTCGTTACATGAACTTTTGCACTAAAGGCACCAGTTCGGCCTATTTTGCACCGAAGTTCGTGTTGTAACGAAAGAGTCCAAAACGCTCCAAAACATGAGTTTGGGATCCAATAGGGTGGATCGGGTGCGTTTGCGTTTGTTGCGAAATATTCCGGCGCGACTTCATTGCACGAACTTGTGCATTAATGGCACCAGTTCAGCCCCTTTTGCCTCGAAGTTCGTGCAGTAACGAAACAGTCCGAAACGCCTCAAAACATGACTTTGGGATACAATGGGGTGGATCGGGTGCGTCCGTTGTGAAAATTCCGACGCGACTTCTTTGCAGGAACTTGTGCATAAATGGCACTAGTTCGGCCCGTATTGCATCGAAGTTCTTGCAGTAACGAAACGGTCCGAAACGCCCCAAAACATGAGTGAGGGATCTAGTGGGGTGGATCGGGGGCGTTCGTTGTGAAAGATTCCAACGAGACCTCTTTGCACGAACTTGTGCATTGACTGCTCCAGATCGGCCCATTTTGCATCGAAGTTCGTGCGGTAATGAAACGGTCCGAAACGCCCAAAAACATGAGTTTGGAGTCAATTGGGGTGGAAAGAATGCGTTCGTTATGAAAAATTGCGACGCGATTTCGTTACATGAACTTGTGCATTAATGGCACCTGTTCGGCCTATTTTGCACCGAAGTTCGCGTTGTAACGAAACAGTCCAAAACGATCCAAAACATGAGTTTGGGATCCAATAGGGTGGATCGGGTGCGTTTGCGTTTGTTGCGAAATATTCCGGCGCGACTTCATTGCACGAACTTGTGCATTAATGGCACCAGTTCAGCCCGTTTTGCCTCGAAGTTCGTGCAGTAACGAAAGAGTCTGAAACGCCTCAAAACATGACTTTGGGATCCAATGGGGTGGATCGGGTGCGTTCGTTGTGAAAATTCCGACGCGACTTCTTTGCACGAACTTGTGCATAAATCGCACCATTTCGGCCCGTATTGCATCAAAGTTCGTGCAGTAACGAAACGGTCCGAAACGCCCCAAAACATGAGTTTGGGATCTAGTGGGGTGGATCGGGTGCGTTCGTTGTGAAAGATTCCAACGAGACCTCTTTGCACGAACTTGTGCATTGACTGCTCCAGATCGGCCCATTTTGCATCGAAGTTCGTGCGGTAATGAAACGGTCCGAAACGCCCAAAAACATGAGTTTGGAGTCAATTGGGGTGGAAAGAATGCGTTCGTTATGAAAAATTGCGACGCGATTTCGTTACATGAACTTGTGCATTAATGGCACCTGTTCGGCCTATTTTGCACCGAAGTTCGCGTTGTAACGAAACAGTCCAAAACGATCCAAAACATGAGATTGGAATCCAATAGGGTGGATCGGGTGCGTTTGCGTTTGTTGCGAAATATTCCGGCGCGACTTCATTGCACGAACTTGTGCATTAATGGCACCAGTTCAGCCCGTTTTGCCTCGAAGTTCGTGCAGTAACGAAACAGTCCGAAACGCCTCAAAACATGACTTTGGGATCCAATGGGGTGGATCGGGTGCGTTCGTTGTGAAAACTCCGACGCGACTTCTTTGCACGAACTTGTGCATAGATCGCACCAGTTCGGCCCGTATTGCATCGAAGTTCGTGCAGTAACGAAACGGTCCGAAACGCCCCAAAACATGAGTTTGGGATCTAGTGGGGTGGATCGGGTGCGTTCGTTGTGAAAAATTCCGACGAGACTTCTTTGCACGAACATGTGCATTGACTGCTCCAGATCGGCCCATTTTGCATCGAAGTTCGTGCGGTAATGAAACGGTTTGAAACGCCCAAAAACATGAGTTTGCAGTCAATTGGGGTGGAAAGAGTGCGTTCGTTATGAAAAATTGCGACGCGATTTCGTTACATGAACTTTTGCACTAAAGGCACCAGTTCGGCCTATTTTGCACCGAAGTTCGTGTTGTAACGAAAGAGTCCAAAACGCTCCAAAACATGAGTTTGGGATCCAATAGGGTGGATCGGGTGCGTTTGCGTTTGTTGCGAAATATTCCGGCGCGACTTCATTGCACGAACTTGTGCATTAATGGAACAGTTCAACCCCTTTTGCCTCGAAGTTCGTGCAGTAACGAAACAGTCCGAAACGCCTCAAAACATGACTTTGGGATACAATGGGGTGGATCGGGTGCGTCCGTTGTGAAAATTCCGACGCGACTTCTTTGCATGAACTTGTGCATAAATGGCACCAGTTCGGCCCGTATTGCATCGAAGTTCTTGCAGTAACGAAACGGTCCGAAACGCCCCAAAACATGAGTGAGGGATCTAGTGGGGTGGATCGGGGGCGTTCGTTGTGAAAGATTCCAACGAGACCTCTTTGCACGAACTTGTGCATTGACTGCTCCAGATCGGCCCATTTTGCATCGAAGTTCGTGCGGTAATGAAACGGTCCGAAACGCCCAAAAACATGAGTTTGGAGTCAATTGGGGTGGAAAGAATGCGTTCGTTATGAAAAATTGCGACGCGATTTCGTTACATGAACTTGTGCATTAATGGCACCTGTTCGGCCTATTTTGCACCGAAGTTCGCGTTGTAACGAAACAGTCCAAAACGATCCAAAACATGAGATTGGAATCCAATAGGGTGGATCGGGTGCGTTTGCGTTTGTTGCGAAATATTCCGGCGCGACTTCATTGCACGAACTTGTGCATTAATGGCACCAGTTCAGCCCGTTTTGCCTCGAAGTTCGTGCAGTAACGAAACAGTCCGAAACGCCTCAAAACATGACTTTGGGATCCAATGGGGTGGATCGGGTGCGTTCGTTGTGAAAACTCCGACGCGACTTCTTTGCACGAACTTGTGCATAGATCGCACCAGTTCGGCCCGTATTGCATCGAAGTTCGTGCAGTAACGAAACGGTCCGAAACGCCCCAAAACATGAGTTTGGGATCTAGTGGGGTGGATCGGGTGCGTTCGTTGTGAAAAATTCCGACGAGACTTCTTTGCACGAACATGTGCATTGACTGCTCCAGATCGGCCCATTTTGCATCGAAGTTCGTGCGGTAATGAAACGGTTTGAAACGCCCAAAAACATGAGTTTGCAGTCAATTGGGGTGGAAAGAGTGCGTTCGTTATGAAAAATTGCGACGTGATTTCGTTACATGAACTTTTACACTAAAGGCACCAGTTCGGCCTATTTTGCACCGAAGTTCGTGTTGTAACGAAAGAGTCCAAAACGCTCCAAAACATGAGTTTGGGATCCAATAGGGTGGATCGGGTGCGTTTGCGTTTGTTGCGAAATATTCCGGCGCGACTTCATTGCACGAACTTGTGCATTAATGGCACCAGTTCAGCCCCTTTTGCCTCGAAGTTCGTGCAGTAACGAAACAGTCCGAAACGCCTCAAAACATGACTTTGGGATACAATGGGGTGGATCGGGTGCGTCCGTTGTGAAAATTCCGACGCGACTTCTTTGCATGAACTTGTGCATAAATGGCACCAGTTCGGCCCGTATTGCATCGAAGTTCTTGCAGTAACGAAACGGTCCGAAACGCCCCAAAACATGAGTGAGGGATCTAGTGGGGTGGATCGGGGGCGTTCGTTGTGAAAGATTCCAACGAGACCTCTTTGCACGAACTTGTGCATTGACTGCTCCAGATCGGCCCATTTTGCATCGAAGTTCGTGCGGTAATGAAACGGTTTGAAACGCCCAAAAACATGAGTTTGCAGTCAATTGGGGTGGAAAGAGTGCGTTCGTTATGAAAAATTGCGACGCGATTTCGTTACATGAACTTTTGCACTAAAGGCACCAGTTCGGCCTATTTTGCACCGAAGTTCGTGTTGTAACGAAAGAGTCCAAAACGCTCCAAAACATGAGTTTGGGATCCAATAGGGTGGATCGGGTGCGTTTGCGTTTGTTGCGAAATATTCCGGCGCGACTTCATTGCACGAACTTGTGCATTAATGGCACCAGTTCAGCCCCTTTTGCCTCGAAGTTCGTGCAGTAACGAAACAGTCCGAAACGCCTCAAAACATGACTTTGGGATACAATGGGGTGGATCGGGTGCGTCCGTTGTGAAAATTCCGACGCGACTTCTTTGCAGGAACTTGTGCATAAATGGCACTAGTTCGGCCCGTATTGCATCGAAGTTCTTGCAGTAACGAAACGGTCCGAAACGCCCCAAAACATGAGTGAGGGATCTAGTGGGGTGGATCGGGGGCGTTCGTTGTGAAAGATTCCAACGAGACCTCTTTGCACGAACTTGTGCATTGACTGCTCCAGATCGGCCCATTTTGCATCGAAGTTCGTGCGGTAATGAAACGGTCCGAAACGCCCAAAAACATGAGTTTGGAGTCAATTGGGGTGGAAAGAATGCGTTCGTTATGAAAAATTGCGACGCGATTTCGTTACATGAACTTGTGCATTAATGGCACCTGTTCGGCCTATTTTGCACCGAAGTTCGCGTTGTAACGAAACAGTCCAAAACGATCCAAAACATGAGTTTGGGATCCAATAGGGTGGATCGGGTGCGTTTGCGTTTGTTGCGAAATATTCCGGCGCGACTTCATTGCACGAACTTGTGCATTAATGGCACCAGTTCAGCCCGTTTTGCCTCGAAGTTCGTGCAGTAACGAAAGAGTCTGAAACGCCTCAAAACATGACTTTGGGATCCAATGGGGTGGATCGGGTGCGTTCGTTGTGAAAATTCCGACGCGACTTCTTTGCACGAACTTGTGCATAAATCGCACCATTTCGGCCCGTATTGCATCAAAGTTCGTGCAGTAACGAAACGGTCCGAAACGCCCCAAAACATGAGTTTGGGATCTAGTGGGGTGGATCGGGTGCGTTCGTTGTGAAAGATTCCAACGAGACCTCTTTGCACGAACTTGTGCATTGACTGCTCCAGATCGGCCCATTTTGCATCGAAGTTCGTGCGGTAATGAAACGGTCCGAAACGCCCAAAAACATGAGTTTGGAGTCAATTGGGGTGGAAAGAATGCGTTCGTTATGAAAAATTGCGACGCGATTTCGTTACATGAACTTGTGCATTAATGGCACCTGTTCGGCCTATTTTGCACCGAAGTTCGCGTTGTAACGAAACAGTCCAAAACGATCCAAAACATGAGATTGGAATCCAATAGGGTGGATCGGGTGCGTTTGCGTTTGTTGCGAAATATTCCGGCGCGACTTCATTGCACGAACTTGTGCATTAATGGCACCAGTTCAGCCCGTTTTGCCTCGAAGTTCGTGCAGTAACGAAACAGTCCGAAACGCCTCAAAACATGACTTTGGGATCCAATGGGGTGGATCGGGTGCGTTCGTTGTGAAAACTCCGACGCGACTTCTTTGCACGAACTTGTGCATAGATCGCACCAGTTCGGCCCGTATTGCATCGAAGTTCGTGCAGTAACGAAACGGTCCGAAACGCCCCAAAACATGAGTTTGGGATCTAGTGGGGTGGATCGGGTGCGTTCGTTGTGAAAAATTCCGACGAGACTTCTTTGCACGAACATGTGCATTGACTGCTCCAGATCGGCCCATTTTGCATCGAAGTTCGTGCGGTAATGAAACGGTTTGAAACGCCCAAAAACATGAGTTTGCAGTCAATTGGGGTGGAAAGAGTGCGTTCGTTATGAAAAATTGCGACGCGATTTCGTTACATGAACTTTTGCACTAAAGGCACCAGTTCGGCCTATTTTGCACCGAAGTTCGTGTTGTAACGAAAGAGTCCAAAACGCTCCAAAACATGAGTTTGGGATCCAATAGGGTGGATCGGGTGCGTTTGCGTTTGTTGCGAAATATTCCGGCGCGACTTCATTGCACGAACTTGTGCATTAATGGAACAGTTCAGCCCCTTTTGCCTCGAAGTTCGTGCAGTAACGAAACAGTTCGAAACGCCTCAAAACATGACTTTGGGATACAATGGGGTGGATCGGGTGCGTCCGTTGTGAAAATTCCGACGCGACTTCTTTGCATGAACTTGTGCATAAATGGCACCAGTTCGGCCCGTATTGCATCGAAGTTCTTGCAGTAACGAAACGGTCCGAAACGCCCCAAAACATGAGTGAGGGATCTAGTGGGGTGGATCGGGGGCGTTCGTTGTGAAAGATTCCAACGAGACCTCTTTGCACGAACTTGTGCATTGACTGCTCCAGATCGGCCCATTTTGCATCGAAGTTCGTGCGGTAATGAAACGGTCCGAAACGCCCAAAAACATGAGTTTGGAGTCAATTGGGGTGGAAAGAATGCGTTCGTTATGAAAAATTGCGACGCGATTTCGTTACATGAACTTGTGCATTAATGGCACCTGTTCGGCCTATTTTGCACCGAAGTTCGCGTTGTAACGAAACAGTCCAAAACGATCCAAAACATGAGATTGGAATCCAATAGGGTGGATCGGGTGCGTTTGCGTTTGTTGCGAAATATTCCGGCGCGACTTCATTGCACGAACTTGTGCATTAATGGCACCAGTTCAGCCCGTTTTGCCTCGAAGTTCGTGCAGTAACGAAACAGTCCGAAACGCCTCAAAACATGACTTTGGGATCCAATGGGGTGGATCGGGTGCGTTCGTTGTGAAAACTCCGACGCGACTTCTTTGCACGAACTTGTGCATAGATCGCACCAGTTCGGCCCGTATTGCATCGAAGTTCGTGCAGTAACGAAACGGTCCGAAACGCCCCAAAACATGAGTTTGGGATCTAGTGGGGTGGATCGGGTGCGTTCGTTGTGAAAAATTCCGACGAGACTTCTTTGCACGAACATGTGCATTGACTGCTCCAGATCGGCCCATTTTGCATCGAAGTTCGTGCGGTAATGAAACGGTTTGAAACGCCCAAAAACATGAGTTTGCAGTCAATTGGGGTGGAAAGAGTGCGTTCGTTATGAAAAATTGCGACGTGATTTCGTTACATGAACTTTTACACTAAAGGCACCAGTTCGGCCTATTTTGCACCGAAGTTCGTGTTGTAACGAAAGAGTCCAAAACGCTCCAAAACATGAGTTTGGGATCCAATAGGGTGGATCGGGTGCGTTTGCGTTTGTTGCGAAATATTCCGGCGCGACTTCATTGCACGAACTTGTGCATTAATGGCACCAGTTCAGCCCCTTTTGCCTCGAAGTTCGTGCAGTAACGAAACAGTCCGAAACGCCTCAAAACATGACTTTGGGATACAATGGGGTGGATCGGGTGCGTCCGTTGTGAAAACTCCGACGCGACTTCTTTGCACGAACTTGTGCATAGATCGCACCAGTTCGGCCCGTATTGCATCGAAGTTCGTGCAGTAACGAAACGGTCCGAAACGCCCCAAAACATGAGTGAGGGATCTAGTGGGGTGGATCGGGGGCGTTCGTTGTGAAAGATTCCAACGAGACCTCTTTGCACGAACTTGTGCATTGACTGCTCCAGATCGGCCCATTTTGCATCGAAGTTCGTGCGGTAATGAAACGGTTTGAAACGCCCAAAAACATGAGTTTGCAGTCAATTGGGGTGGAAAGAGTGCGTTCGTTATGAAAAATTGCGACGCGATTTCGTTACATGAACTTTTGCACTAAAGGCACCAGTTCGGCCTATTTTGCACCGAAGTTCGTGTTGTAACGAAAGAGTCCAAAACGCTCCAAAACATGAGTTTGGGATCCAATAGGGTGGATCGGGTGCGTTTGCGTTTGTTGCGAAATATTCCGGCGCGACTTCATTGCACGAACTTGTGCATTAATGGCACCAGTTCAGCCCCTTTTGCCTCGAAGTTCGTGCAGTAACGAAACAGTCCGAAACGCCTCAAAACATGACTTTGGGATACAATGGGGTGGATCGGGTGCGTCCGTTGTGAAAATTCCGACGCGACTTCTTTGCATGAACTTGTGCATAAATGGCACCAGTTCGGCCCGTATTGCATCGAAGTTCTTGCAGTAACGAAACGGTCCGAAACGCCCCAAAACATGAGTGAGGGATCTAGTGGGGTGTATCGGGGGCGTTCGTTGTGAAAGATTCCAACGAGACCTCTTTGCACGAACTTGTGCATTGACTGCTCCAGATCGGCCCATTTTGCATCGAAGTTCATGCGGTAATGAAACGGTCCGAAACGCCCAAAAACATGAGTTTGGAGTCAATTGGGGTGGAAAGAATGCGTTCGTTATGAAAAATTGCGACGCGATTTCGTTACATGAACTTGTGCATTAATGGCACCTGTTCGGCCTATTTTGCACCGAAGTTCGCGTTGTAACGAAACAGTCCAAAACGATCCAAAACATGAGATTGGAATCCAATAGGGTGGATCGGGTGCGTTTGCGTTTGTTGCGAAATATTCCGGCGCGACTTCATTGCACGAACTTGTGCATTAATGGCACCAGTTCAGCCCGTTTTGCCTCGAAGTTCGTGCAGTAACGAAACAGTCCGAAACGCCTCAAAACATGACTTTGGGATCCAATGGGGTGGATCGGGTGCGTTCGTTGTGAAAACTCCGACGCGACTTCTTTGCACGAACTTGTGCATAGATCGCACCAGTTCGGCCCGTATTGCATCGAAGTTCGTGCAGTAACGAAACGGTCCGAAACGCCCCAAAACATGAGTTTGGGATCTAGTGGGGTGGATCGGGTGCGTTCGTTGTGAAAAATTCCAACGAGACCTCTTTGCACGAACTTGTGCATTGACTGCTCCAGATCGGCCCATTTTGCATCGAAGTTCGTGCGGTAATGAAACGGTTTGAAACGCCCAAAAACATGAGTTTGCAGTCAATTGGGGTGGAAAGAGTGCGTTCGTTATGAAAAATTGCGACGCGATTTCGTTACATGAACTTTTGCACTAAAGGCACCAGTTCGGCCTATTTTGCACCGAAGTTCGTGTTGTAACGAAAGAGTCCAAAACGCTCCAAAACATGAGTTTGGGATCCAATAGGGTGGATCGGGTGCGTTTGCGTTTGTTGCGAAATATTCCGGCGCGACTTCATTGCACGAACTTGTGCATTAATGGCACCAGTTCAGCCCCTTTTGCCTCGAAGTTCGTGCAGTAACGAAACAGTCCGAAACGCCTCAAAACATGACTTTGGGATACAATGGGGTGGATCGGGTGCGTCCGTTGTGAAAATTCCGACGCGACTTCTTTGCATGAACTTGTGCATAAATGGCACCAGTTCGGCCCGTATTGCATCGAAGTTCTTGCAGTAACGAAACGGTCCGAAACGCCCCAAAACATGAGTGAGGGATCTAGTGGGGTGGATCGGGGGCGTTCGTTGTGAAAGATTCCAACGAGACCTCTTTGCACGAACTTGTGCATTGACTGCTCCAGATCGGCCCATTTTGCATCGAAGTTCGTGCGGTAATGAAACGGTCCGAAACGCCCAAAAACATGAGTTTGTAGTCAATTGGGGTGGAAAGAATGCGTTCGTTATGAAAAATTGCGACGCGATTTCGTTACATGAACTTGTGCATTAATGGCACCTGTTCGGCCTATTTTGCACCGAAGTTCGCGTTGTAACGAAACAGTCCAAAACGATCCAAAACATGAGATTGGGATCCAATAGGGTGGATCGGGTGCGTTTGCGTTTGTTGCGAAATATTCCGGCGCGACTTCATTGCACGAACTTGTGCATTAATGGCACCAGTTCAGCCCGTTTTGCCTCGAAGTTCGTGCAGTAACGAAACAGTCCGAAACGCCTCAAAACATGACTTTGGGATCCAATGGGGTGGATCGGGTGCGTTCGTTGTAAAAATTCCGACGCGACTTCTTTGCACGAACTTGTGCATAAATCGCACCATTTCGGCCCGTATTGCATCAAAGTTCGTGCAGTAACGAAACGGTCCGAAACGCCCCAAAACATGAGTTTGGGATCTAGTGGGGTGGATCGGGTGCGTTCGTTGTGAAAGATTCCAACGAGACTTCTTTGCACGAACTTGTGCATTGACTGCTCCAGATCGGCCCATTTTGCATCGAAGTTCGTGCGGTAATGAAACGGTCCGAAACGCCCAAAAACATGAGTTTGGAGTCAATTGGGGTGGAAAGAATGCGTTCGTTATGAAAAATTGCGACGCGATTTCGTTACATGAACTTGTGCATTAATGGCACCTGTTCGGCCTATTTTGCACCGAAGTTCGCGTTGTAACGAAACAGTCCAAAACGATCCAAAACATGAGATTGGAATCCAATAGGGTGGATCGGGTGCGTTTGCGTTTGTTGCGAAATATTCCGGCGCGACTTCATTGCACGAACTTGTGCATTAATGGCACCAGTTCAGCCCGTTTTGCCTCGAAGTTCGTGCAGTAACGAAACAGTCCGAAACGCCTCGAAACATGACTTTGGGATCCAATGGGGTGGATCGGGTGCGTTCGTTGTGAAAACTCCGACGCGACTTCTTTGCACGAACTTGTGCATAGATCGCACCAGTTCGGCCCGTATTGCATCGAAGTTCGTGCAGTAACGAAACGGTCCGAAACGCCCCAAAACATGAGTTTGGGATCTAGTGGGGTGGATCGGGTGCGTTCGTTGTGAAAAAATCCGACGAGACTTCTTTGCACGAACATGTGCATTGACTGCTCCAGATCGGCCCATTTTGCATCGAAGTTCGTGCGGTAATGAAACGGTTTGAAACGCCCAAAAACATGAGTTTGCAGTCAATTGGGGTGGAAAGAGTGCGTTCGTTATGAAAAATTGCGACGCGATTTCGTTACATGAACTTTTGCACTAAAGGCACCAGTTCGGCCTATTTTGCACCGAAGTTCGTGTTGTAACGAAAGAGTCCAAAACGCTCGAAAACATGAGTTTGGGATCCAATAGGGTGGATCGGGTGCGTTTGCGTTTGTTGCGAAATATTCCGGCGCGACTTCATTGCACGAACTTGTGCATTAATGGCACCAGTTCAGCCCCTTTTGCCTCGAAGTTCGTGCAGTAACGAAACAGTCCGAAACGCCTCAAAACATGACTTTGGGATACAATGGGGTGGATCGGGTGCGTCCGTTGTGAAAATTCCGACGCGACTTCTTTGCATGAACTTGTGCATAAATGGCACCAGTTCGGCCCGTATTGCATCGAAGTTCTTGCAGTAACGAAACGGTCCGAAACGCCCCAAAACATGAGTGAGGGATCTAGTGGGGTGGATCGGGGGCGTTCGTTGTGAAAGATTCCAACGAGACCTCTTTGCACGAACTTGTGCATTGACTGCTCCAGATCGGCCCATTTTGCATCGAAGTTCGTGCGGTAATGAAACGGTCCGAAACGCCCAAAAACATGAGTTTGTAGTCAATTGGGGTGGAAAGAATGCGTTCGTTATGAAAAATTGCGACGCGATTTCGTTACATGAACTTGTGCATTAATGGCACCTGTTCGGCCTATTTTGCACCGAAGTTCGCGTTGTAACGAAACAGTCCAAAACGATCCAAAACATGAGATTGGGATCCAATAGGGTGGATCGGGTGCGTTTGCGTTTGTTGCGAAATATTCCGGCGCGACTTCATTGCACGAACTTGTGCATTAATGGCACCAGTTCAGCCCGTTTTGCCTCGAAGTTCGTGCAGTAACGAAACAGTCCGAAACGCCTCAAAACATGACTTTGGGATCCAATGGGGTGGATCGGGTGCGTTCGTTGTGAAAACTCCGACGCGACTTCTTTGCACGAACTTGTGCATAGATCGCACCAGTTCGGCCCGTATTGCATCGAAGTTCGTGCAGTAACGAAACGGTCCGAAACGCCCCAAAACATGAGTTTGGGATCTAGTGGGGTGGATCGGGTGCGTTCGTTGTGAAAAATTCCGACGAGACTTCTTTGCACGAACATGTGCATTGACTGCTCCAGATCGGCCCATTTTGCATCGAAGTTCGTGCGGTAATGAAACGGTTTGAAACGCCCAAAAACATGAGTTTGCAGTCAATTGGGGTGGAAAGAGTGCGTTCGTTATGAAAAATTGCGACGCGATTTCGTTACATGAACTTTTACACTAAAGGCACCAGTTCGGCCTATTTTGCACCGAAGTTCGTGTTGTAACGAAAGAGTCCAAAACGCTCCAAAACATGAGTTTGGGATCCAATAGGGTGGATCGGGTGCGTTTGCGTTTGTTGCGAAATATTCCGGCGCGACTTCATTGCACGAACTTGTGCATTAATGGCACCAGTTCAGCCCCTTTTGCCTCGAAGTTCGTGCAGTAACGAAACAGTCCGAAACGCCTCAAAACATGACTTTGGGATACAATGGGGTGGATCGGGTGCGTCCGTTGTGAAAATTCCGACGCGACTTCTTTGCATGAACTTGTGCATAAATGGCACCAGTTCGGCCCGTATTGCATCGAAGTTCTTGCAGTAACGAAACGGTCCGAAACGCCCCAAAACATGAGTGAGGGATCTAGTGGGGTGGATCGGGGGCGTTCGTTGTGAAAGATTCCAACGAGACCTCTTTGCACGAACTTGTGCATTGACTGCTCCAGATCGGCCCATTTTGCATCGAAGTTCGTGCGGTAATGAAACGGTTTGAAACGCCCAAAAACATGAGTTTGCAGTCAATTGGGGTGGAAAGAGTGCGTTCGTTATGAAAAATTGCGACGCGATTTCGTTACATGAACTTTTGCACTAAAGGCACCAGTTCGGCCTATTTTGCACCGAAGTTCGTGTTGTAACGAAAGAGTCCAAAACGCTCCAAAACATGAGTTTGGGATCCAATAGGGTGGATCGGGTGCGTTTGCGTTTGTTGCGAAATATTCCGGCGCGACTTCATTGCACGAACTTGTGCATTAATGGCACCAGTTCAGCCCCTTTTGCCTCGAAGTTCGTGCAGTAACGAAACAGTCCGAAACGCCTCAAAACATGACTTTGGGATACAATGGGGTGGATCGGGTGCGTCCGTTGTGAAAATTCCGACGCGACTTCTTTGCATGAACTTGTGCATAAATGGCACCAGTTCGGCCCGTATTGCATCGAAGTTCTTGCAGTAACGAAACGGTCCGAAACGCCCCAAAACATGAGTGAGGGATCTAGTGGGGTGGATCGGGGGCGTTCGTTGTGAAAGATTCCAACGAGACCTCTTTGCACGAACTTGTGCATTGACTGCTCCAGATCGGCCCATTTTGCATCGAAGTTCATGCGGTAATGAAACGGTCCGAAACGCCCAAAAACATGAGTTTGGAGTCAATTGGGGTGGAAAGAATGCGTTCGTTATGAAAAATTGCGACGCGATTTCGTTACATGAACTTGTGCATTAATGGCACCTGTTCGGCCTATTTTGCACCGAAGTTCGCGTTGTAACGAAACAGTCCAAAACGATCCAAAACATGAGATTGGAATCCAATAGGGTGGATCGGGTGCGTTTGCGTTTGTTGCGAAATATTCCGGCGCGACTTCATTGCACGAACTTGTGCATTAATGGCACCAGTTCAGCCCGTTTTGCCTCGAAGTTCGTGCAGTAACGAAACAGTCCGAAACGCCTCAAAACATGACTTTGGGATCCAATGGGGTGGATCGGGTGCGTTCGTTGTGAAAACTCCGACGCGACTTCTTTGCACGAACTTGTGCATAGATCGCACCAGTTCGGCCCGTATTGCATCGAAGTTCGTGCAGTAACAAAACGGTCCGAAACGCCCCAAAACATGAGTTTGGGATCTAGTGGGGTGGATCGGGTGCGTTCGTTGTGAAAAATTCCAACGAGACCTCTTTGCACGAACTTGTGCATTGACTGCTCCAGATCGGCCCATTTTGCATCGAAGTTCGTGCGGTAATGAAACGGTTTGAAACGCCCAAAAACATGAGTTTGCAGTCAATTGGGGTGGAAAGAGTGCGTTCGTTATGAAAAATTGCGACGCGATTTCGTTACATGAACTTTTGCACTAAAGGCACCAGTTCGGCCTATTTTGCACCGAAGTTCGTGTTGTAACGAAAGAGTCCAAAACGCTCCAAAACATGAGTTTGGGATCCAATAGGGTGGATCGGGTGCGTTTGCGTTTGTTGCGAAATATTCCGGCGCGACTTCATTGCACGAACTTGTGCATTAATGGCACCAGTTCGGCCCGTATTGCATCGAAGTTCTTGCAGTAACGAAACGGTCCGAAACGCCCCAAAACATGAGTGAGGGATCTAGTGGGGTGGATCGGGGGCGTTCGTTGTGAAAGATTCCAACGAGACCTCTTTGCACGAACTTGTGCATTGACTGCTCCAGATCGGCCCATTTTGCATCGAAGTTCGTGCGGTAATGAAACGGTTTGAAACGCCCAAAAACATGAGTTTGCAGTCAATTGGGGTGGAAAGAGTGCGTTCGTTATGAAAAATTGCGACGCGATTTCGTTACATGAACTTTTGCACTAAAGGCACCAGTTCGGCCTATTTTGCACCGAAGTTCGTGTTGTAACGAAAGAGTCCAAAACGCTCCAAAACATGAGTTTGGGATCCAATAGGGTGGATCGGGTGCGTTTGCGTTTGTTGCGAAATATTCCGGCGCGACTTCATTGCACGAACTTGTGCATTAATGGCACCAGTTCAGCCCCTTTTGCCTCGAAGTTCGTGCAGTAACGAAACAGTCCGAAACGCCTCAAAACATGACTTTGGGATACAATGGGGTGGATCGGGTGCGTCCGTTGTGAAAATTCCGACGCGACTTCTTTGCATGAACTTGTGCATAAATGGCACCAGTTCGGCCCGTATTGCATCGAAGTTCTTGCAGTAACGAAACGGTCCGAAACGCCCCAAAACATGAGTGAGGGATCTAGTGGGGTGGATCGGGGGCGTTCGTTGTGAAAGATTCCAACGAGACCTCTTTGCACGAACTTGTGCATTGACTGCTCCAGATCGGCCCATTTTGCATCGAAGTTCGTGCGGTAATGAAACGGTCCGAAACGCCCAAAAACATGAGTTTGTAGTCAATTGGGGTGGAAAGAATGCGTTCGTTATGAAAAATTGCGACGCGATTTCGTTACATGAACTTGTGCATTAATGGCACCTGTTCGGCCTATTTTGCACCGAAGTTCGCGTTGTAACGAAACAGTCCAAAACGATCCAAAACATGAGATTGGGATCCAATAGGGTGGATCGGGTGCGTTTGCGTTTGTTGCGAAATATTCCGGCGCGACTTCATTGCACGAACTTGTGCATTAATGGCACCAGTTCAGCCCGTTTTGCCTCGAAGTTCGTGCAGTAACGAAACAGTCCGAAACGCCTCAAAACATGACTTTGGGATCCAATGGGGTGGATCGGGTGCGTTCGTTGTAAAAATTCCGACGCGACTTCTTTGCACGAACTTGTGCATAAATCGCACCATTTCGGCCCGTATTGCATCAAAGTTCGTGCAGTAACGAAACGGTCCGAAACGCCCCAAAACATGAGTTTGGGATCTAGTGGGGTGGATCGGGTGCGTTCGTTGTGAAAGATTCCAACGAGACTTCTTTGCACGAACTTGTGCATTGACTGCTCCAGATCGGCCCATTTTGCATCGAAGTTCGTGCGGTAATGAAACGGTCCGAAACGCCCAAAAACATGAGTTTGGAGTCAATTGGGGTGGAAAGAATGCGTTCGTTATGAAAAATTGCGACGCGATTTCGTTACATGAACTTGTGCATTAATGGCACCTGTTCGGCCTATTTTGCACCGAAGTTCGCGTTGTAACGAAACAGTCCAAAACGATCCAAAACATGAGATTGGAATCCAATAGGGTGGATCGGGTGCGTTTGCGTTTGTTGCGAAATATTCCGGCGCGACTTCATTGCACGAACTTGTGCATTAATGGCACCAGTTCAGCCCGTTTTGCCTCGAAGTTCGTGCAGTAACGAAACAGTCCGAAACGCCTCGAAACATGACTTTGGGATCCAATGGGGTGGATCGGGTGCGTTCGTTGTGAAAACTCCGACGCGACTTCTTTGCACGAACTTGTGCATAGATCGCACCAGTTCGGCCCGTATTGCATCGAAGTTCGTGCAGTAACGAAACGGTCCGAAACGCCCCAAAACATGAGTTTGGGATCTAGTGGGGTGGATCGGGTGCGTTCGTTGTGAAAAAATCCGACGAGACTTCTTTGCACGAACATGTGCATTGACTGCTCCAGATCGGCCCATTTTGCATCGAAGTTCGTGCGGTAATGAAACGGTTTGAAACGCCCAAAAACATGAGTTTGCAGTCAATTGGGGTGGAAAGAGTGCGTTCGTTATGAAAAATTGCGACGCGATTTCGTTACATGAACTTTTGCACTAAAGGCACCAGTTCGGCCTATTTTGCACCGAAGTTCGTGTTGTAACGAAAGAGTCCAAAACGCTCGAAAACATGAGTTTGGGATCCAATAGGGTGGATCGGGTGCGTTTGCGTTTGTTGCGAAATATTCCGGCGCGACTTCATTGCACGAACTTGTGCATTAATGGCACCAGTTCAGCCCCTTTTGCCTCGAAGTTCGTGCAGTAACGAAACAGTCCGAAACGCCTCAAAACATGACTTTGGGATACAATGGGGTGGATCGGGTGCGTCCGTTGTGAAAATTCCGACGCGACTTCTTTGCATGAACTTGTGCATAAATGGCACCAGTTCGGCCCGTATTGCATCGAAGTTCTTGCAGTAACGAAACGGTCCGAAACGCCCCAAAACATGAGTGAGGGATCTAGTGGGGTGGATCGGGGGCGTTCGTTGTGAAAGATTCCAACGAGACCTCTTTGCACGAACTTGTGCATTGACTGCTCCAGATCGGCCCATTTTGCATCGAAGTTCGTGCGGTAATGAAACGGTCCGAAACGCCCAAAAACATGAGTTTGTAGTCAATTGGGGTGGAAAGAATGCGTTCGTTATGAAAAATTGCGACGCGATTTCGTTACATGAACTTGTGCATTAATGGCACCTGTTCGGCCTATTTTGCACCGAAGTTCGCGTTGTAACGAAACAGTCCAAAACGATCCAAAACATGAGATTGGGATCCAATAGGGTGGATCGGGTGCGTTTGCGTTTGTTGCGAAATATTCCGGCGCGACTTCATTGCACGAACTTGTGCATTAATGGCACCAGTTCAGCCCGTTTTGCCTCGAAGTTCGTGCAGTAACGAAACAGTCCGAAACGCCTCAAAACATGACTTTGGGATCCAATGGGGTGGATCGGGTGCGTTCGTTGTAAAAATTCCGACGCGACTTCTTTGCACGAACTTGTGCATAAATCGCACCATTTCGGCCCGTATTGCATCAAAGTTCGTGCAGTAACGAAACGGTCCGAAACGCCCCAAAACATGAGTTTGGGATCTAGTGGGGTGGATCGGGTGCGTTCGTTGTGAAAGATTCCAACGAGACTTCTTTGCACGAACTTGTGCATTGACTGCTCCAGATCGGCCCATTTTGCATCGAAGTTCGTGCGGTAATGAAACGGTCCGAAACGCCCAAAAACATGAGTTTGGAGTCAATTGGGGTGGAAAGAATGCGTTCGTTATGAAAAATTGCGACGCGATTTCGTTACATGAACTTGTGCATTAATGGCACCTGTTCGGCCTATTTTGCACCGAAGTTCGCGTTGTAACGAAACAGTCCAAAACGATCCAAAACATGAGATTGGAATCCAATAGGGTGGATCGGGTGCGTTTGCGTTTGTTGCGAAATATTCCGGCGCGACTTCATTGCACGAACTTGTGCATTAATGGCACCAGTTCAGCCCGTTTTGCCTCGAAGTTCGTGCAGTAACGAAACAGTCCGAAACGCCTCGAAACATGACTTTGGGATCCAATGGGGTGGATCGGGTGCGTTCGTTGTGAAAACTCCGACGCGACTTCTTTGCACGAACTTGTGCATAGATCGCACCAGTTCGGCCCGTATTGCATCGAAGTTCGTGCAGTAACGAAACGGTCCGAAACGCCCCAAAACATGAGTTTGGGATCTAGTGGGGTGGATCGGGTGCGTTCGTTGTGAAAAAATCCGACGAGACTTCTTTGCACGAACATGTGCATTGACTGCTCCAGATCGGCCCATTTTGCATCGAAGTTCGTGCGGTAATGAAACGGTTTGAAACGCCCAAAAACATGAGTTTGCAGTCAATTGGGGTGGAAAGAGTGCGTTCGTTATGAAAAATTGCGACGCGATTTCGTTACATGAACTTTTGCACTAAAGGCACCAGTTCGGCCTATTTTGCACCGAAGTTCGTGTTGTAACGAAAGAGTCCAAAACGCTCGAAAACATGAGTTTGGGATCCAATAGGGTGGATCGGGTGCGTTTGCGTTTGTTGCGAAATATTCCGGCGCGACTTCATTGCACGAACTTGTGCATTAATGGCACCAGTTCAGCCCCTTTTGCCTCGAAGTTCGTGCAGTAACGAAACAGTCCGAAACGCCTCAAAACATGACTTTGGGATACAATGGGGTGGATCGGGTGCGTCCGTTGTGAAAATTCCGACGCGACTTCTTTGCATGAACTTGTGCATAAATGGCACCAGTTCGGCCCGTATTGCATCGAAGTTCTTGCAGTAACGAAACGGTCCGAAACGCCCCAAAACATGAGTGAGGGATCTAGTGGGGTGGATCGGGGGCGTTCGTTGTGAAAGATTCCAACGAGACCTCTTTGCACGAACTTGTGCATTGACTGCTCCAGATCGGCCCATTTTGCATCGAAGTTCGTGCGGTAATGAAACGGTCCGAAACGCCCAAAAACATGAGTTTGGAGTCAATTGGGGTGGAAAGAATGCGTTCGTTATGAAAAATTGCGACGCGATTTCGTTACATGAACTTGTGCATTAATGGCACCTGTTCGGCCTATTTTGCACCGAAGTTCGCGTTGTAACGAAACAGTCCAAAACGATCCAAAACATGAGTTTGGGATCCAATAGGGTGGATCGGGTGCGTTTGCGTTTGTTGCGAAATATTCCGGCGCGACTTCATTGCACGAACTTGTGCATTAATGGCACCAGTTCAGCCCGTTTTGCCTCGAAGTTCGTGCAGTAACGAAACAGTCTGAAACGCCTCAAAACATGACTTTGGGATCCAATGGGGTGGATCGGGTGCGTTCGTTGTGAAAATTCCGACGCGACTTCTTTGCACGAACTTGTGCATAAATCGCACCATTTCGGCCCGTATTGCATCAAAGTTCGTGCAGTAACGAAACGGTCCGAAACGCCCCAAAACATGAGTTTGGGATCTAGTGGGGTGGATCGGGTGCGTTCGTTGTGAAAGATTCCAACGAGACCTCTTTGCACGAACTTGTGCATTGACTGCTCCAGATCGGCCCATTTTGCATCGAAGTTCGTGCGGTAATGAAACGGTCCGAAACGCCCAAAAACATGAGTTTGGAGTCAATTGGGGTGGAAAGAATGCGTTCGTTATGAAAAATTGCGACGCGATTTCGTTACATGAACTTGTGCATTAATGGCACCTGTTCGGCCTATTTTGCACCGAAGTTCGCGTTGTAACGAAACAGTCCAAAACGATCCAAAACATGAGATTGGAATCCAATAGGGTGGATCCGGTGCGTTTGCGTTTGTTGCGAAATATTCCGGCGCGACTTCATTGCACGAACTTGTGCATTAATGGCACCAGTTCAGCCCGTTTTGCCTCGAAGTTCGTGCAGTAACGAAACAGTCCGAAACGCCTCAAAACATGACTTTGGGATCCAATGGGGTGGATCGGGTGCGTTCGTTGTGAAAACTCCGACGCGACTTCTTTGCACGAACTTGTGCATAGATCGCACCAGTTCAGCCCGTATTGCATCGAAGTTCGTGCAGTAACGAAACGGTCCGAAACGCCCCAAAACATGAGTTTGGGATCTAGTGGGGTGGATCGGGTGCGTTTGTTGTGAAAAATTCCGACGAGACTTCTTTGCACGAACATGTGCATTGACTGCTCCAGATCGGCCCATTTTGCATCGAAGTTCGTGCGGTAATGAAACGGTTTGAAACGCCCAAAAACATGAGTTTGCAGTCAATTGGGGTGGAAAGAGTGCGTTCGTTATGAAAAATTGCGACGCGATTTCGTTACATGAACTTTTGCACTAAAGGCACCAGTTCGGCCTATTTTGCACCGAAGTTCGTGTTGTAACGAAAGAGTCCAAAACGCTCCAAAACATGAGTTTGGGATCCAATAGGGTGGATCGGGTGCGTTTGCGTTTGTTGCGAAATATTCCGGCGCGACTTCATTGCACGAACTTGTGCATTAATGGCACCAGTTCAGCCCCTTTTGCCTCGAAGTTCGTGCAGTAACGAAACAGTCCGAAACGCCTCAAAACATGACTTTGGGATACAATGGGGTGGATCGGGTGCGTCCGTTGTGAAAATTCCGACGCGACTTCTTTGCATGAACTTGTGCATAAATGGCACCAGTTCGGCCCGTATTGCATCGAAGTTCTTGCAGTAACGAAACGGTCCGAAACGCCCCAAAACATGAGTGAGGGATCTAGTGGGGTGGATCGGGGGCGTTCGTTGTGAAAGATTCCAACGAGACCTCTTTGCACGAACTTGTGCATTGACTGCTCCAGATCGGCCCATTTTGCATCGAAGTTCGTGCGGTAATGAAACGGTCCGAAACGCCCAAAAACATGAGTTTGGAGTCAATTGGGGTGGAAAGAATGCGTTCGTTATGAAAAATTGCGACGCGATTTCGTTACATGAACTTGTGCATTAATGGCACCTGTTCGGCCTATTTTGCACCGAAGTTCGCGTTGTAACGAAACAGTCCAAAACGATCCAAAACATGAGATTGGAATCCAATAGGGTGGATCGGGTGCGTTTGCGTTTGTTGCGAAATATTCCGGCGCGACTTCATTGCACGAACTTGTGCATTAATGGCACCAGTTCAGCCCGTTTTGCCTCGAAGTTCGTGCAGTAACGAAACAGTCCGAAACGCCTCAAAACATGACTTTGGGATCCAATGGGGTGGATCGGGTGCGTTCGTTGTGAAAACTCCGACGCGACTTCTTTGCACGAACTTGTGCATAGATCGCACCAGTTCGGCCCGTATTGCATCGAAGTTCGTGCAGTAACGAAACGGTCCGAAACGCCCCAAAACATGAGTTTGGGATCTAGTGGGGTGGATCGGGTGCGTTCGTTGTGAAAAATTCCGACGAGACTTCTTTGCACGAACATGTGCATTGACTGCTCCAGATCGGCCCATTTTGCATCGAAGTTCGTGCGGTAATGAAACGGTTTGAAACGCCCAAAAACATGAGTTTGCAGTCAATTGGGGTGGAAAGAGTGCGTTCGTTATGAAAAATTGCGACGCGATTTCGTTACATGAACTTTTACACTAAAGGCACCAGTTCGGCCTATTTTGCACCGAAGTTCGTGTTGTAACGAAAGAGTCCAAAACGCTCCAAAACATGAGTTTGGGATCCAATAGGGTGGATCGGGTGCGTTTGCGTTTGTTGCGAAATATTCCGGCGCGACTTCATTGCACGAACTTGTGCATTAATGGCACCAGTTCAGCCCCTTTTGCCTCGAAGTTCGTGCAGTAACGAAACAGTCCGAAACGCCTCAAAACATGACTTTGGGATACAATGGGGTGGATCGGGTGCGTCCGTTGTGAAAATTCCGACGCGACTTCTTTGCATGAACTTGTGCATAAATGGCACCAGTTCGGCCCGTATTGCATCGAAGTTCTTGCAGTAACGAAACGGTCCGAAACGCCCCAAAACATGAGTGAGGGATCTAGTGGGGTGGATCGGGGGCGTTCGTTGTGAAAGATTCCAACGAGACCTCTTTGCACGAACTTGTGCATTGACTGCTCCAGATCGGCCCATTTTGCATCGAAGTTCGTGCGGTAATGAAACGGTTTGAAACGCCCAAAAACATGAGTTTGCAGTCAATTGGGGTGGAAAGAGTGCGTTCGTTATGAAAAATTGCGACGCGATTTCGTTACATGAACTTTTGCACTAAAGGCACCAGTTCGGCCTATTTTGCACCGAAGTTCGTGTTGTAACGAAAGAGTCCAAAACGCTCCAAAACATGAGTTTGGGATCCAATAGGGTGGATCGGGTGCGTTTGCGTTTGTTGCGAAATATTCCGGCGCGACTTCATTGCACGAACTTGTGCATTAATGGCACCAGTTCAGCCCCTTTTGCCTCGAAGTTCGTGCAGTAACGAAACAGTCCGAAACGCCTCAAAACATGACTTTGGGATACAATGGGGTGGATCGGGTGCGTCCGTTGTGAAAATTCCGACGCGACTTCTTTGCATGAACTTGTGCATAAATGGCACCAGTTCGGCCCGTATTGCATCGAAGTTCTTGCAGTAACGAAACGGTCCGAAACGCCCCAAAACATGAGTGAGGGATCTAGTGGGGTGGATCGGGGGCGTTCGTTGTGAAAGATTCCAACGAGACCTCTTTGCACGAACTTGTGCATTGACTGCTCCAGATCGGCCCATTTTGCATCGAAGTTCGTGCGGTAATGAAACGGTCCGAAACGCCCAAAAACATGAGTTTGGAGTCAATTGGGGTGGAAAGAATGCGTTCGTTATGAAAAATTGCGACGCGATTTCGTTACATGAACTTGTGCATTAATGGCACCTGTTCGGCCTATTTTGCACCGAAGTTCGCGTTGTAACAAAACAGTCCAAAACGATCCAAAACATGAGATTGGAATCCAATAGGGTGGATCGGGTGCGTTTGCGTTTGTTGCGAAATATTCCGGCGCGACTTCATTGCACGAACTTGTGCATTAATGGCACCAGTTCAGCCCGTTTTGCCTCGAAGTTCGTGCAGTAACGAAACAGTCCGAAACGCCTCAAAACATGACTTTGGGATCCAATGGGGTGGATCGGGTGCGTTCGTTGTGAAAACTCCGACGCGACTTCTTTGCACGAACTTGTGCATAGATCGCACCAGTTCGGCCCGTATTGCATCGAAGTTCGTGCAGTAACGAAACGGTCCGAAACGCCCCAAAACATGAGTTTGGGATCTAGTGGGGTGGATCGGGTGCGTTCGTTGTGAAAAATTCCGACGAGACTTCTTTGCACGAACATGTGCATTGACTGCTCCAGATCGGCCCATTTTGCATCGAAGTTCGTGCGGTAATGAAACGGTTTGAAACGCCCAAAAACATGAGTTTGCAGTCAATTGGGGTGGAAAGAGTGCGTTCGTTATGAAAAATTGCGACGCGATTTCGTTACATGAACTTTTACACTAAAGGCACCAGTTCGGCCTATTTTGCACCGAAGTTCGTGTTGTAACGAAAGAGTCCAAAACGCTCCAAAACATGAGTTTGGGACCCAATAGGGTGGATCGGGTGCGTTTGCGTTTGTTGCGAAATATTCCGGCGCGACTTCATTGCACGAACTTGTGCATTAATGGCACCAGTTCAGCCCCTTTTGCCTCGAAGTTCGTGCAGTAACGAAACAGTCCGAAACGCCTCAAAACATGACTTTGGGATACAATGGGGTGGATCGGGTGCGTCCGTTGTGAAAATTCCGACGCGACTTCTTTGCATGAACTTGTGCATAAATGGCACCAGTTCGGCCCGTATTGCATCGAAGTTCTTGCAGTAACGAAACGGTCCGAAACGCCCCAAAACATGAGTGAGGGATCTAGTGGGGTGGATCGGGGGCGTTCGTTGTGAAAGATTCCAACGAGACCTCTTTGCACGAACTTGTGCATTGACTGCTCCAGATCGGCCCATTTTGCATCGAAGTTCGTGCGGTAATGAAACGGTTTGAAACGCCCAAAAACATGAGTTTGCAGTCAATTGGGGTGGAAAGAGTGCGTTCGTTATGAAAAATTGCGACGCGATTTCGTTACATGAACTTTTGCACTAAAGGCACCAGTTCGGCCTATTTTGCACCGAAGTTCGTGTTGTAACGAAAGAGTCCAAAACGCTCCAAAACATGAGTTTGGGATCCAATAGGGTGGATCGGGTGCGTTTGCGTTTGTTGCGAAATATTCCGGCGCGACTTCATTGCACGAACTTGTGCATTAATGGCACCAGTTCAGCCCCTTTTGCCTCGAAGTTCGTGCAGTAACGAAACAGTCCGAAACGCCTCAAAACATGACTTTGGGATACAATGGGGTGGATCGGGTGCGTCCGTTGTGAAAATTCCGACGCGACTTCTTTGCATGAACTTGTGCATAAATGGCACCAGTTCGGCCCGTATTGCATCGAAGTTCTTGCAGTAACGAAACGGTCCGAAACGCCCCAAAACATGAGTGAGGGATCTAGTGGGGTGGATCGGGGGCGTTCGTTGTGAAAGATTCCAACGAGACCTCTTTGCACGAACTTGTGCATTGACTGCTCCAGATCGGCCCATTTTGCATCGAAGTTCGTGCGGTAATGAAACGGTTTGAAACGCCCAAAAACATGAGTTTGCAGTCAATTGGGGTGGAAAGAGTGCGTTCGTTATGAAAAATTGCGACGCGATTTCGTTACATGAACTTTTACACTAAAGGCACCAGTTCGGCCTATTTTGCACCGAAGTTCGTGTTGTAACGAAAGAGTCCAAAACGCTCCAAAACATGAGTTTGGGATCCAATAGGGTGGATCGGGTGCGTTTGCGTTTGTTGCGAAATATTCCGGCGCGACTTCATTGCACGAACTTGTGCATTAATGGCACCAGTTCAGCCCCTTTTGCCTCGAAGTTCGTGCAGTAACGAAACAGTCCGAAACGCCTCAAAACATGACTTTGGGATACAATGGGGTGGATCGGGTGCGTCCGTTGTGAAAATTCCGACGCGACTTCTTTGCATGAACTTGTGCATAAATGGCACCAGTTCGGCCCGTATTGCATCGAAGTTCTTGCAGTAACGAAACGGTCCGAAACGCCCCAAAACATGAGTGAGGGATCTAGTGGGGTGGATCGGGGGCGTTCGTTGTGAAAGATTCCAACGAGACCTCTTTGCACGAACTTGTGCATTGACTGCTCCAGATCGGCCCATTTTGCATCGAAGTTCGTGCGGTAATGAAACGGTTTGAAACGCCCAAAAACATGAGTTTGCAGTCAATTGGGGTGGAAAGAGTGCGTTCGTTATGAAAAATTGCGACGCGATTTCGTTACATGAACTTTTGCACTAAAGGCACCAGTTCGGCCTATTTTGCACCGAAGTTCGTGTTGTAACGAAAGAGTCCAAAACGCTCCAAAACATGAGTTTGGGATCCAATAGGGTGGATCGGGTGCGTTTGCGTTTGTTGCGAAATATTCCGGCGCGACTTCATTGCACGAACTTGTGCATTAATGGCACCAGTTCAGCCCCTTTTGCCTCGAAGTTCGTGCAGTAACGAAACAGTCCGAAACGCCTCAAAACATGACTTTGGGATACAATGGGGTGGATCGGGTGCGTCCGTTGTGAAAATTCCGACGCGACTTCTTTGCATGAACTTGTGCATAAATGGCACCAGTTCGGCCCGTATTGCATCGAAGTTCTTGCAGTAACGAAACGGTCCGAAACGCCCCAAAACATGAGTGAGGGATCTAGTGGGGTGGATCGGGGGCGTTCGTTGTGAAAGATTCCAACGAGACCTCTTTGCACGAACTTGTGCATTGACTGCTCCAGATCGGCCCATTTTGCATCGAAGTTCGTGCGGTAATGAAACGGTCCGAAACGCCCAAAAACATGAGTTTGGAGTCAATTGGGGTGGAAAGAATGCGTTCGTTATGAAAAATTGCGACGCGATTTCGTTACATGAACTTGTGCATTAATGGCACCTGTTCGGCCTATTTTGCACCGAAGTTCGCGTTGTAACGAAACAGTCCAAAACGATCCAAAACATGAGATTGGAATCCAATAGGGTGGATCGGGTGCGTTTGCGTTTGTTGCGAAATATTCCGGCGCGACTTCATTGCACGAACTTGTGCATTAATGGCACCAGTTCAGCCCGTTTTGCCTCGAAGTTCGTGCAGTAACGAAACAGTCCGAAACGCCTCAAAACATGACTTTGGGATCCAATGGGGTGGATCGGGTGCGTTCGTTGTGAAAACTCCGACGCGACTTCTTTGCACGAACTTGTGCATAGATCGCACCAGTTCGGCCCGTATTGCATCGAAGTTCGTGCAGTAACGAAACGGTCCGAAACGCCCCAAAACATGAGTTTGGGATCTAGTGGGGTGGATCGGGTGCGTTCGTTGTGAAAAATTCCGACGAGACTTCTTTGCACGAACATGTGCATTGACTGCTCCAGATCGGCCCATTTTGCATCGAAGTTCGTGCGGTAATGAAACGGTTTGAAACGCCCAAAAACATGAGTTTGCAGTCAATTGGGGTGGAAAGAGTGCGTTCGTTATGAAAAATTGCGACGCGATTTCGTTACATGAACTTTTACACTAAAGGCACCAGTTCGGCCTATTTTGCACCGAAGTTCGTGTTGTAACGAAAGAGTCCAAAACGCTCCAAAACATGAGTTTGGGATCCAATAGGGTGGATCGGGTGCGTTTGCGTTTGTTGCGAAATATTCCGGCGCGACTTCATTGCACGAACTTGTGCATTAATGGCACCAGTTCAGCCCCTTTTGCCTCGAAGTTCGTGCAGTAACGAAACAGTCCGAAACGCCTCAAAACATGACTTTGGGATACAATGGGGTGGATCGGGTGCGTCCATTGTGAAAATTCCGACGCGACTTCTTTGCATGAACTTGTGCATAAATGGCACCAGTTCGGCCCGTATTGCATCGAAGTTCTTGCAGTAACGAAACGGTCCGAAACGCCCCAAAACATGAGTGAGGGATCTAGTGGGGTGGATCGGGGGCGTTCGTTGTGAAAGATTCCAACGAGACCTCTTTGCACGAACTTGTGCATTGACTGCTCCAGATCGGCCCATTTTGCATCGAAGTTCGTGCGGTAATGAAACGGTCCGAAACGCCCAAAAACATGAGTTTGGAGTCAATTGGGGTGGAAAGAATGCGTTCGTTATGAAAAATTGCGACGCGATTTCGTTACATGAACTTGTGCATTAATGGCACCTGTTCGGCCTATTTTGCACCGAAGTTCGCGTTGTAACGAAACAGTCCAAAACGATCCAAAACATGAGATTGGAATCCAATAGGGTGGATCGGGTGCGTTTGCGTTTGTTGCGAAATATTCCGGCGCGACTTCATTGCACGAACTTGTGCATTAATGGCACCAGTTCAGCCCGTTTTGCCTCGAAGTTCGTGCAGTAACGAAACAGTCCGAAACGCCTCAAAACATGACTTTGGGATCCAATGGGGTGGATCGGGTGCGTTCGTTGTGAAAACTCCGACGCGACTTCTTTGCACGAACTTGTGCATAGATCGCACCAGTTCGGCCCGTATTGCATCGAAGTTCGTGCAGTAACGAAACGGTCCGAAACGCCCCAAAACATGAGTGAGGGATCTAGTGGGGTGGATCGGGGGCGTTCGTTGTGAAAGATTCCAACGAGACCTCTTTGCACGAACTTGTGCATTGACTGCTCCAGATCGGCCCATTTTGCATCGAAGTTCGTGCGGTAATGAAACGGTCCGAAACGCCCAAAAACATGAGTTTGTAGTCAATTGGGGTGGAAAGAATGCGTTCGTTATGAAAAATTGCGACGCGATTTCGTTACATGAACTTGTGCATTAATGGCACCTGTTCGGCCTATTTTGCACCGAAGTTCGCGTTGTAACGAAACAGTCCAAAACGATCCAAAACATGAGATTGGGATCCAATAGGGTGGATCGGGTGCGTTTGCGTTTGTTGCGAAATATTCCGGCGCGACTTCATTGCACGAACTTGTGCATTAATGGCACCAGTTCAGCCCGTTTTGCCTCGAAGTTCGTGCTGTAACGAAACAGTCCGAAACGCCTCAAAACATGACTTTGGGATCCAATGGGGTGGATCGGGTGCGTTCGTTGTAAAAATTCCGACGCGACTTCTTTGCACGAACTTGTGCATAAATCGCACCATTTCGGCCCGTATTGCATCAAAGTTCGTGCAGTAACGAAACGGTCCGAAACGCCCCAAAACATGAGTTTGGGATCTAGTGGGGTGGATCGGGTGCGTTCGTTGTGAAAAATTCCGACGAGACTTCTTTGCACGAACTTGTGCATTGACTGCTCCAGATCAGCCCATTTTGCATCGAAGTTCGTGCGGTAATGAAACGGTCCGAAACGCCCAAAAACATGAGTTTGCAGTCAATTGGGGTGGAAAGAGTGCGTTCGTTATGAAAAATTGCGACGCGATTTCGTTACATGAACTTGTGCATTAATGGCACCTGTTCGGCCTATTTTGCACCGAAGTTCGCGTTGTAACGAAACAGTCCAAAACGCTCCAAAACATGAGATTGGGATCCAATCGGGTGGATCGGGTGCGTTTGCGTTTGTTGCGAAATATTCCAGCGCGACTTCATTGCACGAACTTGTGCATTAATGGCACCAGTTCAGCCCGTTTTGCCTTGAAGTTCGTGCAGTAACGAAACAGTCCGAAACGCCTCAAAACATGACTTTGGGATCCAATGGGGTGGATCGGGTGCGTTCGTTGTGAAAACTCCGACGCGACTTCTTTGCACGAACTTGTGCATAGATCGCACCAGTTCGGCCCGTATTGCATCGAAGTTCGTGCAGTAACGAAACGGTCCGAAACGCCCCAAAACATGAGTTTGGGATCTAGTGGGGTGGATCGGGTGCGTTCGTTGTGAAAAATTCCGACGAGACTTCTTTGCACGAACATGTGCATTGACTGCTCCAGATCGGCCCATTTTGCATCGAAGTTCGTGCGGTAATGAAACGGTTTGAAACGCCCAAAAACATGAGTTTGCAGTCAATTGGGGTGGAAAGAGTGCGTTCGTGATGAAAAATTGCGACGCGATTTCGTTACATGAACTTTTGCACTAAAGGCACCAGTTCGGCCTATTTTGCACCGAAGTTCGTGTTGTAACGAAAGAGTCCAAAACGCTCCAAAACATGAGTTTGGGATCCAATAGGGTGGATCGGGTGCGTTTGCGTTTGTTGCGAAATATTCCGGCGCGACTTCATTGCACGAACTTGTGCATTAATGGCACCAGTTCAGCCCCTTTTACCTCGAAGTTCGTGCAGTAACGAAACAGTCCGAAACGCCTCAAAACATGACTTTGGGATACAATGGGGTGGATCGGGTGCGTCCGTTGTGAAAATTCCGACGCGACTTCTTTGCATGAACTTGTGCATAAATGGCACCAGTTCGGCCCGTATTGCATCGAAGTTCTTGCAGTAACGAAACGGTCCGAAACGCCCCAAAACATGAGTGAGGGATCTAGTGGGGTGGATTGGGGGGTTCGTTGTGAAAGATTCCAACGAGACTTCTTTGCACGAACTTGTGCATTGACTGCTCCAGATCGGCCCATTTTGCATCGAAGTTCGTGCGGTAATGAAACGGTCCGAAACGCCAAAAAACATGAGTTTGTAGTCAATTGGGGTGGAAAGAATGCGTTCGTTATGAAAAATTGCGACGCGATTTCGTTACATGAACTTGTGCATTAATGGCACCTGTTCGGCCTATTTTGCACCGAAGTTCGCGTTGTAACGAAACAGTCCAAAACGATCCAAAACATGAGATTGGGATCCAATAGGGTGGATCGGGT
The DNA here is from genome assembly GCA_032594955.1 of Panicum miliaceum. Lineage (NCBI taxonomy): Eukaryota > Viridiplantae > Streptophyta > Magnoliopsida > Poales > Poaceae > Panicum > Panicum miliaceum. The sequence continues at coordinate 10,466,306 of CM064070.1, forward strand.
GCGTTTGCGTTTGTTGCGAAATATTCCGGCGCGACTTCATTGCACGAACTTGTGCATTAATGGCACCAGTTCAGCCCGTTTTGCCTCGAAGTTCGTGCAGTAACGAAACAGTCCGAAACGCCTCAAAACATGACTTTGGGATCCAATGGGGTGGATCGGGTGCGTTCGTTGTGAAAATTCCGACGCGACTTCTTTGCACGAACTTGTGCATAAATCGCACCATTTCGGCCCGTATTGCATCAAAGTTCGTGCAGTAACGAAACGGTCCGAAACGCCCCAAAACATGAGTTTGGTGATGAGGACACCAACACCAACGATACATCCACTCCGACACAAGTACCTATTGCTGGTCCTATTACTCGTGCTCGTGCGCATCAACTTAATCATCAGGTGAGTTCAAATCTAAGCTCAGGTGCATCATGTTTAGACCATGGAGACCCGTGTACTCTTGTTTTTCTTAGGAACCAAGGAGGCGGCCGAAAGGGAAACGGATTCGCGCAAGCTGGATTCGGACTGCAGAACAGTACCAACTTGTGACGGACACCACGGTCGCATATGAACTCGGATTGGGGCGTTCAAGTACTTCGTGGAAAGCTTATGAAGTCTTCTTTCAAACGGATCCGGCCTCATAGCCATATCTATTACGAGTCGGCCGCAATCGTTAAATTAATACAGAGTCCTTTTCTGCCCATGGTGCTGCGTCACCCTGTTTTGGTCCAATGGGCCGTGTATCAAGTTGAGTCCATTACGGACGCGTCCTAGGGTTGGAGTACGACCCCAACACCCCTGTGGTCGTCCTCCCACGTACTTATACCCCTTAGCCGCCGCCAAGGATGCTTGGGTTTTGTTTAGATCAAGTTTAGCCTTCGCTACTTGCTTGCAAGCGCGCGTGCTGGATTAGCCGCCCGTCTTCTTGTCTTCGGAACCCCACCATTATTGAGATTGCGTGTGAAACCTTCATTTATATCTAGTAAATTCAGTACTTGTCATACTTGTTCTTGCTAGTTCTTCGATTGCTTGCAGGACGAGTGCCCTAGTGGCCGGGTGCCGCGCTCCACAAGATCGCGACAGCCATTGGAGGGGGTGTATCGGTTGCTAAGGCGCAGCTTGGAAGGCTGTAGTCGGGCCGTGAACGTCGCCTCCATCGACCAATCGAGTTATCCACGCCTCTCATCGAAAGATCGGGAATCAAACCTTAGCGGGTCGCCATTAGTTGGTAATCAGAGCAAGGTTTATCGGTGAGAGACTTCTAATTCTTCGCTGTTTTATTTTTCCTATAGTCCAGAAAAGCCAAAAAAAATAGTAGATTAGTTTACCTTCAGTCCTATAAACTCGTTTGAGCCTTTGCTAGCACTGCTTAGTTAGGGCTTGTTGAATTTTTGGTTGCATCGGTTGCGTCGAGTTGCTGGTCTTAGTTTTAGTCCTTTAGAGTTTCGAGTTCTTGTCACGTTCTAGTCACAACCGTGCGCTACCATACATACTCCGTGTTGGTGGAATCCGAGTTAGATTCTGTGTTGGTTTGTGACCGAATCGCACGCGGTGCTGTGATTCGAGTAGGGATCGATTTCCTAGTCCCAATTGGTTATTGTGCCGTGTTATAAAATTCCATTGCTTTTCGCACTTGTACTGCATATTTTGTAACGCTCCAGAAAGGCAGAAGTAGTCTCGGCTTACTCAAACCACAACTTTTCACGAATACATATAGCCTCGGCTTACTCCAGAGAGAGAGAGAGAGAGAGAAAAGTTTGTGTGCTGTGTGGCTCTTTTGAAGTCTTTTAGGTTATATAATCAGTTTTGAGGATCCCCTGAAAAAAAAAAGAAAAAAAAAAGAAAAAAAAAGAAGAAGAAGAAAAAGAGGGGAAGAAAAAGGGGCTGTTCTTTGTGCATCTTTTTTGTTCTTCGGTGGTGTCTCGTGACTTCATTTGTGTCCAGGCTCGCGTCTCTAGCACGGTCTAGGCTAGGACCAGCATAGTACCGCCGTTGAACGATTTTTCAGCTTGCTTTTGTAACTAACGTGGTGCTAGTTCATCCTTGCTTCAGCCCACCTATAGCTCCACATATCCGACTACAGCTTGACAGGTCCTGTTGTTGCGGCACCGATACACTTCATCCCACGGTTGCAGACTTGTTGGTTGTCGTCCCCTCCTGTTGAGCAAGGTAAGAATTGGTAAGAGCTTGTGTAACAGGTTGAGTGTGAGCGCCTTGCAGTAGCTACATCCCATTAGTTGTAGGATCTTATTTCTTCACCTATTTTCGTGTTTCCTTTGTTCATCTAACCATGACAGGATCAGAGGGTGATGGGAGTTTAGGTCACTCTCCTCGTACAAAGGGAATCATACAACATTTTGAAAATAAGATGAGGAGGCATGTAGATGGGCTTGCTGAAGATATGCTGGTGTCAAATGATAAGATTGGGCAGTTGGAGGCCACGCAGCTTGCCACCAACACCAAGCTTACAAGGCTGGAGACGTCGGTCGCTCATATTGACCAAAGCCTTGCTGCTCTTTTGAGGCGTTTTGATGAGATGCATGCCAGAACTGCAAATGGGCATGAGGGAGAAAACAAGAAGGATGAGCGTGTCGAGGATAATTGGGATGATTATGTCGCTGATACTGAACTAGATGACCAAGATGCTCCTAGTCGCCGACGACTGCGAACTAATCGGAGAGGTATGGGTGGACATCGACGACGTGAGGTACATAATAATGATGATGCTTTCAGTAAAATAAAATTTAAGATACCTTCTTTTGATGGAAAATACGATCCTGATGCATACATTACTTGGGAAATTGCTGTTGATCAAAAGTTTGCATGTCATGAATTTCCAGAGAATATACGTGTTAGGGCTGCTACTAGTGAATTTACTGATTTTGCCTCTGTTTGGTGGATAGAACATGCTAAGAAAAATCCTAATAATATTCCACAAACCTGGGATGCCTTGAAACGGGTCATGCGGGCTAGATTTGTTCCTTCTTACTATGCGCGTGATCTGTTACATAGATTACAACAATTGAGACAGGGTAATAAAAGTGTAGAAGAATACTATCAGGAATTACAAATGGGTGTGTTGCGTTGTAATTTAGTGGAGGATGAGGAACCTGCTATGGCTAGATTTTTAGGAGGTTTGAATCGAGAAATTCAGGACATTCTTGCTTATAAAGATTATACTAACGTAACCCGTTTGTTCCATCTTGCTTGTAAAGCTGAAAGGGAAGTGCTGGGACGACGTGCTAGTACAAGAACTAATATTTCTGCAGGAAAACCTTCATCATGGCAGCCGCGCACATCTACCTCATTGACCGGACGAGCTCCTGCACCTTCTACATTCCCGAGTCGGTCGACAATACCCGCTCCATCCAACGATAAGACACGTGCTCCCCCGACAAATTCAGCAACCACGACTGTCCAGAAACCAGCCACGAGTGCATCTTCGGTTGCCTCCACGGGAAGGACAAGAGATATTCAGTGCCATCGATGCAAGGGCTTTGGCCACGTGCAACGTGACTGCCCTAACAAGCGCGTTTTGGTGGTCAAAGGAGATGGTGGGTATTCCTCTGCTAGTGATTTTGATGAAGATACACTTGCTTTGCTTGCTGCTGACCATGCAGGTACTAAGGAACAACCAGAAGAGCAGATTGGTGCAGAGGATGCAGATCATTATGAGAGCCTCATTGTGCAGCGTGTACTTAGTGCACAAATGGAAAAGGCGGAGCAAAATCAACGGCATACACTATTCCAAACAAAGTGTGTTATTAAAGAGCGTTCATGCCGTTTGATAATTGATGGAGGTAGCTGCAACAACTTGGCTAGCAGCGATATGGTCGAGAAGCTTGCACTTACAACAAAACCGCACCCACATCCATATCACATTCGGTGGCTCAACAATAGTGGTAAGGTCAAGGTAACGAGATTGGTACGAATTAATTTCGCTATTGGTTCATATCATGATGTTGTTGAATGCGATGTTGTGCCTATGGAAGCTTGTCATATTCTGCTAGGTAGACCATGGCAATTTGATACCGATAGCATGCATCATGGTAGATCAAATCAATATTCTCTTATACATCATGATAAGAAAATCGTTTTGCTTCCTATGTCACCTGAATCTATTGTGCGTGATGATGTTGCTAAAGCTAAGAGAACTAAAGCTGAGATCGATAAGAATGCCAAATCTGTTAGTAGCAGGGAAGATGAGATAAGATTGAAAGGACATTGCTTGCTTGCTACTAAGTCTGATATTAATGAATTGATTGCTTCCACTTCTGTTGCCTATGCTTTGGTGTGCAAGAATGCTTTGATTTCAGTTCACGATATGCAGCATTCTTTGCCCCCGGCTGTTGCTAACCTTTTGCAGGAGTATTCTGATGTGTTTCCAAGTGAGATACCAGCGGGGCTGCCACCGATACGAGGGATTGAGCACCAAATTGACCTTATTCCTGGTGCATCATTGCCAAACCGTGCGCCATACAGGACAAATCCGGAAGAAACTAAGGAAATTCAGCGACAAGTGCAAGAACTACTCGACAAAGGTTATGTGCGTGAGTCTCTTAGTCCTTGTGCTGTTCCAGTTATTTTAGTGCCTAAAAAGGATGGAACATGGCGTATGTGTGTTGATTGTAGGGCTATTAATAATATTACAATTCGATATCGACACCCTATCCCTCGTTTGGATGATATGCTTGATGAATTGAGTGGTGCTATTGTGTTTTCCAAAGTTGATTTGCGTAGTGGGTACCACCAGATTCGTATGAAATTGGGAGATGAATGGAAAACTGCTTTCAAAACTAAGTTCGGGTTATATGAGTGGTTAGTCATGCCTTTTGGGTTAACTAATGCACCGAGTACTTTCATGAGATTAATGAATGAGGTTCTGCGTGCTTTCATTGGGAAATTTGTTGTTGTCTACTTTGATGATATATTGATTTACAGCAAATCTTTCGATGAACATCTTGATCACTTACGTGCTGTTTTTAATGCTTTACGAGATGCACGTTTATTTGGTAACCTTGAGAAGTGCACCTTTTGCACCGATCGAGTGTCTTTTCTTGGCTATGTCGTGACTCCACAGGGAATCGAGGTTGATCAAGCCAAGGTGGAAGCTATACATGGATGGCCTATACCGAAGACTATCACGCAAGTGCGGAGTTTCCTAGGACTTGCTGGTTTCTATCGTCGTTTTGTGAAGGACTTCAGCACCATTGCCGCGCCTTTGAATGAGCTTACAAAGAAGGGAGTGCCTTTTAGTTGGGGTAAAACACAAGAGAACTCCTTCAACACGCTGAAAGATAAGTTGACACATGCACCTCTCCTCCAACTCCCTGATTTTAATAAAACCTTTGAGCTTGAATGTGATGCTAGTGGCATTGGTTTGGGTGGTGTGTTGTTACAAGAAGGCAAACCTATTGCTTATTTCAGTGAAAAATTGAGCGGGCCTGTTCTGAATTATTCTACTTATGATAAGGAATTGTATGCTCTTGTTCGCACATTAGAAACATGGCAGCACTATCTATGGCCCAAAGAGTTTGTTATTCATTCAGATCATGAATCTTTAAAACATATTCGTAGTCAAGGAAAATTGAACCGTAGACATGCTAAGTGGGTTGAATTTATTGAATCTTTTCCTTATATTATTAAGCACAAGAAAGGGAAAGAGAATATAATTGCTGATGCATTGTCTAGGAGATACACCTTGTTGAACCAACTTGATTACAAAATATTTGGATTGGAAACGATTAAAGATCAATATGTTAATGATGCTGATTTTAAAGATGTGTTGCTGCATTGTAAAGAGGGGAAGGGATGGAACAAATTCATCGTTAGTGATGGGTTTGTCTTTAGAGCTAACAAGCTATGCATTCCAGCTAGCTCCGTTCGCTTGTTATTGTTGCAGGAAGCGCATCGAGGTGGCTTAATGGGGCATTTTGGAGCAAAGAAAATGGAAGATATACTTGCTGGTCATTTCTTTTGGCCAAAGATGAGAAGAGATGTGGAGAGATTTGTTGCTCGCTGCACGACATGTCAAAAGGCTAAATCACGATTGAATCCACATGGTTTGTATTTGCCTCTACCTGTTCCTAGTGCTCCTTGGGAAGATATTTCTATGGATTTTGTGTTAGGATTGCCTAGGACTAGGAAGGGACGTGATAGTGTGTTTGTGGTTGTTGATAGATTTTCTAAGATGGCCCATTTCATACCATGTCATAAAACTGATGATGCTTCTCACATTGCTGATTTGTTCTTTCGGGAAATTGTTCGTTTGCATGGTGTGCCCAACACAATTGTTTCTGATCGTGATGCTAAATTTCTTAGTTATTTTTGGAAGACTTTATGGGCTAAATTGGGAACTAAATTGTTGTTTTCTACTACATGTCATCCGCAAACTGATGGTCAAACTGAAGTGGTTAATAGGACTTTGTCTACTATGTTAAGGGCTGTTTTAAAGAAGAACATTAAGATGTGGGAAGATTGTTTGCCTCATATTGAATTCGCTTATAATCGATCGCTGCATTCTACTACAAAGATGTGCCCATTTCAGATTGTATATGGTTTCTTGCCTCGTGCTCCTATTGATTTAATGCCTTTGCCATTTTCTGAAAAAACGAATTTTGATGCTACTAAGCGTGCCGAATTGATGTTAAAACTGCATGAAACAGCTAAAGAAAACATAGAGCGCATGAATGCTAAATACAAGATTGCTGGTGATAAAGGTAGGAAGGAACTAAAGTTTGAACCTGGAGATTTAGTTTGGCTGCATTTGAGAAAGGAAAGGTTTCCTGAATTGAGAAAATCTAAATTGCTACCTCGGGCTGATGGACCATTTAAAGTGCTAGAGAAAGTCAATGATAATGCATATAAGCTCGATCTGCCTGCGGATTTTGGGGTTAGTCCCACATTTAACATTGCAGATTTGAAGCCATATTTGGGAGAGGAAGATGAGCTTGAGTCGAGGACGACTCAAATGCAAGAAGGGGAGGATGATGAGGACACCAACACCAACGATACATCCACTCCGACACAAGTACCTATTGCTGGTCCTATTACTCGTGCTCGTGCGCATCAACTTAATCATCAGGTGAGTTCAAATCTAAGCTCAGGTGCATCATGTTTAGACCATGGAGACCCGTGTACTCTTGTTTTGCTTAGGAACCAAGGAGGCGGCCGAAAGGGAAACGGATTCGCGCAAGCTGGATTCGGACTGCAGAACAGTACCAACTTGTGACGGACACCACGGTCGCATATGAACTCGGATTGGGGCGTTCAAGTACTTCGTGGAAAGCTTATGAAGTCTTCTTTCAAATGGATCCGGCCTCATAGCCATATCTATTACGAGTCGGCCGCAATCGTTAAATTAATACAGAGTCCTTTTCTGCCCATGGTGCTGCGTCACCCTGTTTTGGTCCAATGGGCCGTGTATCAAGTTGAGTCCATTACGGACGCGTCCTAGGGTTGGAGTACGACCCCAACACCCCTGTGGTCGTCCTCCCACGTACTTATACCCCTTAGCCGCCACCAAGGATGCTTGGGTTTTGTTTAGATCAAGTTTAGCCTTCGCTACTTGCTTGCAAGCGCGCGTGCTGGATTAGCCGCCCGTCTTCTTGTCTTCGGAACCCCACCATTATTGAGATTGCGTGTGAAACCTTCATTTATATCTAGTAAATTCAGTACTTGTCATACTTGTTCTTGCTAGTTCTTCGATTGCTTGCAGGACGAGTGCCCTAGTGGCCGGGTGCCGCGCTCCACAAGATCGCGACAGCCATTGGAGGGGGTGTATCGGTTGCTAAGGCGCAGCTTGGAAGGCTGTAGTCGGGCCGTGAACGTCGCCTCCATCGACCAATCGAGTTATCCACGCCTCTCATCGAAAGATCGGGAATCAAACCTTAGCGGGTCGCCATTATTTGGGATCTAGTGGGGTGGATCGGGTGCGTTCGTTGTGAAAAATTCCGACGAGACTTCTTTGCACGAACTTGTGCATTGACTGCTCCAGATCAGCCCATTTTGCATCGAAGTTCGTGCGGTAATGAAACGGTCCGAAACGCCCAAAAACATGAGTTTGCAGTCAATTGGGGTGGAAAGAGTGCGTTCGTTATGAAAAATTGCGACGCGATTTCGTTACATGAACTTGTGCATTAATGGCACCTGTTCGGCCTATTTTGCACCGAAGTTCGCGTTGTAACGAAACAGTCCAAAATGCTCCAAAACATGAGATTGGGATCCAATCGGGTGGATCGGGTGCGTTTGTGTTTGTTGCGAAATATTCCAGCGCGACTTCATTGCACGAACTTGTGCATTAATGGCACCAGTTCAGCCCGTTTTGCCTCGAAGTTCGTGCAGTAACGAAACAGTCCGAAACGCCTCAAAACATGACTTTGGGATCCAATGGGGTGGATCGGGTGCGTTCGTTGTGAAAACTCCGACGCGACTTCTTTGCACGAACTTGTGCATAGATCGCACCAGTTCGGCCCGTATTGCATCGAAGTTTGTGCAGTAACGAAACGGTCCGAAACGCCCCAAAACATGAGTTTGGGATCTAGTGGGGTGGATCGGGTGCGTTCGTTGTGAAAAATTCCGACGAGACTTCTTTGCACGAACATGTGCATTGACTGCTCCAGATTGGCCCATTTTGCATCGAAGTTCGTGCGGTAATGAAACGGTTTGAAACGCCCAAAAACATGAGTTTGCAGTCAATTGGGGTGGAAAGAGTGCGTTCCTTATGAAAAATTGCGACGCGATTTCGTTACATGAACTTTTGCACTAAAGGCACCAGTTCGGCCTATTTTGCACCGAAGTTCGTGTTGTAACGAAAGAGTCCAAAACGCTCCAAAACATGAGTTTGGGATCCAATAGGGTGGATCGGGTGCGTTTGCGTTTGTTGCGAAATATTCCGGCGCGACTTCATTGCACGAACTTGTGCATTAATGGCACCAGTTCAGCCCGTTTTGCCTCGAAGTTCGTGCAGTAACGAAACAGTCCGAAACGCCTCAAAACATGACTTTGGGATACAATGGGGTGGATCGGGTGCGTCCGTTGTGAAAATTCCGACGCGACTTCTTTGCATGAACTTGTGCATAAATGGCACCAGTTCGGCCCGTATTGCATCGAAGTTCTTGCAGTAACGAAACGGTCCGAAACGCCCCAAAACATGAGTGAGGGATCTAGTGGGGTGGATTGGGGGCGTTCGTTGTGAAAGATTCCAACGAGACTTCTTTGCACGAACATGTGCATTGACTGCTCCAGAACGGCCCATTTTGCATCGAAGTTCGGGCGGTAATGAAACGGTCCGAAACGCCCAAAAACATGAGTTTGTAGTCAATTGGGGTGGAAAGAATGCGTTCGTTATGAAAAATTGCGACGCGATTTCGTTACATGAACTTGTGCATTAATGGCACCTGTTCGGTCTATTTTGCACCGAAGTTCGCGTTGTAACGAAACAGTCCAAAACGATCCAAAACATGAGATTGGGATCCAATAGGGTGGATCGGGTGCGTTTGCGTTTGTTGCGAAATATTCCGGCGCGACTTCATTGCACGAACTTGTGCATTAATGGCACCAGTTCAGCCCGTTTTGCCTCGAAGTTCGTGCAGTAACGAAACAGTCCGAAACGCCTCAAAACATGACTTTGGGATCCAATGGGGTGGATCGGGTGCGTTCGTTGTAAAAATTCCGACGCGACTTCTTTGCACGAACTTGTGCATAAATCGCACCATTTCGGCCCGTATTGCATCAAAGTTCGTGCAGTAACGAAACGGTCCGAAACGCCCCAAAACATGAGTTTGGGATCTAGTGGGGTGGATCGGGTGCGTTCGTTGTGAAAAATTCCGACGAGACTTCTTTGCACGAACTTGTGCATTGACTGCTCCAGATCAGCCCATTTTGCATCGAAGTTCGTGCGGTAATGAAACGGTCCGAAACGCCCAAAAACATGAGTTTGCAGTCAATTGGGGTGGAAAGAGTGCGTTCGTTATGAAAAATTGCGACGCGATTTCGTTACATGAACTTGTGCATTAATGGCACCTGTTCGGCCTATTTTGCACCGAAGTTCGCGTTGTAACGAAACAGTCCAAAACGCTCCAAAACATGAGATTGGGATCCAATCGGGTGGATCGGGTGCGTTTGCGTTTGTTGCGAAATATTCCAGCGCGACTTCATTGCACGAACTTGTGCATTAATGGCACCAGTTCAGCCCGTTTTGCCTCGAAGTTCGTGCAGTAACGAAACAGTCCGAAACGCCTCAAAACATGACTTTGGGATCCAATGGGGTGGATCGGGTGCGTTCGTTGTGAAAACTCCGACGCGACTTCTTTGCACGAACTTGTGCATAGATCGCACCAGTTCGGCCCGTATTGCATCGAAGTTTGTGCAGTAACGAAACGGTCCGAAACGCCCCAAAACATGAGTTTGGGATCTAGTGGGGTGGATCGGGTGCGTTCGTTGTGAAAAATTCCGACGAGACTTCTTTGCACGAACATGTGCATTGACTGCTCCAGATCGGCCCATTTTGCATCGAAGTTCGTGCGGTAATGAAACGGTTTGAAACGCCCAAAAACATGAGTTTGCAGTCAATTGGGGTGGAAAGAGTGCGTTCCTTATGAAAAATTGCGACGCGATTTCGTTACATGAACTTTTGCACTAAAGGCACCAGTTCGGCCTATTTTGCACCGAAGTTCGTGTTGTAACGAAAGAGTCCAAAACGCTCCAAAACATGAGTTTGGGATCCAATAGGGTGGATCGGGTGCGTTTGCGTTTGTTGCGAAATATTCCGGCGCGACTTCATTGCACGAACTTGTGCATTAATGGCACCAGTTCAGCCCGTTTTGCCTCGAAGTTCGTGCAGTAACGAAACAGTCCGAAACGCCTCAAAACATGACTTTGGGATACAATGGGGTGGATCGGGTGCGTCCGTTGTGAAAATTCCGACGCGACTTCTTTGCATGAACTTGTGCATAAATGGCACCAGTTCGGCCCGTATTGCATCGAAGTTCTTGCAGTAACGAAACGGTCCGAAACGCCCCAAAACATGAGTGAGGGATCTAGTGGGGTGGATCGGGGGCGTTCGTTGTGAAAGATTCCAACGAGACCTCTTTGCACGAACTTGTGCATTGACTGCTCCAGATCGGCCCATTTTGCATCGAAGTTCGTGCGGTAATGAAACGGTCCGAAACGCCCAAAAACATGAGTTTGTAGTCAATTGGGGTGGAAAGAATGCGTTCGTTATGAAAAATTGCGACGCGATTTCGTTACATGAACTTGTGCATTAATGGCACCTGTTCGGCCTATTTTGCACCGAAGTTCGCGTTGTAACGAAACAGTCCAAAACGATCCAAAACATGAGATTGGGATCCAATAGGGTGGATCGGGTGCGTTTGCGTTTGTTGCGAAATATTCCGGCGCGACTTCATTGCACGAACTTGTGCATTAATGGCACCAGTTCAACCCGTTTTGCCTCGAAGTTCGTGCAGTAACGAAACAGTCCGAAACGCCTCAAAACATGACTTTGGGATCCAATGGGGTGGATCGGGTGCGTTCGTTGTAAAAATTCCGACGCGACTTCTTTGCACGAACTTGTGCATAAATCGCACCATTTCGGCCCGTATTGCATCAAAGTTCGTGCAGTAACGAAACGGTCCGAAACGCCCCAAAACATGAGTTTGGGATCTAGTGGGGTGGATCGGGTGCGTTCGTTGTGAAAAATTCCGACGAGACTTCTTTGCACGAACTTGTGCATTGACTGCTCCAGATCAGCCCATTTTGCATCGAAGTTCGTGCGGTAATGAAACGGTCCGAAACGCCCAAAAACATGAGTTTGCAGTCAATTGGGGTGGAAAGAGTGCGTTCGTTATGAAAAATTGCGACGCGATTTCGTTACATGAACTTGTGCATTAATGGCACCTGTTCGGCCTATTTTGCACCGAAGTTCGCGTTGTAACGAAACAGTCCAAAACGCTCCAAAACATGAGATTGGGATCCAATCGGGTGGATCGGGTGCGTTTGCGTTTGTTGCGAAATATTCCAGCGCGACTTCATTGCACGAACTTGTGCATTAATGGCACCAGTTCAGCCCGTTTTGCCTCGAAGTTCGTGCAGTAACGAAACAGTCCGAAACGCCTCAAAACATGACTTTGGGATCCAATGGGGTGGATCGGGTGCGTTCGTTGTGAAAACTCCGACGCGACTTCTTTGCACGAACTTGTGCATAGATCGCACCAGTTCGGCCCGTATTGCATCGAAGTTCGTGCAGTAACGAAACGGTCCGAAACGCCCCAAAACATGAGTTTGGGATCTAGTGGGGTGGATCGGGTGCGTTCGTTGTGAAAAATTCCGACGAGACTTCTTTGCACGAACATGTGCATTGACTGCTCCAGATCGGCCCATTTTGCATCGAAGTTCGTGCGGTAATGAAACGGTTTGAAACGCCCAAAAACATGAGTTTGCAGTCAATTGGGGTGGAAAGAGTGCGTTCGTTATGAAAAATTGCGACGCGATTTCGTTACATGAACTTTTGCACTAAAGGCACCAGTTCGGCCTATTTTGCACCGAAGTTCGTGTTGTAACGAAAGAGTCCAAAACGCTCCAAAACATGAGTTTGGGATCCAATAGGGTGGATCGGGTGCGTTTGCGTTTGTTGCGAAATATTCCGGCGCGACTTCATTGCACGAACTTGTGCATTAATGGCACCAGTTCAGCCCCTTTTACCTCGAAGTTCGTGCAGTAACGAAACAGTCCGAAACGCCTCAAAACATGACTTTGGGATACAATGGGGTGGATCGGGTGCGTCCGTTGTGAAAATTCCGACGCGACTTCTTTGCATGAACTTGTGCATAAATGGCACCAGTTCGGCCCGTATTGCATCGAAGTTCTTGCAGTAACGAAACGGTCCGAAACGCCCCAAAACATGAGTGAGGGATCTAGTGGGGTGGATCGGGGGCGTTCGTTGTGAAAGATTCCAACGAGACCTCTTTGCACGAACTTGTGCATTGACTGCTCCAGATCAGCCCATTTTGCATCGAAGTTCGTGCGGTAATGAAACGGTCCGAAACGCCCAAAAACATGAGTTTGTAGTCAATTGGGGTGGAAAGAATGCGTTCGTTATGAAAAATTGCGACGCGATTTCGTTACATGAACTTGTGCATTAATGGCACCTGTTCGGCCTATTTTGCACCGAAGTTCGCGTTGTAACGAAACAGTCCAAAACGATCCAAAACATGAGATTGGGATCCAATAGGGTGGATCGGGTGCGTTTGCGTTTGTTGCGAAATATTCCGGCGCGACTTCATTGCACGAACTTGTGCATTAATGGCACCAGTTCAGCCCGTTTTGCCTCGAAGTTCGTGCAGTAACGAAACAGTCCGAAACGCCTCAAAACATGACTTTGGGATCCAATGGGGTGGATCGGGTGCGTTCGTTGTGAAAATTCCGACGCGACTTCTTTGCACGAACTTGTGCATAAATCGCACCATTTCGGCCCGTATTGCATCAAAGTTCGTGCAGTAACGAAACGGTCCGAAACGCCCCAAAACATGAGTTTGGGATCTAGTGGGGTGGATCGGGTGCGTTCGTTGTGAAAAATTCCGACGAGACTTCTTTGCACGAACTTGTGCATTGACTGCTCCAGATCAGCCCATTTTGCATCGAAGTTCGTGCGGTAATGAAACGGTCCGAAACGCCCAAAAACATGAGTTTGCAGTCAATTGGGGTGGAAAGAGTGCGTTCGTTATGAAAAATTGCGACGCGATTTCGTTACATGAACTTGTGCATTAATGGCACCTGTTCGGCCTATTTTGCACCGAAGTTCGCGTTGTAACGAAACAGTCCAAAACGCTCCAAAACATGAGATTGGGATCCAATCGGGTGGATCGGGTGCGTTTGCGTTTGTTGCGAAATTGATGTGGACATCACCAGAATGGATACACCCACATGTAATAAACACACATGGAAGGTATGGAGGACCAAAGAAGTTGATTGGGGACCAAGCCTAAGTCTTCCCAATGTTCTCCATCAGGCCACCACGTCACTTTTGGTGCAAGGAAAGAAAGAGTCCATGTCCAACACGTTTTGGAGGCTGGATTCGGACTGCAGAACAGTACCAACTTGTGACGGACACCACGGTCGCATACGGACTCGGATAGGGACGTTCAAGTACTTCGTGGAAAGCTTATGAAGTCTAGTTTCATATGGATCCGGACTCAAGTCCATATCTCTCCTGTTTCGTCCGCAATGACCAAAATACTACCGACTGGTTTTCTGTCTAAAGGTGCTGCGACATCTTAATTTGGCCCGATGGGCTTTGTATCAAGTCGGGTCCATTAGGGACGCGTCCTAGGGTTGGAGTGCGACTCAAACACCCTCTTGGTCGTCCTTCTAGGTATTAATAAGGGTTAGAGCCGCCATGAACAGATGGGGGGTTTTTGTTTTGTTGAAAGTTTAGCCATTGCTACTTCCTTGTAGACGCGTGTGTCGACTAGACCATCCGTTCTACTCGATTCGGAACCCCACCTTGTTGATTCCAGATTGGTTATTATCTCCATATTTGCAATTGAGTTGCTTGTTCTACTTGTTCTTGCTGGTTCTTCGATTGCTTGCAGGACAGGTGCCCTAGTGGCCGGGTGTCGCGCTCCACAAGATCGCGGCAGCCATTGGAGGTGGTGTATCGGTTGCTAAGGCGCAGCGTCCTTGGAAGGCTGTAGTCGGGCCGTGAACGTCGCCTCCATCTCAAATCGAGTTATCCCCCGCCTCTCATCGAAAGATCGGGAACAAACCCTAGCGGGTCGCCATCAGTTGGTAATCAGAGCAAGGTTTATCGGTGAGAGATTTATCTTTGCTATTTTTTTTCCTATAGTCCAGAAAAACCAAAAAAGAAGGTAGATTAGTTTGCCAGCAATCCTATAAACCCTTTGAGCCTTTGCTGGTACTACTTAGTTAGGGCTTGTTGAGTTTTCGGTTGCATCGGTTGCGTCGTGTTGCTGGTCTTAGTTTAGTCCTTTAGAGTTTCGAGTTCTTGTCACCTCTTTTTGTCTCGGAGTTTCAATTCATCAGTGGAAGAAAACTTTCATTGTTTCTGTGTCCGGTCTCCGATTTGCGAGTTTTAGTACAATCTGGAAAGCGTAACTCGTGATCTTTCCAACGGATCTGACCTGGGTCACAAACTCCATCTAAGTGCTCCAGAATCGACTTGGAGATTTGTGCGTCTGGCTGCGTGAAACAAGTTTTGTCAATCTGAGTTGGTAGCAACTATATGCAGTAATCCTGTTGCGTTGTTTGTCAAACAAAGGATTTTAGTCCTCTACAAAAAAAAGAAGAAGAAAAAAAGAAAACAAAGTGAAAAAAAAAACAGAAAAGAAAAGAAAAGAAACGAAAAAGAAGAAAGGGGCTGATCCATCTTTTGTGTTCCTGCTGTTTCGGTTGGTGCTTTGTGACTTCATTTGTGTCCAGGCTCGCGCCTCTAGTACGGTCTATGCTAGGACCAGCACAGTACCACCGTTGAACAATTATTCAGCTTGCTTTTCTGGCTAACGTGGTGCTAGTATTTTCCCTTGATCAGCCCACCTACAGCTCCACATACTCGACTATAGCTTGACAGTTTTCTGTTGCTAAGGCACCGATACACTTCTTTCAAGGTGCTTGACTTGTTGGTTGCCGACTCATCCTGTTTTGCTTGGTAAGAACTGGTAAGAGCTCGTATTAAACAAGTTGAGTTTGAGAGACTTACAACCGACACATTCTAGTAGTTGCAGGAGGATACATATTATTTTTGTGTTCTTGTTTTCTACTGATCATGGCAGATGATACTGTGATTTTTGAGCGGAGCAAACAACAACAAAATATTCTGGACATTATTCAATGCTTGCCTTTATATCCTGGTGAGTTTGATCCTAAAGCTTACATTGATTGGGAGCTAAAAGTAGATAATGAATTTGATGAGCATGACCTGTCGGAGAAACAAATGATTTATATTGCCTCTAATATTTTAACAGAAAATGCTTTGCTAGAATGGAAATATATTTGTAGGCATAACATTATTCCGCAAACTTGGAAAGAATTCAAAATACATTTTAGAGATGCCTATATTCCTGCATATTATGTTGATCATTTGCTTACCAAACTAGAGAAATTAAAACAGGGTAGTAGGACTGTGAAACAATACTACCATGATTTTAAAATTTGTATCATGTTTGGTGGATTGGATGAATGCATGGAAGATGTTATGAATAGGTTCATGAGAGGGCTCAATTCTGAAATTCGAAACTTGTTAATTGGCAAGTCCTATTGCTATATCGGTCAATTGTTTTGTCTTGCTCTCCATGCTGAAAAAGAAATTCTTTCATTTGTGAATACTTGCAAGAATGATGTGACTCATAGTGTCCAAACTTTGTCCACTCTACATGCTAACAAAGAGCAACGAATAGTGGAACCTGCTGCTGATTCAACTTTTTCACAAGATGAATTACTTGTTGTTTCTTATGATAAAGAGGACTTGTGTGCTAATACTTCTTTTACTCATATACCAGAATTAATGAATAAGTGTGATATTTTTGGTTTGGAACCATACGAATGTGCTGTAGATAATCCTTCTCATCCTATTACTTGTGTACAAGATGAACTGAAATTGTTGTCTTCTTTAAATACTTTGGGTTATATTGAATTTAATATTCTGTGTAATCTAAATTGTCTAAAAGAGAAGGTTCAATTAGATTCTAATTTGCCAAGTTTAAATCATTATTCGCTTCATGCAATTGGAAAAAATGACATCAAAGGAGAATATTTGGTGCATAAAGTGTATATCTGTTCTAATCTGAAATATCCTTTTGGGCTACAATACCATGAGCAAATAGGGGGCTGCATTAACACTAATAATATCTTGCAAAGTTTTTCTAGTTTTTCTCTTATGCAACAGGATCAGCCTGAAGAACGGGAGCATTATTTGTTGTGCCCATGCAGCATAGTCGTCGCTCCATGTTCCAACAACAAAGCAAGCACCTTTGAATGCCGTTGGAGCAAGTCGAGGACGACTTGCAGCCAAGAAGGGGAGAATGATGTGGACATCACCAGAATGGATACACCCACATGTAATAAACACACATGGAAGGTATGGAGGACCAAAGAAGTTGATTGGGGACCAAGCCTAAGTCTTCCCAATGTTCTCCATCAGGCCACCACGTCACTTTTGGTGCAAGGAAAGAAAGAGTCCATGTCCAACACGTTTTGGAGGCTGGATTCGGACTGCAGAACAGTACCAACTTGTGACGGACACCACGGTCGCATACGGACTCGGATAGGGACGTTCAAGTACTTCGTGGAAAGCTTATGAAGTCTAGTTTCATATGGATCCGGACTCAAGTCCATATCTCTCCTGTTTCGTCCGCAATGACCAAAATACTACCGACTGGTTTTCTGTCTAAAGGTGCTGCGACATCTTAATTTGGCCCGATGGGCTTTGTATCAAGTCGGGTCCATTAGGGACGCGTCCTAGGGTTGGAGTGCGACTCAAACACCCTCTTGGTCGTCCTTCTAGGTATTAATAAGGGTTAGAGCCGCCATGAACAGATGGGGGGTTTTTGTTTTGTTGAAAGTTTAGCCATTGCTACTTCCTTGTAGACGCGTGTGTCGACTAGACCATCCGTTCTACTCGATTCGGAACCCCACCTTGTTGATTCCAGATTGGTTATTATCTCCATATTTGCAATTGAGTTGCTTGTTCTACTTGTTCTTGCTGGTTCTTCGATTGCTTGCAGGACAGGTGCCCTAGTGGCCGGGTGTCGCGCTCCACAAGATCGCGGCAGCCATTGGAGGTGGTGTATCGGTTGCTAAGGCGCAGCGTCCTTGGAAGGCTGTAGTCGGGCCGTGAACGTCGCCTCCATCTCAAATCGAGTTATCCCCCGCCTCTCATCGAAAGATCGGGAACAAACCCTAGCGGGTCGCCATCAGAAATATTCCAGCGCGACTTCATTGCACGAACTTGTGCATTAATGGCACCAGTTCAGCCCGTTTTGCCTCGAAGTTCGTGCAGTAACGAAACAGTCCGAAACGCCTCAAAACATGACTTTGGGATCCAATGGGGTGGATCGGGTGCGTTCGTTGTGAAAACTCCGACGCGACTTCTTTGCACGAACTTGTGCATAGATCGCACCAGTTCGGCCCGTATTGCATCGAAGTTCGTGCAGTAACGAAACGGTCCGAAACGCCCCAAAACATGAGTTTGGGATCTAGTGGGGTGGATCGGGTGCGTTCGTTGTGAAAAATTCCGACGAGACTTCTTTGCACGAACATGTGCATTGACTGCTCCAGATCGGCCCATTTTGCATCGAAGTTCGTGCGGTAATGAAACGGTTTGAAACGCCCAAAAACATGAGTTTGCAGTCAATTGGGGTGGAAAGAGTGCGTTCGTTATGAAAAATTGCGACGCGATTTCGTTACATGAACTTTTGCACTAAAGGCACCAGTTCGGCCTATTTTGCACCGAAGTTCGTGTTGTAACGAAAGAGTCCAAAACGCTCCAAAACATGAGTTTGGGATCCAATAGGGTGGATCGGGTGCGTTTGCGTTTGTTGCGAAATATTCCGGCGCGACTTCATTGCACGAACTTGTGCATTAATGGCACCAGTTCAGCCCCTTTTACCTCGAAGTTCGTGCAGTAACGAAACAGTCCGAAACGCCTCAAAACATGACTTTGGGATACAATGGGGTGGATCGGGTGCGTCCGTTGTGAAAATTCCGACGCGACTTCTTTGCATGAACTTGTGCATAAATGGCACCAGTTCGGCCCGTATTGCATCGAAGTTCTTGCAGTAACGAAACGGTCCGAAACGCCCCAAAACATGAGTGAGGGATCTAGTGGGGTGGATTGGGGGGTTCGTTGTGAAAGATTCCAACGAGACTTCTTTGCACGAACTTGTGCATTGACTGCTCCAGATCGGCCCATTTTGCATCGAAGTTCGTGCGGTAATGAAACGGTCCGAAACGCCCAAAAACATGAGTTTGTAGTCAATTGGGGTGGAAAGAATGCGTTCGTTATGAAAAATTGCGACGCGATTTCGTTACATGAACTTGTGCATTAATGGCACCTGTTCGGCCTATTTTGCACCGAAGTTCGCGTTGTAACGAAACAGTCCAAAACGATCCAAAACATGAGATTGGGATCCAATAGGGTGGATCGGGTGCGTTTGCGTTTGTTGCGAAATATTCCGGCGCGACTTCATTGCACGAACTTGTGCATTAATGGCACCAGTTCAGCCCGTTTTGCCTCGAAGTTCGTGCAGTAACGAAACAGTCCGAAACGCCTCAAAACATGACTTTGGGATCCAATGGGGTGGATCGGGTGCGTTCGTTGTGAAAATTCCGACGCGACTTCTTTGCACGAACTTGTGCATAAATCGCACCATTTCGGCCCGTATTGCATCAAAGTTCGTGCAGTAACGAAACGGTCCGAAACGCCCCAAAACATGAGTTTGGGATCTAGTGGGGTGGATCGGGTGCGTTCGTTGTGAAAAATTCCGACGAGACTTCTTTGCACGAACTTGTGCATTGACTGCTCCAGATCAGCCCATTTTGCATCGAAGTTCGTGCGGTAATGAAACGGTCCGAAACGCCCAAAAACATGAGTTTGCAGTCAATTGGGGTGGAAAGAGTGCGTTCGTTATGAAAAATTGCGACGCGATTTCGTTACATGAACTTGTGCATTAATGGCACCTGTTCGGCCTATTTTGCACCGAAGTTCGCGTTGTAACGAAACAGTCCAAAATGCTCCAAAACATGAGATTGGGATCCAATCGGGTGGATCGGGTGCGTTTGCGTTTGTTGCGAAATATTCCAGCGCGACTTCATTGCACGAACTTGTGCATTAATGGCACCAGTTCAGCCCGTTTTGCCTCGAAGTTCGTGCAGTAACGAAACAGTCCGAAACGCCTCAAAACATGACTTTGGGATCCAATGGGGTGGATCGGGTGCGTTCGTTGTGAAAACTCCGACGCGACTTCTTTGCACGAACTTGTGCATAGATCGCACCAGTTCGGCCCGTATTGCATCGAAGTTCGTGCAGTAACGAAACGGTCCGAAACGCCCCAAAACATGAGTTTGGGATCTAGTGGGGTGGATCGGGTGCGTTCGTTGTGAAAAATTCCGACGAGACTTCTTTGCACGAACATGTGCATTGACTGCTCCAGATCGGCCCATTTTGCATCGAAGTTCGTGCGGTAATGAAACGGTTTGAAACGCCCAAAAACATGAGTTTGCAGTCAATTGGGGTGGAAAGAGTGCGTTCGTTATGAAAAATTGCGACGCGATTTCGTTACATGAACTTTTGCACTAAAGGCACCAGTTCGGCCTATTTTGCACCGAAGTTCGTGTTGTAACGAAAGAGTCCAAAACGCTCCAAAACATGAGTTTGGGATCCAATAGGGTGGATCGGGTGCGTTTGCGTTTGTTGCGAAATATTCCGGCGCGACTTCATTGCACGAACTTGTGCATTAATGGCACCAGTTCAGCCCGTTTTGCCTCGAAGTTCGTGCAGTAACGAAACAGTCCGAAACGCCTCAAAACATGACTTTGGGATACAATGGGGTGGATCGGGTGCGTCCGTTGTGAAAATTCCGACGCGACTTCTTTGCATGAACTTGTGCATAAATGGCACCAGTTCGGCCCGTATTGCATCGAAGTTCTTGCAGTAACGAAACGGTCCGAAACGCCCCAAAACATGAGTGAGGGATCTAGTGGGGTGGATCGGGGGCGTTCGTTGTGAAAGATTCCAACGAGACCTCTTTGCACGAACTTGTGCATTGACTGCTCCAGATCGGCCCATTTTGCATCGAAGTTCGTGCGGTAATGAAACGGTCCGAAACGCCCAAAAACATGAGTTTGTAGTCAATTGGGGTGGAAAGAATGCGTTCGTTATGAAAAATTGCGACGCGATTTCGTTACATGAACTTGTGCATTAATGGCACCTGTTCGGCCTATTTTGCACCGAAGTTCGCGTTGTAACGAAACAGTCCAAAACGATCCAAAACATGAGATTGGGATCCAATAGGGTGGATCGGGTGCGTTTGCGTTTGTTGCGAAATATTCCGGCGCGACTTCATTGCACGAACTTGTGCATTAATGGCACCAGTTCATCCCGTTTTGCCTCGAAGTTCGTGCAGTAACGAAACAGTCCGAAACGCCTCAAAACATGACTTTGGGATCCAATGGGGTGGATCGGGTGCGTTCGTTGTAAAAATTCCGACGCGACTTCTTTGCACGAACTTGTGCATAAATCGCACCATTTCGGCCCGTATTGCATCAAAGTTCGTGCAGTAACGAAACGGTCCGAAACGCCCCAAAACATGAGTTTGGGATCTAGTGGGGTGGATCGGGTGCGTTCGTTGTGAAAAATTCCGACGAGACTTCTTTGCACGAACTTGTGCATTGACTGCTCCAGATCAGCCCATTTTGCATCGAAGTTCGTGCGGTAATGAAACGGTCCGAAACGCCCAAAAACATGAGTTTGCAGTCAATTGGGGTGGAAAGAGTGCGTTCGTTATGAAAAATTGCGACGCGATTTCGTTACATGAACTTGTGCATTAATGGCACCTGTTCGGCCTATTTTGCACCGAAGTTCGCGTTGTAACGAAACAGTCCAAAACGCTCCAAAACATGAGATTGGGATCCAATCGGGTGGATCGGGTGCGTTTGCGTTTGTTGCGAAATATTCCAGCGCGACTTCATTGCACGAACTTGTGCATTAATGGCACCAGTTCAGCCCGTTTTGCCTCGAAGTTCGTGCAGTAACGAAACAGTCCGAAACGCCTCAAAACATGACTTTGGGATCCAATGGGGTGGATCGGGTGCGTTCGTTGTGAAAACTCCGACGCGACTTCTTTGCACGAACTTGTGCATAGATCGCACCAGTTCGGCCCGTATTGCATCGAAGTTCGTGCAGTAACGAAACGGTCCGAAACGCCCCAAAACATGAGTTTGGGATCTAGTGGGGTGGATCGGGTGCGTTCGTTGTGAAAAATTCCGACGAGACTTCTTTGCACGAACATGTGCATTGACTGCTCCAGATCGGCCCATTTTGCATCGAAGTTCGTGCGGTAATGAAACGGTTTGAAACGCCCAAAAACATGAGTTTGCAGTCAATTGGGGTGGAAAGAGTGCGTTCGTTATGAAAAATTGCGACGCGATTTCGTTACATGAACTTTTGCACTAAAGGCACCAGTTCGGCCTATTTTGCACCGAAGTTCGTGTTGTAACGAAAGAGTCCAAAACGCTCCAAAACATGAGTTTGGGATCCAATAGGGTGGATCGGGTGCGTTTGCGTTTGTTGCGAAATATTCCGGCAAGACTTCATTGCACGAACTTGTGCATTAATGGCACCAGTTCAGCCCCTTTTACCTCGAAGTTCGTGCAGTAACGAAACAGTCCGAAACGCCTCAAAACATGACTTTGGGATACAATGGGGTGGATCGGGTGCGTCCGTTGTGAAAATTCCGACGCGACTTCTTTGCATGAACTTGTGCATAAATGGCACCAGTTCGGCCCGTATTGCATCGAAGTTCTTGCAGTAACGAAACGGTCCGAAACGCCCCAAAACATGAGTGAGGGATCTAGTGGGGTGGATCGGGGGCGTTCGTTGTGAAAGATTCCAACGAGACCTCTTTGCACGAACTTGTGCATTGACTGCTCCAGATCGGCCCATTTTGCATCGAAGTTCGTGCGGTAATGAAACGGTCCGAAACGCCCAAAAACATGAGTTTGTAGTCAATTGGGGTGGAAAGAATGCGTTCGTTATGAAAAATTGCGACGCGATTTCGTTACATGAACTTGTGCATTAATGGCACCTGTTCGGCCTATTTTGCACCGAAGTTCGCGTTGTAACGAAACAGTCCAAAACGATCCAAAACATGAGATTGGGATCCAATAGGGTGGATCGGGTGCGTTTGCGTTTGTTGCGAAATATTCCGGCGCGACTTCATTGCACGAACTTGTGCATTAATGGCACCAGTTCAGCCCGTTTTGCCTCGAAGTTCGTGCAGTAACGAAACAGTCCGAAACGCCTCAAAACATGACTTTGGGATCCAATGGGGTGGATCGGGTGCGTTCGTTGTAAAAATTCCGACGCGACTTCTTTGCACGAACTTGTGCATAAATCGCACCATTTCGGCCCGTATTGCATCAAAGTTCGTGCAGTAACGAAACGGTCCGAAACGCCCCAAAACATGAGTTTGGGATCTAGTGGGGTGGATCGGGTGCGTTCGTTGTGAAAAATTCCGACGAGACTTCTTTGCACGAACTTGTGCATTGACTGCTCCAGATCAGCCCATTTTGCATCGAAGTTCGTGCGGTAATGAAACGGTCCGAAACGCCCAAAAACATGAGTTTGCAGTCAATTGGGGTGGAAAGAGTGCGTTCGTTATGAAAAATTGCGACGCGATTTCGTTACATGAACTTGTGCATTAATGGCACCTGTTCGGCCTATTTTGCACCGAAGTTCGCGTTGTAACGAAACAGTCCAAAACGCTCCAAAACATGAGATTGGGATCCAATCGGGTGGATCGGGTGCGTTTGCGTTTGTTGCGAAATATTCCAGCGCGACTTCATTGCACGAACTTGTGCATTAATGGCACCAGTTCAGCCCGTTTTGCCTCGAAGTTCGTGCAGTAACGAAACAGTCCGAAACGCCTCAAAACATGATTTTGGGATCCAATGGGGTGGATCGGGTGCGTTCGTTGTGAAAACTCCGACGCGACTTCTTTGCACGAACTTGTGCATAGATCGCACCAGTTCGGCCCGTATTGCATCGAAGTTCGTGCAGTAACGAAACGGTCCGAAACGCCCCAAAACATGAGTTTGGGATCTAGTGGGGTGGATCGGGTGCGTTCGTTGTGAAAAATTCCGACGAGACTTCTTTGCACGAACATGTGCATTGACTGCTCCAGATCGGCCCATTTTGCATCGAAGTTCGTGCGGTAATGAAACGGTTTGAAACGCCCAAAAACATGAGTTTGCAGTCAATTGGGGTGGAAAGAGTGCGTTCGTTATGAAAAATTGCGACGCGATTTCGTTACATGAACTTTTGCACTAAAGGCACCAGTTCGGCCTATTTTGCACCGAAGTTCGTGTTGTAACGAAAGAGTCCAAAACGCTCCAAAACATGAGTTTGGGATCCAATAGGGTGGATCGGGTGCGTTTGCGTTTGTTG
Organism: Panicum miliaceum; assembly: GCA_032594955.1. Lineage (NCBI taxonomy): Eukaryota > Viridiplantae > Streptophyta > Magnoliopsida > Poales > Poaceae > Panicum > Panicum miliaceum. The sequence continues at coordinate 10,490,472 of CM064070.1, forward strand.
CGAAATATTCCGGCATGACTTCATTGCACGAACTTGTGCATTAATGGCACCAGTTCAGCCCCTTTTACCTCGAAGTTCGTGCAGTAACGAAACAGTCCGAAACGCCTCAAAACATGACTTTGGGATACAATGGGGTGGATCGGGTGCGTCCGTTGTGAAAATTCCGACGCGACTTCTTTGCATGAACTTGTGCATAAATGGCACCAGTTCGGCCCGTATTGCATCGAAGTTCTTGCAGTAACGAAACGGTCCGAAACGCCCCAAAACATGAGTGAGGGATCTAGTGGGGTGGATTGGGGGGTTCGTTGTGAAAGATTCCAAAGAGACTTCTTTGCACGAACTTGTGCATTGACTGCTCCAGATCGGCCCATTTTGCATCGAAGTTCGTGCGGTAATGAAACGGTCCGAAACGCCCAAAAACATGAGTTTGTAGTCAATTGGGGTGGAAAGAATGCGTTCGTTATGAAAAATTGCGACGCGATTTCGTTACATGAACTTGTGCATTAATGGCACCTGTTCGGCCTATTTTGCACCGAAGTTCGCGTTGTAACGAAACAGTCCAAAACGATCCAAAACATGAGATTGGGATCCAATAGGGTGGATCGGGTGCGTTTGCGTTTGTTGCGAAATATTCCGGCGCGACTTCATTGCACGAACTTGTGCATTAATGGCACCAGTTCAGCCCGTTTTGCCTCGAAGTTCGTGCAGTAACGAAACAGTCCGAAACGCCTCAAAACATGACTTTGGGATCCAATGGGGTGGATCGGGTGCGTTCGTTGTGAAAATTCCGACGCGACTTCTTTGCACGAACTTGTGCATAAATCGCACCATTTCGGCCCGTATTGCATCAAAGTTCGTGCAGTAACGAAACGGTCCGAAACGCCCCAAAACATGAGTTTGGGATCTAGTGGGGTGGATCGGGTGCGTTCGTTGTGAAAAATTCCGACGAGACTTCTTTGCACGAACTTGTGCATTGACTGCTCCAGATCAGCCCATTTTGCATCGAAGTTCGTGCGGTAATGAAACGGTCCGAAACGCCCAAAAACATGAGTTTGCAGTCAATTGGGGTGGAAAGAGTGCGTTCGTTATGAAAAATTGCGACGCGATTTCGTTACATGAACTTGTGCATTAATGGCACCTGTTCGGCCTATTTTGCACCGAAGTTCGCGTTGTAACGAAACAGTCCAAAACGCTCCAAAACATGAGATTGGGATCCAATCGGGTGGATCGGGTGCGTTTGCGTTTGTTGCGAAATATTCCAGCGCGACTTCATTGCACGAACTTGTGCATTAATGGCACCAGTTCAGCCCGTTTTGCCTCGAAGTTCGTGCAGTAACGAAACAGTCCGAAACGCCTCAAAACATGACTTTGGGATCCAATGGGGTGGATCGGGTGCGTTCGTTGTGAAAACTCCGACGCGACTTCTTTGCACGAACTTGTGCATAGATCGCACCAGTTCGGCCCGTATTGCATCGAAGTTCGTGCAGTAACGAAACGGTCCGAAACGCCCCAAAACATGAGTTTGGGATCTAGTGGGGTGGATCGGGTGCGTTCGTTGTGAAAAATTCCGACGAGACTTCTTTGCACGAACATGTGCATTGACTGCTCCAGATCGGCCCATTTTGCATCGAAGTTCGTGCGGTAATGAAACGGTTTGAAACGCCCAAAAACATGAGTTTGCAGTCAATTGGGGTGGAAAGAGTGCGTTCCTTATGAAAAATTGCGACGCGATTTCGTTACATGAACTTTTGCACTAAAGGCACCAGTTCGGCCTATTTTGCACCGAAGTTCGTGTTGTAACGAAAGAGTCCAAAACGCTCCAAAACATGAGTTTGGGATCCAATAGGGTGGATCGGGTGCGTTTGCGTTTGTTGCGAAATATTCCGGCGCGACTTCATTGCACGAACTTGTGCATTAATGGCACCAGTTCAGCCCGTTTTGCCTCGAAGTTCGTGCAGTAACGAAACAGTCCGAAACGCCTCAAAACATGACTTTGGGATACAATGGGGTGGATCGGGTGCGTCCGTTGTGAAAATTCCGACGCGACTTCTTTGCATGAACTTGTGCATAAATGGCACCAGTTCGGCCCATATTGCATCGAAGTTCTTGCAGTAACGAAACGGTCCGAAACGCCCCAAAACATGAGTGAGGGATCTAGTGGGGTGGATTGGGGGCGTTCGTTGTGAAAGATTCCAACGAGACTTCTTTGCACGAACATGTGCATTGACTGCTCCAGAACGGCCCATTTTGCATCGAAGTTCGGGCGGTAATGAAACGGTCCGAAACGCCCAAAAACATGAGTTTGTAGTCAATTGGGGTGGAAAGAATGCGTTCGTTATGAAAAATTGCGACGCGATTTCGTTACATGAACTTGTGCATTAATGGCACCTGTTCGGTCTATTTTGCACCGAAGTTCGCGTTGTAACGAAACAGTCCAAAACGATCCAAAACATGAGATTGGGATCCAATAGGGTGGATCGGGTGCGTTTGCGTTTGTTGCGAAATATTCCGGCGCGACTTCATTGCACGAACTTGTGCATTAATGGCACCAGTTCAGCCCGTTTTGCCTCGAAGTTCGTGCAGTAACGAAACAGTCCGAAACGCCTCAAAACATGACTTTGGGATCCAATGGGGTGGATCGGGTGCGTTCGTTGTAAAAATTCCGACGCGACTTCTTTGCACGAACTTGTGCATAAATCGCACCATTTCGGCCCGTATTGCATCAAAGTTCGTGCAGTAACGAAACGGTCCGAAACGCCCCAAAACATGAGTTTGGGATCTAGTGGGGTGGATCGGGTGCGTTCGTTGTGAAAAATTCCGACGAGACTTCTTTGCACGAACTTGTGCATTGACTGCTCCAGATCAGCCCATTTTGCATCGAAGTTCGTGCGGTAATGAAACGGTCCGAAACGCCCAAAAACATGAGTTTGCAGTCAATTGGGGTGGAAAGAGTGCGTTCGTTATGAAAAATTGCGACGCGATTTCGTTACATGAACTTGTGCATTAATGGCACCTGTTCGGCCTATTTTGCACCGAAGTTCGCGTTGTAACGAAACAGTCCAAAACGCTCCAAAACATGAGATTGGGATCCAATCGGGTGGATCGGGTGCGTTTGCGTTTGTTGCGAAATATTCCAGCGCGACTTCATTGCACGAACTTGTGCATTAATGGCACCAGTTCAGCCCGTTTTGCCTCGAAGTTCGTGCAGTAACGAAACAGTCCGAAACGCCTCAAAACATGACTTTGGGATCCAATGGGGTGGATCGGGTGCGTTCGTTGTGAAAACTCCGACGCGACTTCTTTGCACGAACTTGTGCATAGATCGCACCAGTTCGGCCCGTATTGCATCGAAGTTCGTGCAGTAACGAAACGGTCCGAAACGCCCCAAAACATGAGTTTGGGATCTAGTGGGGTGGATCGGGTGCGTTCGTTGTGAAAAATTCCGACGAGACTTCTTTGCACGAACATGTGCATTGACTGCTCCAGATCGGCCCATTTTGCATCGAAGTTCGTGCGGTAATGAAACGGTTTGAAACGCCCAAAAACATGAGTTTGCAGTCAATTGGGGTGGAAAGAGTGCGTTCCTTATGAAAAATTGCGACGCGATTTCGTTACATGAACTTTTGCACTAAAGGCACCAGTTCGGCCTATTTTGCACCGAAGTTCGTGTTGTAACGAAAGAGTCCAAAACGCTCCAAAACATGAGTTTGGGATCCAATAGGGTGGATCGGGTGCGTTTGCGTTTGTTGCGAAATATTCCGGCGCGACTTCATTGCACGAACTTGTGCATTAATGGCACCAGTTCAGCCCGTTTTGCCTCGAAGTTCGTGCAGTAACGAAACAGTCCGAAACGCCTCAAAACATGACTTTGGGATACAATGGGGTGGATCGGGTGCGTCCGTTGTGAAAATTCCGACGCGACTTCTTTGCATGAACTTGTGCATAAATGGCACCAGTTCGGCCCGTATTGCATCGAAGTTCTTGCAGTAACGAAACGGTCCGAAACGCCCCAAAACATGAGTGAGGGATCTAGTGGGGTGGATTGGGGGCGTTCGTTGTGAAAGATTCCAACGAGACTTCTTTGCACGAACATGTGCATTGACTGCTCCAGAACGGCCCATTTTGCATCGAAGTTCGTGCGGTAATGAAACGGTCCGAAACGCCCAAAAACATGAGTTTGTAGTCAATTGGGGTGGAAAGAATGCGTTCGTTATGAAAAATTGCGACGCGATTTCGTTACATGAACTTGTGCATTAATGGCACCTGTTCGGTCTATTTTGCACCGAAGTTCGCGTTGTAACGAAACAGTCCAAAACGATCCAAAACATGAGATTGGGATCCAATAGGGTGGATCGGGTGCGTTTGCGTTTGTTGCGAAATATTCCGGCGCGACTTCATTGCACGAACTTGTGCATTAATGGCACCAGTTCAGCCCGTTTTGCCTCGAAGTTCGTGCAGTAACGAAACAGTCCGAAACGCCTCGAAACATGACTTTGGGATCCAATGGGGTGGATCGGGTGCGTTCGTTGTAAAAATTCCGACGCGACTTCTTTGCACGAACTTGTGCATAAATCGCACCATTTCGGCCCGTATTGCATCAAAGTTCGTGCAGTAACGAAACGGTCCGAAACGCCCCAAAACATGAGTTTGGGATCTAGTGGGGTGGATCGGGTGCGTTCGTTGTGAAAAATTCCGACGAGACTTCTTTGCACGAACTTGTGCATTGACTGCTCCAGATCAGCCCATTTTGCATCGAAGTTCGTGCGGTAATGAAACGGTCCGAAACGCCCAAAAACATGAGTTTGCAGTCAATTGGGGTGGAAAGAGTGCGTTCGTTATGAAAAATTGCGACGCGATTTCGTTACATGAACTTGTGCATTAATGGCACCTGTTCGGCCTATTTTGCACCGAAGTTCGCGTTGTAACGAAACAGTCCAAAACGCTCCAAAACATGAGATTGGGATCCAATCGGGTGGATCGGGTGCGTTTGCGTTTGTTGCGAAATATTACAGCGCGACTTCATTGCACGAACTTGTGCATTAATGGCACCAGTTCAGCCCGTTTTGCCTCGAAGTTCGTGCAGTAACGAAACAGTCCGAAACGCCTCAAAACATGACTTTGGGATCCAATGGGGTGGATCGGGTGCGTTCGTTGTGAAAACTCCGACGCGACTTCTTTGCACGAACTTGTGCATAGATCGCACCAGTTCGGCCCGTATTGCATCGAAGTTCGTGCAGTAACGAAACGGTCCGAAACGCCCCAAAACATGAGTTTGGGATCTAGTGGGGTGGATCGGGTGCGTTCGTTGTGAAAAATTCCGACGAGACTTCTTTGCACGAACATGTGCATTGACTGCTCCAGATCGGCCCATTTTGCATCGAAGTTCGTGCGGTAATGAAACGGTTTGAAACGCCCAAAAACATGAGTTTGCAGTCAATTGGGGTGGAAAGAGTGCGTTCGTTATGAAAAATTGCGACGCGATTTCGTTACATGTGAACTTTTGCACTAAAGGCACCAGTTCGGCCTATTTTGCACCGAAGTTCGTGTTGTAACGAAAGAGTCCAAAACGCTCCAAAACATGAGTTTGGGATCCAATAGGGTGGATCGGGTGCGTTTGCGTTTGTTGCGAAATATTCCGGCGCGACTTCATTGCACGAACTTGTGCATTAATGGCACCAGTTCAGCCCCTTTTACCTCGAAGTTCGTGCAGTAACGAAACAGTCCGAAACGCCTCAAAACATGACTTTGGGATACAATGGGGTGGATCGGGTGCGTCCGTTGTGAAAATTCCGACGCGACTTCTTTGCATGAACTTGTGCATAAATGGCACCAGTTCGGCCCGTATTGCATCGAAGTTCTTGCAGTAACGAAACGGTCCGAAACGCCCCAAAACATGAGTGAGGGATCTAGTGGGGTGGATTGGGGGCGTTCGTTGTGAAAGATTCCAACGAGACTTCTTTGCACGAACTTGTGCATTGACTGCTCCAGATCGGCCCATTTTGCATCGAAGTTCGTGCGGTAATGAAACGGTCCGAAACGCCCAAAAACATGAGTTTGTAGTCAATTGGGGTGGAAAGAATGCGTTCGTTATGAAAAATTGCGACGCGATTTCGTTACATGAACTTGTGCATTAATGGCACCTGTTCGGCCTATTTTGCACCGAAGTTCGCGTTGTAACGAAACAGTCCAAAACGATCCAAAACATGAGATTGGGATCCAATAGGGTGGATCGGGTGCGTTTGCGTTTGTTGCGAAATATTCCGGCGCGACTTCATTGCACGAACTTGTGCATTAATGGCACCAGTTCAGCCCGTTTTGCCTCGAAGTTCGTGCAGTAACGAAACAGTCCGAAACGCCTCAAAACATGACTTTGGGATCCAATGGGGTGGATCGGGTGCGTTCGTTGTGAAAATTCCGACGCGACTTCTTTGCACGAACTTGTGCATAAATCGCACCATTTCGGCCCGTATTGCATCAAAGTTCGTGCAGTAACGAAACGGTCCGAAACGCCCCAAAACATGAGTTTGGGATCTAGTGGGGTGGATCGGGTGCGTTCGTTGTGAAAAATTCCGACGAGACTTCTTTGCACGAACTTGTGCATTGACTGCTCCAGATCAGCCCATTTTGCATCGAAGTTCGTGCGGTAATGAAACGGTCCGAAACGCCCAAAAACATGAGTTTGCAGTCAATTGGGGTGGAAAGAGTGCGTTCGTTATGAAAAATTGCGACGCGATTTCGTTACATGAACTTGTGCATTAATGGCACCTGTTCGGCCTATTTTGCACCGAAGTTCGCGTTGTAACGAAACAGTCCAAAACGCTCCAAAACATGAGATTGGGATCCAATCGGGTGGATCGGGTGCGTTTGCGTTTGTTGCGAAATATTCCAGCGCGACTTCATTGCACGAACTTGTGCATTAATGGCACCAGTTCAGCCCGTTTTGCCTCGAAGTTCGAGCAGTAACGAAACAGTCCGAAACGCCTCAAAACATGACTTTGGGATCCAATGGGGTGGATCGGGTGCGTTCGTTGTGAAAACTCCGACGCGACTTCTTTGCACGAACTTGTGCATAGATCGCACCAGTTCGGCCCGTATTGCATCGAAGTTCGTGCAGTAACGAAACGGTCCGAAACGCCCCAAAACATGAGTTTGGGATCTAGTGGGGTGGATCGGGTGCGTTCGTTGTGAAAAATTCCGACGAGACTTCTTTGCACGAACATGTGCATTGACTGCTCCAGATCGGCCCATTTTGCATCGAAGTTCGTGCGGTAATGAAACGGTTTGAAACGCCCAAAAACATGACTTTGCAGTCAATTGGGGTGGAAAGAGTGCGTTCGTTATGAAAAATTGCGACGCGATTTCGTTACATGAACTTTTGCACTAAAGGCACCAGTTCGGCCTATTTTGCACCGAAGTTCGTGTTGTAACGAAAGAGTCCAAAACGCTCCAAAACATGAGTTTGGGATCCAATAGGGTGGATCGGGTGCGTTTGCGTTTGTTGCGAAATATTCCGGCGCGACTTCATTGCACGAACTTGTGCATTAATGGCACCAGTTCAGCCCGTTTTGCCTCGAAGTTCGTGCAGTAACGAAACAGTCCGAAACGCCTCAAAACATGACTTTGGGATACAATGGGGTGGATCGGGTGCGTCCGTTGTGAAAATTCCGACGCGACTTCTTTGCATGAACTTGTGCATAAATGGCACCAGTTCGGCCCGTATTGCATCGAAGTTCTTGCAGTAACGAAACGGTCCGAAACGCCCCAAAACATGAGTGAGGGATCTAGTGGGGTGGATTGGGGGCGTTCGTTGTGAAAGATTCCAACGAGACTTCTTTGCACGAACATGTGCATTGACTGCTCCAGAACGGCCCATTTTGCATCGAAGTTCGTGCGGTAATGAAACGGTCCGAAACGCCCAAAAACATGAGTTTGTAGTCAATTGGGGTGGAAAGAATGCGTTCGTTATGAAAAATTGCGACGCGATTTCGTTACATGAACTTGTGCATTAATGGCACCTGTTCGGTCTATTTTGCTCCGAAGTTCGCGTTGTAACGAAACAGTCCAAAACGATCCAAAACATGAGATTGGGATCCAATAGGGTGGATCGGGTGCGTTTGCGTTTGTTGCGAAATATTCCGGCGCGACTTCATTGCACGAACTTGTGCATTAATGGCACCAGTTCAGCCCGTTTTGCCTCGAAGTTCGTGCAGTAACGAAACAGTCCGAAACGCCTCAAAACATGACTTTGGGATCCAATGGGGTGGATCGGGTGCGTTCGTTGTAAAAATTCCGACGCGACTTCTTTGCACGAACTTGTGCATAAATCGCACCATTTCGGCCCGTATTGCATCAAAGTTCGTGCAGTAACGAAACGGTCCGAAACGCCCCAAAACATGAGTTTGGGATCTAGTGGGGTGGATCGGGTGCGTTCGTTGTGAAAAATTCCGACGAGACTTCTTTGCACGAACTTGTGCATTGACTGCTCCAGATCAGCCCATTTTGCATCGAAGTTCGTGCGGTAATGAAACGGTCCGAAACGCCCAAAAACATGAGTTTGCAGTCAATTGGGGTGGAAAGAGTGCGTTCGTTATGAAAAATTGCGACGCGATTTCGTTACATGAACTTGTGCATTAATGGCACCTGTTCGGCCTATTTTGCACCGAAGTTCGCGTTGTAACGAAACAGTCCAAAACGCTCCAAAACATGAGATTGGGATCCAATCGGGTGGATCGGGTGCGTTTGCGTTTGTTGCGAAATATTCCAGCGCGACTTCATTGCACGAACTTGTGCATTAATGGCACCAGTTCAGCCCGTTTTGCCTCGAAGTTCGAGCAGTAACGAAACAGTCCGAAACGCCTCAAAACATGACTTTGGGATCCAATGGGGTGGATCGGGTGCGTTCGTTGTGAAAACTCCGACGCGACTTCTTTGCACGAACTTGTGCATAGATCGCACCAGTTCGGCCCGTATTGCATCGAAGTTCGTGCAGTAACGAAACGGTCCGAAACGCCCCAAAACATGAGTTTGGGATCTAGTGGGGTGGATCGGGTGCGTTCGTTGTGAAAAATTCCGACGAGACTTCTTTGCACGAACATGTGCATTGACTGCTCCAGATCGGCCCATTTTGCATCGAAGTTCGTGCGGTAATGAAACGGTTTGAAACGCCCAATAACATGAGTTTGCAGTCAATTGGGGTGGAAAGAGTGCGTTCGTTATGAAAAATTGCGACGCGATTTCGTTACATGTGAACTTTTGCACTAAAGGCACCAGTTCGGCCTATTTTGCACCGAAGTTCGTGTTGTAACGAAAGAGTCCAAAACGCTCCAAAACATGAGTTTGGGATCCAATAGGGTGGATCGGGTGCGTTTGCGTTTGTTGCGAAATATTCCGGCGCGACTTCATTGCACGAACTTGTGCATTAATGGCACCAGTTTAGCCCCTTTTACCTCGAAGTTCGTGCAGTAACGAAACAGTCCGAAACGCCTCAAAACATGACTTTGGGATACAATGGGGTGGATCGGGTGCGTCCGTTGTGAAAATTCCGACGCGACTTCTTTGCATGAACTTGTGCATAAATGGCACCAGTTCGGCCCGTATTGCATCGAAGTTCTTGCAGTAACGAAACGGTCCGAAACGCCCCAAAACATGAGTGAGGGATCTAGTGGGGTGGATTGGGGGCGTTCGTTGTGAAAGATTCCAACGAGACTTCTTTGCACGAACTTGTGCATTGACTGCTCCAGATCGGCCCATTTTGCATCGAAGTTCGTGCGGTAATGAAACGGTCCGAAACGCCCAAAAACATGAGTTTGTAGTCAATTGGGGTGGAAAGAATGCGTTCGTTATGAAAAATTGCGACGCGATTTCGTTACATGAACTTGTGCATTAATGGCACCTGTTCGGCCTATTTTGCACCGAAGTTCGCGTTGTAACGAAACAGTCCAAAACGATCCAAAACATGAGATTGGGATCCAATAGGGTGGATCGGGTGCGTTTGCGTTTGTTGCGAAATATTCCGGCGCGACTTCATTGCACGAACTTGTGCATTAATGGCACCAGTTCAGCCCGTTTTGCCTCGAAGTTCGTGCAGTAACGAAACAGTCCGAAACGCCTCAAAACATGACTTTGGGATCCAATGGGGTGGATCGGGTGCGTTCGTTGTGAAAATTCCGACGCGACTTCTTTGCACGAACTTGTGCATAAATCGCACCATTTCGGCCCGTATTGCATCAAAGTTCGTGCAGTAACGAAACGGTCCGAAACGCCCCAAAACATGAGTTTGGGATCTAGTGGGGTGGATCGGGTGCGTTCGTTGTGAAAAATTCCGACGAGACTTCTTTGCACGAACTTGTGCATTGACTGCTCCAGATCAGCCCATTTTGCATCGAAGTTCGTGCGGTAATGAAACGGTCCGAAACGCCCAAAAACATGAGTTTGCAGTCAATTGGGGTGGAAAGAGTGCGTTCGTTATGAAAAATTGCGACGCGATTTCGTTACATGAACTTGTGCATTAATGGCACCTGTTCGGCCTATTTTGCACCGAAGTTCGCGTTGTAACGAAACAGTCCAAAATGCTCCAAAACATGAGATTGGGATCCAATCGGGTGGATCGGGTGCGTTTGCGTTTGTTGCGAAATATTCCAGCGCGACTTCATTGCACGAACTTGTGCATTAATGGCACCAGTTCAGCCCGTTTTGCCTCGAAGTTCGTGCAGTAACGAAACAGTCCGAAACGCCTCAAAACATGACTTTGGGATCCAATGGGGTGGATCGGGTGCGTTCGTTGTGAAAACTCCGACGCGACTTCTTTGCACGAACTTGTGCATAGATCGCACCAGTTCGGCCCGTATTGCATCGAAGTTCGTGCAGTAACGAAACGGTCCGAAACGCCCCAAAACATGACTTTGGGATCTAGTGGGGTGGATCGGGTGCGTTCGTTGTGAAAAATTCCGACGAGACTTCTTTGCACGAACATGTGCATTGACTGCTCCAGATCGGCCCATTTTGCATCGAAGTTCGTGCGGTAATGAAACGGTTTGAAACGCCCAAAAACATGACTTTGCAGTCAATTGGGGTGGAAAGAGTGCGTTCGTTATGAAAAATTGCGACGCGATTTCGTTACATGAACTTTTGCACTAAAGGCACCAGTTCGGCCTATTTTGCACCGAAGTTCGTGTTGTAACGAAAGAGTCCAAAACGCTCCAAAACATGAGTTTGGGATCCAATAGGGTGGATCGGGTGCATTTGCGTTTGTTGCGAAATATTCCGGCGCGACTTCATTGCACGAACTTGTGCATTAATGGCACCAGTTCAGCCCGTTTTGCCTCGAAGTTCGTGCAGTAACGAAACAGTCCGAAACGCCTCAAAACATGACTTTGGGATACAATGGGGTGGATCGGGTGCGTCCGTTGTGAAAATTCCGACGCGACTTCTTTGCATGAACTTGTGCATAAATGGCACCAGTTCGGCCCGTATTGCATCGAAGTTCTTGCAGTAACGAAACGGTCCGAAACGCCCCAAAACATGAGTGAGGGATCTAGTGGGGTGGATTGGGGGCGTTCGTTGTGAAAGATTCCAACGAGACTTCTTTGCACGAACATGTGCATTGACTGCTCCAGAACGGCCCATTTTGCATCGAAGTTCGTGCGGTAATGAAACGGTCCGAAACGCCCAAAAACATGAGTTTGTAGTCAATTGGGGTGGAAAGAATGCGTTCATTATGAAAAATTGCGACGCGATTTCGTTACATGAACTTGTGCATTAATGGCACCTGTTCGGTCTATTTTGCACCGAAGTTCGTGTTGTAACGAAACAGTCCAAAACGATCCAAAACATGAGATTGGGATCCAATAGGGTGGATCGGGTGCGTTTGCGTTTGTTGCGAAATATTCCGGCGCGACTTCATTGCACGAACTTGTGCATTAATGGCACCAGTTCAGCCCGTTTTGCCTCGAAGTTCGTGCAGTAACGAAACAGTCTGAAACGCCTCAAAACATGACTTTGGGATCCAATGGGGTGGATCGGGTGCGTTCGTTGTAAAAATTCCGACGCGACTTCTTTGCACGAACTTGTGCATAAATCGCACCATTTCGGCCCGTATTGCATCAAAGTTCGTGCAGTAACGAAACGGTCCGAAACGCCCCAAAACATGAGTTTGGGATCTAGTGGGGTGGATCGGGTGCGTTCGTTGTGAAAAATTCCGACGAGACTTCTTTGCACGAACTTGTGCATTGACTGCTCCAGATCAGCCCATTTTGCATCGAAGTTCGTGCGGTAATGAAACGGTCCGAAACGCCCAAAAACATGAGTTTGCAGTCAATTGGGGTGGAAAGAGTGCGTTCGTTATGAAAAATTGCGACGCGATTTCGTTACATGAACTTGTGCATTAATGGCACCTGTTCGGCCTATTTTGCACTGAAGTTCGCGTTGTAACGAAACAGTCCAAAACGCTCCAAAACATGAGATTGGGATCCAATCGGGTGGATCGGGTGCGTTTGCGTTTGTTGCGAAATATTCCAGCGCGACTTCATTGCACGAACTTGTGCATTAATGGCACCAGTTCAGCCCGTTTTGCCTCGAAGTTCGTGCAGTAACGAAACAGTCCGAAACGCCTCAAAACATGACTTTGGGATCCAATGGGGTGGATCGGGTGCGTTCGTTGTGAAAACTCCGACGCGACTTCTTTGCACGAACTTGTGCATAGATCGCACCAGTTCGGCCCGTATTGCATCGAAGTTCGTGCAGTAACGAAACGGTCCGAAACGCCCCAAAACATGACTTTGGGATCTAGTGGGGTGGATCGGGTGCGTTCGTTGTGAAAAATTCCGACGAGACTTCTTTGCACGAACATGTGCATTGACTGCTCCAGATCGGCCCATTTTGCATCGAAGTTCGTGCGGTAATGAAACGGTTTGAAACGCCCAAAAACATGAGTTTGCAGTCATTGGGGTGGAAAGAGTGCGTTCGTTATGAAAAATTGCGACGCGATTTCGTTACATGAACTTTTGCACTAAAGGCACCAGTTCGGCCTATTTTGCACCGAAGTTCGTGTTGTAACGAAAGAGTCCAAAACGCTCCAAAACATGAGTTTGGGATCCAATAGGGTGGATCGGGTGCGTTTGCGTTTGTTGCGAAATATTCCGGCGCGACTTCATTGCACGAACTTGTGCATTAATGGCACCAGTTCAGCCCCTTTTGCCTCGAAGTTCGTGCAGTAACGAAACAGTCCGAAACGCCTCAAAACATGACTTTGGGATACAATGGGGTGGATCGGGTGCGTCCGTTGTGAAAATTCCGACGCGACTTCTTTGCATGAACTTGTGCATAAATGGCACCAGTTCGGCCCGTATTGCATCGAAGTTCTTGCAGTAACGAAACGGTCCGAAACGCCCCAAAACATGAGTGAGGGATCTAGTGGGGTGGATCGGGGGCGTTCGTTGTGAAAGATTCCAACGAGACTTCTTTGCACGAACTTGTGCATTGACTGCTCCAGATCGGCCCATTTTGCATCGAAGTTCGTGCGGTAATGAAACGGTCCGAAACGCCCAAAAACATGAGTTTGTAGTCAATTGGGGTGGAAAGAATGCGTTCGTTATGAAAAATTGCGACGCGATTTCGTTACATGAACTTGTGCATTAATGGCACCTGTTCGGCCTATTTTGCACCGAAGTTCGCGTTGTAACGAAACAGTCCAAAACGATCCAAAACATGAGATTGGGATCCAATAGGGTGGATCGGGTGCGTTTGCGTTTGTTGCGAAATATTCCGGCACGACTTCATTGCACGAACTTGTGCATTAATGGCACCAGTTCAGCCCGTTTTGCCTCGAAGTTCGTGCAGTAACGAAACAGTCCGAAACGCCTCAAAACATGAGTTTGGGATCCAATGGGGTGGATCGGGTGCGTTCGTTGTAAAAATTCCGACGCGACTTCTTTGCACGAACTTGTGCATAAATCGCACCATTTCGGCCCGTATTGCATCAAAGTTCGTGCAGTAACGAAACGGTCCGAAACGCCCCAAAACATGAGTTTGGGATCTAGTGGGGTGGATCGGGTGCGTTCGTTGTGAAAAATTCCGACGAGACTTCTTTGCACGAACTTGTGCATTGACTGCTCCAGATCAGCCCATTTTGCATCGAAGTTCGTGCGGTAATGAAACGGTCCGAAACGCCCAAAAACATGAGTTTGCAGTCAATTGGGGTGGAAAGAGTGCGTTCGTTATGAAAAATTGCGACGCGATTTCGTTACATGAACTTGTGCATTAATGGCACCTGTTCGGCCTATTTTGCACCGAAGTTCGCGTTGTAACGAAACAGTCCAAAACGCTCCAAAACATGAGATTGGGATCCAATAGGGTGGATCGGGTGCGTTTGCGTTTGTTGCGAAATATTCCGGCGCGACTTCATTGCACGAACTTGTGCATTAATGGCACCAGTTCAGCCCGTTTTGCCTCGAAGTTCGTGCAGTAACGAAACAGTCCGAAACGCCTCAAAACATGACTTTGGGATCCAATGGGGTGGATCGGGTGCGTTCGTTGTGAAAACTCCGACGCGACTTCTTTGCACGAACTTGTGCATAGATCGCACCAGTTCGGCCCGTATTGCATCGAAGTTCGTGCAGTAAAGAAACAGTCCGAAACGCCCCAAAACATGAGTTTGGGAGTGGGGTGGATCGGGTGCGTTCGTTGTGAAAAATTCCGACGAGACTTCTTTGCACGAACATGTGCATTGACTGCTCCAGATCGGCCCATTTTGCATCGAAGTTCGTGCGGTAATGAAATGGTTTGAAACGCCCAAAAACATGAGTTTGCAGTCAATTGGGGTGGAAAGAGTGCGTTCGTTATGAAAAATTGCGACGCGATTTCGTTACATGAACTTGTGCATTAATGGCACCTGTTCGGCCTATTTTGCACCGAAGTTCGCGTTGTAACGAAACAGTCCAAAACGCTCCAAAACATGAGATTGGGATCCAATAGGGTGGATCGGGTGCGTTTGCGTTTGTTGCGAAATATTCCAGCGCGACTTCATTGCACGAACTTGTGCATTAATGGCACCAGTTCAGCCCGTTTTGCCTCGAAGTTCGTGCAGTAACGAAACAGTCCGAAACGCCTCAAAACATGACTTTGGGATCCAATGGGGTGGATCGGGTGCGTTCGTTGTGAAAATTCCGACGCGACTTCTTTGCATGAACTTGTGCATAAATGGCACCAGTTCGGCCCGGATTGCATCGAAGTTCGTGCAGTAACGAAACGGTCCGAAACGCCCCAAAACATGACTTTGGGATCTAGTGGGGTGGATCGGGTGCGTTCGTTGTGAAAAATTCCGACGAGACTTCTTTGCACGAACATGTGCATTGACTGCTCCAGATCGGCCCATTTTGCATCGAAGTTCGTGCGGTAATGAAACGGTTTGAAACGCCCAAAAATATGAGTTTGCAGTCAATTGGGGTGGAAAGAGTGCGTTCGTTATGAAAAATTGCGACGCGATTTCGTTACATGAACTTGTGCATTAATGGCACCTGTTCGGCCTATTTTGCACCGAAGTTCGTGTTGTAACGAAACAGTCCAAAACGCTCCAAAACTTGAGTTTGGGATCCAATAGGGTGGATCGGGTGCGTTTGCGTTTGTTGCGAAATATTCCGGCGCGACTTCATTGCACGAACTTGTGCATTAATGGCACCAGTTCAGCCCGTTTTGCCTCGAAGTTCGTGCAGTAACGAAACAGTCCGAAACGCCTCAAAACATGACTTTGGGATCCAATGGGGTGGATCGGGTGCGTTCGTTGTGAAAACTCCGACGCGACTTCTTTGCTCGAACTTGTGCATAGATCGCACCAGTTCGGCCCGTATTGCATTGAAGTTCGTGCAGTAACGAAACGGTCCGAAACGCCCCAAAACATGAGTTTGGGAGTGGGGTGGATCGGGTGCGTTCGTTGTGAAAAATTCCGACGAGACTTCTTTGCACGAACATGTGCATTGACTGCTCCAGATCGGCCCATTTTGCATCGAAGTTCGTGCGGTAATGAAATGGTTTGAAACGCCCAAAAACATGAGTTTGCAGTCAATTGGGGTGGAAAGAGTGCGTTCGTTATGAAAAATTGCGACGCGATTTCGTTACATGAACTTGTGCATTAATGGCACCTGTTCGGCCTATTTTGTACCGAAGTTCGCGTTGTAACGAAACAGTCCAAAACGCTCCAAAACATGAGATTGGGATCCAATAGGGTGGATCGGGTGCGTTTGCGTTTGTTGCGAAATATTCCAGCGCGACTTCATTGCACGAACTTGTGCATTAATGGCACCAGTTCAGCCCGTTTTGCCTCGAAGTTCGTGCAGTAACGAAACAGTCCGAAACGCCTCAAAACATGACTTTGGGATCCAATGGGGTGGATCGGGTGCGTTCGTTGTGAAAATTCCGACGCGACTTCTTTGCATGAACTTGTGCATAAATGGCACCAGTTCGGCCCGTATTGCATCGAAGTTCGTGCAGTAACGAAACGGTCCGAAACGCCCCAAAACATGACTTTGGGATCTAGTGGGGTGGATCGGGTGCGTTCGTTGTGAAAAATTCCGACGAGACTTCTTTGCACGAACATGTGCATTGACTGCTCCAGATCGGCCCATTTTGCATCGAAGTTCGTGCGGTAATGAAACGGTTTGAAACGCCCAAAAACATGAGTTTGCAGTCATTGGGGTGGAAAGAGTGCGTTCGTTATGAAAAATTGCGACGCGATTTCGTTACATGAACTTTTGCACTAAAGGCACCAGTTCGTCCTATTTTGCACCGAAGTTCGTGTTGTAACGAAAGAGTCCAAAACGCTCCAAAACATGAGTTTGGGATCCAATAGGGTGGATCGGGTGCGTTTGCGTTTGTTGCGAAATATTCCGGCGCGACTTCATTGCACGAACTTGTGCATTAATGGCACCAGTTCAGCCCCTTTTGCCTCGAAGTTCGTGCAGTAACGAAACAGTCCGAAACGCCTCAAAACATGACTTTGGGATACAATGGGGTGGATCGGGTGCGTCCGTTGTGAAAATTCCGACGCGACTTCTTTGCATGAACTTGTGCATAAATGGCACCAGTTCGGCCCGTATTGCATCGAAGTTCTTGCAGTAACGAAACGGTCCGAAACGCCCCAAAACATGAGTGAGGGATCTAGTGGGGTGGATCGGGGGCGTTCGTTGTGAAAGATTCCAACGAGACTTCTTTGCACGAACTTGTGCATTGACTGCTCCAGATCGGCCCATTTTGCATCGAAGTTCGTGCGGTAATGAAACGGTCCGAAACGCCCAAAAACATGAGTTTGTAGTCAATTGGGGTGGAAAGAATGCGTTCGTTATGAAAAATTGCGACGCGATTTCGTTACATGAACTTGTGCATTAATGGCACCTGTTCGGCCTATTTTGCACCGAAGTTCGCGTTGTAACGAAACAGTCCAAAACGATCCAAAACATGAGATTGGGATCCAATAGGGTGGATCGGGTGCGTTTGCGTTTGTTGCGAAATATTCCGGCGCGACTTCATTGCACGAACTTGTGCATTAATGGCACCAGTTCAGCCCGTTTTGCCTCGAAGTTCGTGCAGTAACGAAACAGTCCGAAACGCCTCAAAACATGACTTTGGGATCCAATAGGGTGGATCGGGTGCGTTCGTTGTAAAAATTCCGACGCGACTTCTTTGCACGAACTTGTGCATAAATCGCACCATTTCGGCCCGTATTGCATCAAAGTTCGTGCAGTAACGAAACGGTCCGAAACGCCCCAAAACATGAGTTTGGGATCTAGTGGGGTGGATCGGGTGCGTTCGTTGTGAAAAATTCCGACGAGACTTCTTTGCACGAACTTGTGCATTGACTGCTCCAGATCAGCCCATTTTGCATCGAAGTTCGTGCGGTAATGAAACGGTCCGAAACGCCCAAAAACATGAGTTTGCAGTCAATTGGGGTGGAAAGAGTGCGTTCGTTATGAAAAATTGCGACGCGATTTCGTTACATGAACTTGTGCATTAATGGCACCTGTTCGGCCTATTTTGCACCGAAGTTCGTGTTGTAACGAAACAGTCCAAAACGCTCCAAAACTTGAGTTTGGGATCCAATAGGGTGGATCGGGTGCGTTTGCGTTTGTTGCGAAATATTCCGGCGCGACTTCATTGCACGAACTTGTGCATTAATGGCACCAGTTCAGCCCGTTTTGCCTCGAAGTTCGTGCAGTAACGAAACAGTCCGAAACGCCTCAAAACATGACTTTGGGATCCAATGGGGTGGATCGGGTGCGTTCGTTGTGAAAATTCCGACGCGACTTCTTTGCATGAACTTGTGCATAAATGGCACCAGTTCGGCCCGTATTGCATCGAAGTTCGTGCAGTAACGAAACGGTCCGAAACGCCCCAAAACATGACTTTGGGATCTAGTGGGGTGCATCGGGTGCGTTCGTTGTGAAAAATTCCGACGAGACTTCTTTGCACGAACATGTGCATTGACTGCTCCAGATCGGCCCATTTTGCATCGAAGTTCGTGCGGTAATGAAACGGTTTGAAACGCCCAAAAACATGAGTTTGCAGTCAATTGGGGTGGAAAGAGTGCGTTCGTTATGAAAAATTGCGACGCGATTTCGTTACATGAACTTGTGCATTAATGCCACCTGTTCGGCCTATTTTGCACCGAAGTTCGCGTTGTAACGAAACAGTCCAAAACGCTCCAAAACATGAGATTGGGATCCAATAGGGTGGATCGGGTGCGTTTGCGTTTGTTGCGAAATATTCCAGCGCGACTTCATTGCACGAACTTGTGCATTAATGGCACCAGTTCAGCCCGTTTTGCCTCGAAGTTCGTGCAGTAACGAAACAGTCCGAAACGCCTCAAAACATGACTTTGGGATCCAATGGGGTGGATCGGGTGCGTTCGTTGTGAAAATTCCGACGCGACTTCTTTGCATGAACTTGTGCATAAATGGCACCAGTTCGGCCCGTATTGCATCGAAGTTCGTGCAGTAACGAAACGGTCCGAAACGCCCCAAAACATGACTTTGGGATCTAGTGGGGTGGATCGGGTGCGTTCGTTGTGAAAAATTCCGACGAGACTTCTTTGCACGAACATGTGCATTGACTGCTCCAGATCGGCCCATTTTGCATCGAAGTTCGTGCGGTAATGAAACGGTTTGAAACGCCCAAAAACATGAGTTTGCAGTCATTGGGGTGGAAAGAGTGCGTTCGTTATGAAAAATTGCGACGCGATTTCGTTACATGAACTTTTGCACTAAAGGCACCAGTTCGGCCTATTTTGCACCGAAGTTCGTGTTGTAACGAAAGAGTCCAAAATGCTCCAAAACATGAGTTTGGGATCCAATAGGGTGGATCGGGTGCGTTTGCGTTTGTTGCGAAATATTCCGGCGCGACTTCATTGCACGAACTTGTGCATTAATGGCACCAGTTCAGCCCCTTTTGCCTCGAAGTTCGTGCAGTAACGAAACAGTCCGAAACGCCTCAAAACATGACTTTGGGATACAATGGGGTGGATCGGGTGCGTCCGTTGTGAAAATTCCGACGCGACTTCTTTGCATGAACTTGTGCATAAATGGCACCAGTTCGGCCCGTATTGCATCGAAGTTCTTGCAGTAACGAAACGGTCCGAAACGCCCCAAAACATGAGTGAGGGATCTAGTGGGGTGGATCGGGTGCGTTCGTTGTGAAAAATTCCGACGAGACTTCTTTGCACGAACTTGTGCATTGACTGCTCCAGATCAGCCCATTTTGCATCGAAGTTCGTGCGGTAATGAAACGGTCCGAAACGCCCAAAAACATGAGTTTGCAGTCAATTGGGGTGGAAAGAGTGCGTTCGTTATGAAAAATTGCGACGCGATTTCGTTACATGAACTTGTGCATTAATGGCACCTGTTCGGCCTATTTTGCACCGAAGTTCGCGTTGTAACGAAACAGTCCAAAACGCTCCAAAACATGAGATTGGGATCCAATAGGGTGGATTGGGTGCGTTTGCGTTTGTTGCGAAATATTCCGGCGCGACTTCATTGCACGAACTTGTGCATTAATGGCACCAGTTCAGCCCGTTTTGCCTCGAAGTTCGTGCAGTAACGAAACAGTCCGAAACGCCTCAAAACATGACTTTGGGATCCAATGGGGTGGATCGGGTGCGTTCGTTGTGAAAACTCCGACGCGACTTCTTTGCACGAACTTGTGCATAGATCGCACCAGTTCGGCCCGTATTGCATCGAAGTTCGTGCAGTAACGAAACGGTCCGAAACGCCCCAAAACATGAGTTTGGGAGTGGGGTGGATCGGGTGCGTTCGTTGTGAAAAATTCCGACGAGACTTCTTTGCACGAACATGTGCATTGACTGCTCCAGATCGGCCCATTTTGCATCGAAGTTCGTGCGGTAATGAAATGGTTTGAAACGCCCAAAAACATGAGTTTGCAGTCAATTGGGGTGGAAAGAGTGCGTTCGTTATGAAAAATTGCGACGCGATTTCGTTACATGAACTTGTGCATTAATGGCACCTGTTCGGCCTATTTTGCACCGAAGTTCGCGTTGTAACGAAACAGTCCAAAACGCTCCAAAACATGAGATTGGGATCCAATAGGGTGGATCGGGTGCGTTTGCGTTTGTTGCGAAATATTCCAGCGCGACTTCATTGCACGAACTTGTGCATTAATGGCACCAGTTCAGCCCGTTTTGCCTCGAAGTTCGTGCAGTAACGAAACAGTCCGAAACGCCTCAAAACATGACTTTGGGATCCAATGGGGTGGATCGGGTGCGTTCGTTGTGAAAATTCCGACGCGACTTCTTTGCATGAACTTGTGCATAAATGGCACCAGTTCGGCCCGTATTGCATCGAAGTTCGTGCAGTAACGAAACGGTCCGAAACGCCCCAAAACATGACTTTGGGATCTAGTGGGGTGGATCGGGTGCGTTCGTTGTGAAAAATTCCGACGAGACTTCTTTGCACGAACATGTGCATTGACTGCTCCAGATCGGCCCATTTTGCATCGAAGTTCGTGCGGTAATGAAACAGTTTGAAACGCCCAAAAATATGAGTTTGCAGTCAATTGGGGTGGAAAGAGTGCGTTCGTTATGAAAAATTGCGACGCGATTTCGTTACATGAACTTGTGCATTAATGGCACCTGTTCGGCCTATTTTGCACCGAAGTTCGTGTTGTAACGAAACAGTCCAAAACGCTCCAAAACTTGAGTTTGGGATCCAATAGGGTGGATCGGGTGCGTTTGCGTTTGTTGCGAAATATTCCGGCGCGACTTCATTGCACGAACTTGTGCATTAGTGGCACCAGTTCAGCCCGTTTTGCCTCGAAGTTCGTGCAGTAACGAAACAGTCTGAAACGCCTCAAAACATGACTTTGGGATCCAATGGGGTGGATCGGGTGCGTTCGTTGTGAAAATTCCGACGCGACTTCTTTGCATGAACTTGTGCATAAATGGCACCAGTTCGGCCCGTATTGCATCGAAGTTCGTGCAGTAACGAAACGGTCCGAAACGCCCCAAAACATGACTTTGGGATCTAGTGGGGTGGATCGGGTGCATTCGTTGTGAAAAATTCCGACGAGACTTCTTTGCACGAACATGTGCATTGACTGCTCCAGATCGGCCCATTTTGCATCAAAGTTCGTGCGGTAATGAAACAGTTTGAAACGCCCAAAAATATGAGTTTGCAGTCAATTGGGGTGGAAAGAGTGCGTTCGTTATGAAAAATTGCGACGCGATTTCGTTACATGAACTTGTGCATTAATGGCACCTGTTCGGCCTATTTTGCACCGAAGTTCGTGTTGTAACGAAACAGTCCAAAACGCTCCAAAACTTGAGTTTGGGATCCAATAGGGTGGATCGGGTGCGTTTGCGTTTGTTGCAAAATATTCCGGCGCGACATCTTTGCACGAACTTGTGCATAAATGGCACCAGATCGACCCGTATTGCATCGAAGTTCGTGCAGTAACGAAACGGTCCGAAACGCCCCAAAACATGAGTTAGGGATCTAGTGGGGTGGATCGGGTGCGTTCGTTGTGAAAAATTCCAACGAGACTTCTTTGCACGAACTTGTGCATTGACTCCTCCAGATCGGCCCATTTTGCATCGAAGTTCGTGCGGTAATGAATCGGTCCGAAACGCCCAAAAACATGAGTTTGCAGTCAATTGGGGTGGAAAGAGTGCGTTCGTTCCGAAAAATTGCGACGCGATTTCGTTACATGAACTTTTGCACTAAAGGCACCAATTCGGCCTATTTTGCACCGAAGTTCGTGTTGTAACGAAACAGTCCAAAACGCTCCAAAACATGAGTTTGGGATCCAATAGGGTGGATCGGGTGCGTTTGCGTTTTTTGCGAAATATTCCGGCGCGACTTCATTGCACGAACTTGTGCATTAATGGCACCAGTTCAGCCCCTTTTGCCTCGAAGTTCGTGCAGTAACGAAACAGTCCGAAACGCCTCAAAACATGACTTTGGGATCCAATGGGGTGGATCGGGTGCGTCCGTTGTGAAAATTCCGACGCGACTTCTTTGCATGAACTTGTGCATAAATGGCACCAGTTCGGCCCGTATTGCATCGAAGTTCTTGCAGTAACGAAACGGTCCGAAACGCCCCAAAACATGAGTGAGGGATCTAGTGGGGTGGATCGGGGGCGTTCGTTGTGAAAGATTCCAACGAGACTTCTTTGCACGAACTTGTGCATTGACTGCTCCAGATCGGCCCATTTTGCATCGAAGTTCGTGCGGTAATGAAACGGTCCGAAACGTCCAAAAACATGAGTTTGTAGTCAATTGGGGTGGAAAGAATGCGTTCGTTATGAAAAATTGCGACGCGATTTCGTTACATGAACTTGTGCATTAATGGCACCTGTTCGGCCTATTTTGCACCGAAGTTCGCGTTGTAACGAAACAGTCCAAAACGCTCCAAAACATGAGATTGGGATCCAATAGGGTGGATCGGGTGCGTTTGCGTTTGTTGCGAAATATTCCGGCGCGACTTCATTGCACGAACTTGTGCATTAATGGCACCAGTTCAACCCGTTTTGCCTCGAAGTTCGTGCAGTAACGAAACAGTCCGAAACGCCTCAAAACATGACTTTGGGATCCAATGGGGTGGATCGGGTGCGTTCGTTGTGAAAACTCCGACGCGACGTCTTTGCACGAACTTGTGCATAGATCGCACCAGTTCGGCCCGTATTGCATCGAAGTTCGTGCAGTAAAGAAACGGTCCGAAACGCCCCAAAACATGAGTTTGGGAGTGGGGTGGATCGGGTGCGTTCGTTGTGAAAAATTCCGACGAGACTTCTTTGCACGAACATGTGCATTGACTGCTCCAGATCGGCCCATTTTGCATCGAAGTTCGTGCGGTAATGAAATGGTTTGAAACGCCCAAAAACATGAGTTTGCAGTCAATTGGGGTGGAAAGAGTGCGTTCGTTATGAAAAATTGCGACGCGATTTCGTTACATGAACTTGTGCATTAATGGCACCTGTTCGGCCTATTTTGCACCGAAGTTCGTGTTGTAACGAAACAGTCCAAAACGCTCCAAAACTTGAGTTTGGGATCCAATAGGGTGGATCGGGTGCGTTTGCGTTTGTTGCGAAATATTCCGGCGCGACTTCATTGCACGAACTTGTGCATTAATGGCACCAGTTCTGCCCGTTTTGCCTCGAAGTTCGTGCAGTAACGAAACAGTCTGAAACGCCTCAAAACATGACTTTGGGATCCAATGGGGTGGATCGGGTGCGTTCGTTGTGAAAACTCCGACGCGACTTCTTTGCACGAACTTGTGCATAGATCGCACCAGTTCGGCCCGTATTGCATCGAAGTTCGTGCAGTAACGAAACGGTCCGAAACGCCCCGAAACATGAGTTTGGGAGTGGGGTGGATCGGGTGCGTTCGTTGTGAAAAATTCCGACGAGACTTCTTTGCACGAACATGTGCATTGACTGCTCCAGATCGGCCCATTTTGCATCGAAGTTCGTGCGGTAATGAAATGGTTTGAAACGCCCAAAAACATGAGTTTGCAGTCAATTGGGGTGGAAAGAGTGCGTTCGTTATGAAAAATTGCGACGCGATTTCGTTACATGAACTTGTGCATTAATGGCACCTGTTCGGCCTATTTTGCACCGAAGTTCGCGTTGTAACGAAACAGTCCAAAACGCTCCAAAACATGAGATTGGGATCCAATAGGGTGGATCGGGTGCGTTTGCGTTTGTTGCGAAATATTCCAGCGCGACTTCATTGCACGAACTTGTGCATTAATGGCACCAGTTCAGCCCGTTTTGCCTCGAAGTTCGTGCAGTAACGAAACAGTCCGAAACGCCTCAAAACATGACTTTGGGATCCAATGGGGTGGATCGGGTGCGTTCGTTGTGAAAATTCCGACGCGACTTCTTTGCATGAACTTGTGCATAAATGGCACCAGTTCGGCCCGTATTGCATCGAAGTTCGTGCAGTAACGAAACGGTCCGAAACGCCCCAAAACATGACTTTGGGATCTAGTGGGGTGGATCGGGTGCGTTCGTTGTGAAAAATTCCGACGAGACTTCTTTGCACGAACATGTGCATTGACTGCTCCAGATCGGCCCATTTTGCATCGAAGTTCGTGCGGTAATGAAACAGTTTGAAACGCCCAAAAATATGAGTTTGCAGTCAATTGGGGTGGAAAGAGTGGGTTCGTTATGAAAAATTGCGACGCGATTTCGTTACATGAACTTGTGCATTAATGGCACCTGTTCGGCCTATTTTGCACCGAAGTTCGTGTTGTAACGAAACAGTCCAAAACGCTCCAAAACTTGAGTTTGGGATCCAATAGGGTGGATCGGGTGCGTTTGCGTTTGTTGCAAAATATTCCGGCGCGACATCTTTGCACGAACTTGTGCATAAATGGCACCAGATCGACCCGTATTGCATCGAAGTTCGTGCAGTAACGAAACGGTCCGAAACGCCCCAAAACATGAGTGAGGGATCTAGTGGGGTGGATCGGGGGCGTTCGTTGTGAAAGATTCCAACGAGACTTCTTTGCACGAACTTGTGCATTGACTGCTCCAGATCGGCCCATTTTGCATCGAAGTTCGTGCGGTAATGAAACGGTCCGAAACGTCCAAAAACATGAGTTTGTAGTCAATTGGGGTGGAAAGAATGCGTTCGTTATGAAAAATTGCGACGCGATTTCGTTACATGAACTTGTGCATTAATGGCACCTGTTCGGCCTATTTTGCACCGAAGTTCGCGTTGTAACGAAACAGTCCAAAACGCTCCAAAACATGAGATTGGGATCCAATAGGGTGGATCGGGTGCGTTTGCGTTTGTTGCGAAATATTCCGGCGCGACTTCATTGCACGAACTTGTGCATTAATGGCACCAGTTCAACCCGTTTTGCCTCGAAGTTCGTGCAGTAACGAAACAGTCCGAAACGCCTCAAAACATGACTTTGGGATCCAATGGGGTGGATCGGGTGCGTTCGTTGTGAAAACTCCGACGCGACGTCTTTGCACGAACTTGTGCATAGATCGCACCAGTTCGGCCCGTATTGCATCGAAGTTCGTGCAGTAAAGAAACGGTCCGAAACGCCCCAAAACATGAGTTTGGGAGTGGGGTGGATCGGGTGCGTTCGTTGTGAAAAATTCCGACGAGACTTCTTTGCACGAACATGTGCATTGACTGCTCCAGATCGGCCCATTTTGCATCGAAGTTCGTGCGGTAATGAAATGGTTTGAAACGCCCAAAAACATGAGTTTGCAGTCAATTGGGGTGGAAAGAGTGCGTTCGTTATGAAAAATTGCGACGCGATTTCGTTACATGAACTTGTGCATTAATGGCACCTGTTCGGCCTATTTTGCACCGAAGTTCGTGTTGTAACGAAACAGTCCAAAACGCTCCAAAACTTGAGTTTGGGATCCAATAGGGTGGATCGGGTGCGTTTGCGTTTGTTGCGAAATATTCCGGCGCGACTTCATTGCACGAACTTGTGCATTAATGGCACCAGTTCTGCCCGTTTTGCCTCGAAGTTCGTGCAGTAACGAAACAGTCTGAAACGCCTCAAAACATGACTTTGGGATCCAATGGGGTGGATCGGGTGCGTTCGTTGTGAAAACTCCGACGCGACTTCTTTGCACGAACTTGTGCATAGATCGCACCAGTTCGGCCCGTATTGCATCGAAGTTCGTGCAGTAACGAAACGGTCCGAAACGCCCCGAAACATGAGTTTGGGAGTGGGGTGGATCGGGTGCGTTCGTTGTGAAAAATTCCGACGAGAATTCTTTGCACGAACATGTGCATTGACTGCTCCAGATCGGCCCATTTTGCATCGAAGTTCGTGCGGTAATGAAATGGTTTGAAACGCCCAAAAACATGAGTTTGCAGTCAATTGGGGTGGAAAGAGTGCGTTCGTTATGAAAAATTGCGACGCGATTTCGTTACATGAACTTGTGCATTAATGGCACCTGTTCGGCCTATTTTGCACCGAAGTTCGCGTTGTAACGAAACAGTCCAAAATGCTCCAAAACATGAGATTGGGATCCAATAGGGTGGATCGGGTGCGTTTGCGTTTGTTGCGAAATATTCCAGCGCGACTTCATTGCACGAACTTGTGCATTAATGGCACCAGTTCAGCCCGTTTTGCCTCGAAGTTCGTGCAGTAACGAAACAGTCCGAAACGCCTCAAAACATGACTTTGGGATCCAATGGGGTGGATCGGGTGCGTTCGTTGTGAAAATTCCGACGCGACTTCTTTGCATGAACTTGTGCATAAATGGCACCAGTTCGGCCCGTATTGCATCGAAGTTCGTGCAGTAACGAAACGGTCCGAAACGCCCCAAAACATGACTTTGGGATCTAGTGGGGTGGATCGGGTGCGTTCGTTGTGAAAAATTCCGACGAGACTTCTTTGCACGAACATGTGCATTGACTGCTCCAGATCGGCCCATTTTGCATCGAAGTTCGTGCGGTAATGAAACAGTTTGAAACGCCCAAAAATATGAGTTTGCAGTCAATTGGGGTGGAAAGAGTGGGTTCGTTATGAAAAATTGCGACGCGATTTCGTTACATGAACTTGTGCATTAATGGCACCTGTTCGGCCTATTTTGCACCGAAGTTCGTGTTGTAACGAAACAGTCCAAAACGCTCCAAAACTTGAGTTTGGGATCCAATAGGGTGGATCGGGTGCGTTTGCGTTTGTTGCAAAATATTCCGGCGCGACATCTTTGCACGAACTTGTGCATAAATGGCACCAGATCGACCCGTATTGCATCGAAGTTCGTGCAGTAACGAAACGGTCCGAAACGCCCCAAAACATGAGTTAGGGATCTAGTGGGGTGGATCGGGTGCGTTCGTTGTGAAAAATTCCAACGAGACTTCTTTGCACGAACTTGTGCATTGACTCCTCCAGATCGGCCCATTTTGCATCGAAGTTCGTGCGGTAATGAATCGGTCCGAAACGCCCAAAAACATGAGTTTGCAGTCAATTGGGGTGGAAAGAGTGCGTTCGTTCCGAAAAATTGCGACGCGATTTCGTTACATGAACTTTTGCACTAAAGGCACCAATTCGGCCTATTTTGCACTGAAGTTCGTGTTGTAACGAAACAGTCCAAAACGCTCCAAAACATGAGTTTGGGATCCAATAGGGTGGATCGGGTGCGTTTGCGTTTTTTGCGAAATATTCCGGCGCGACTTCATTGCACGAACTTGTGCATTAATGGCACCAGTTCAGCCCCTTTTGCCTCGAAGTTCGTGCAGTAACGAAACAGTCCGAAACGCCTCAAAACATGACTTTGGGATCCAATGGGGTGGATCGGGTGCGTCCGTTGTGAAAATTCCGACGCGACTTCTTTGCATGAACTTGTGCATAAATGGCACCAGTTCGGCCCGTATTGCATCGAAGTTCTTGCAGTAACGAAACGGTCCGAAACGCCCCAAAACATGAGTGAGGGATCTAGTGGGGTGGATCGGGGGCGTTCGTTGTGAAAGATTCCAACGAGACTTCTTTGCACGAACTTGTGCATTGACTGCTCCAGATCGGCCCATTTTGCATCGAAGTTCGTGCGGTAATGAAACGGTCCGAAACGTCCAAAAACATGAGTTTGTAGTCAATTGGGGTGGAAAGAATGCGTTCGTTATGAAAAATTGCGACGCGATTTCGTTACATGAACTTGTGCATTAATGGCACCTGTTCGGCCTATTTTGCACCGAAGTTCGCGTTGTAACGAAACAGTCCAAAACGCTCCAAAACATGAGATTGGGATCCAATAGGGTAGATCGGGTGCGTTTGCGTTTGTTGCGAAATATTCCGGCGCGATTTCATTGCACGAACTTGTGCATTAATGGCACCAGTTCAGCCCGTTTTGCCTCGAAGTTCGTGCAGTAACGAAACAGTCCGAAACGCCTCAAAACATGACTTTGGGATCCAATGGGGTGGATCGGGTGCGTTCGTTGTGAAAACTCCGACGCGACTTCTTTGCACGAACTTGTGCATAGATCGCACCAGTTCGGCCCGTATTGCATCGAAGTTCGTGCAGTAAAGAAACGGTCCGAAACGCCCCAAAACATGAGTTTGGGAGTGGGGTGGATCGGGTGCGTTCGTTGTGAAAAATTCCGACGAGACTTCTTTGCACGAACATGTGCATTGACTGCTCCAGATCGGCCCATTTTGCATCGAAGTTCGTGCGGTAATGAAATGGTTTGAAACGCCCAAAAACATGAGTTTGCAGTCAATTGGGGTGGAAAGAGTGCGTTCGTTATGAAAAATTGCGACGCGATTTCGTTACATGAACTTGTGCATTAATGGCACCTGTTCGGCCTATTTTGCACCGAAGTTCGTGTTGTAACGAAACAGTCCAAAACGCTCCAAAACTTGAGTTTGGGATCCAATAGGGTGGATCGGGTGCGTTTGCGTTTGTTGCGAAATATTCCGGCGCGACTTCATTGCACGAACTTGTGCATTAATGGCACCAGTTCTGCCCGTTTTGCCTCGAAGTTCGTGCAGTAACGAAACAGTCTGAAACGCCTCAAAACATGACTTTGGGATCCAATGGGGTGGATCGGGTGCGTTCGTTGTGAAAACTCCGACGCGACTTCTTTGCACGAACTTGTGCATAGATCGCACCAGTTCGGCCCGTATTGCATCGAAGTTCGTGCAGTAACGAAACGGTCCGAAACGCCCCAAAACATGAGTTTGGGAGTGGGGTGGATCGGGTGCGTTCGTTGTGAAAAATTCCGACGAGACTTCTTTGCACGAACATGTGCATTGACTGCTCCAGATCGGCCCATTTTGCATCGAAGTTCGTGCGGTAATGAAATGGTTTGAAACGCCCAAAAACATGAGTTTGCAGTCAATTGGGGTGGAAAGAGTGCGTTCGTTATGAAAAATTGCGACGCGATTTCATTACATGAACTTGTGCATTAATGGCACCTGTTCGGCCTATTTTGCACTGAAGTTCGCGTTGTAACGAAACAGTCCAAAACGCTCCAAAACATGAGATTGGGATCCAATAGGGTGGATCGGGTGCGTTTGCGTTTGTTGCGAAATATTCCAGCGCGACTTCATTGCACGAACTTGTGCATTAATGGCACCAGTTCAGCCCGTTTTGCCTCGAAGTTCGTGCAGTAACGAAACAGTCCGAAACGCCTCAAAACATGACTTTGGGATCCAATGGGGTGGATCGGGTGCGTTCGTTGTGAAAATTCCGACGCGACTTCTTTGCATGAACTTGTGCATAAATGGCACCAGTTCGGCCCGTATTGCATCGAAGTTCGTGCAGTAACGAAACGGTCCGAAACGCCCCAAAACATGACTTTGGGATCTAGTGGGGTGGATCGGGTGCGTTCGTTGTGAAAAATTCCGACGAGACTTCTTTGCACGAACATGTGCATTGACTGCTCCAGATCGGCCCATTTTGCATCGAAGTTCGTGCGGTAATGAAACAGTTTGAAACGCCCAAAAATATGAGTTTGCAGTCAATTGGGGTGGAAAGAGTGCGTTCGTTATGAAAAATTGCGACGCGATTTCGTTACATGAACTTGTGCATTAATGGCACCTGTTCGGCCTATTTTGCACCGAAGTTCGTGTTGTAACGAAACAGTCCAAAACGCTCCAAAACTTGAGTTTGGGATCCAATAGGGTGGATCAGGTGCGTTTGCGTTTGTTGCAAAATATTCCGGCGCGACATCTTTGCACGAACTTGTGCATAAATGGCACCAGATCGACCCGTATTGCATCGAAGTTCGTGCAGTAACGAAACGGTCCGAAACGCCCCAAAACATGAGTTAGGGATCTAGTGGGGTGGATCGGGTGCGTTCGTTGTGAAAAATTCCAACGAGACTTCTTTGCACGAACTTGTGCATTGACTCCTCCAAATCGGCCCATTTTGCATCGAAGTTCGTGCGGTAATGAATCGGTCCGAAACGCCCAAAAACATGAGTTTGCAGTCAATTGGGGTGGAAAGAGTGCGTTCGTTCCGAAAAATTGCGACGCGATTTCGTTACATGAACTTTTGCACTAAAGGCACCAATTCGGCCTATTTTGCACCGAAGTTCGTGTTGTAACGAAACAGTCCAAAACGCTCCAAAACATGAGTTTGGGATCCAATAGGGTGGATCGGGTGCGTTTGCGTTTGTTGCGAAATATTCCGGCGCGACTTCATTGCACGAACTTGTGCATTAATGGCACCAGTTCAGCCCCTTTTGCCTCGAAGTTCGTGCAGTAACGAAACAGTCCGAAACGCCTCAAAACATGACTTTGGGATCCAATGGGGTGGATCGGGTGCGTCCGTTGTGAAAATTCCGACGCGACTTCTTTGCATGAACTTGTGCATAAATGGCACCAGTTCGGCCCGTATTGCATCGAAGTTCTTGCAGTAACGAAACGGTCCGAAACGCCCCAAAACATGAGTGAGGGATCTAGTGGGGTGGATCGGGGGCGTTCGTTGTGAAAGATTCCAACGAGACTTCTTTGCACGAACTTGTGCATTGACTGCTCCAGATCGGCCCATTTTGCATCGAAGTTCGTGCGGTAATGAAACGGTCCGAAACGTCCAAAAACATGAGTTTGTAGTCAATTGGGGTGGAAAGAATGCGTTCGTTATGAAAAATTGCGACGCGATTTCGTTACATGAACTTGTGCATTAATGGCACCTGTTCGGCCTATTTTGCACCGAAGTTCGCGTTGTAACGAAACAGTCCAAAACGCTCCAAAACATGAGATTGGGATCCAATAGGGTGGATCGGGTGCGTTTGCGTTTGTTGCGAAATATTCCAGCGCGACTTCATTGCACGAACTTGTGCATTAATGGCACCAGTTCAGCCCGTTTTGCCTCGAAGTTCGTGCAGTAACGAAACAGTCCGAAACGCCTCAAAACATGACTTTGGGATCCAATGGGGTGGATCGGGTGCGTTCGTTGTGAAAATTCCGACGCGACTTCTTTGCATGAACTTGTGCATAAATGGCACCAGTTCGGCCCGTATTGCATCGAAGTTCGTGCAGTAACGAAACGGTCCGAAACGCCCCAAAACATGACTTTGGGATCTAGTGGGGTCGATCGGGTGCGTTCGTTGTGAAAAATTCCGACGAGACTTCTTTGCACGAACATGTGCATTGACTGCTCCAGATCGGCCCATTTTGCATCGAAGTTCGTGCGGTAATGAAACGGTCCGAAACGCCCAAAAACATGAGTTTGCAGTCAATTGGGGTGGAAAGAGTGCGTTCGTTATGAAAAATTGCGACGCGATTTCGTTACATGAACTTGTGCATTAATGGCACCTGTTCGGCCTATTTTGCACCGAAGTTCGTGTTGTAACGAAACAGTCCAAAACGCTCCAAAACTTGAGTTTGGGATCCAATAGGGTGGATCGGGTGCGTTTGCGTTTGTTGCAAAATATTCCGGCGCGACATCTTTGCACGAACTTGTGCATAAATGGCACCAGATCGACCCGTATTGCATCGAAGTTCGTGCAGTAACGAAACGGTCCGAAACGCCCCAAAACATGAGTTAGGGATCTAGTGGGGTGGATCGGGTGCGTTCGTTGTGAAAAATTCCAACGAGACTTCTTTGCACGAACTTGTGCATTGACTCCTCCAGATCGGCCCATTTTGCATCGAAGTTCGTGCGGTAATGAATCGGTCCGAAACGCCCAAAAACATGAGTTTGCAGTCAATTGGGGTGGAAAGAGTGCGTTCGTTCCGAAAAATTGCGACGCGATTTCGTTACATGAACTTTTGCACTAAAGGCACCAATTCGGCCTATTTTGCACCGAAGTTCGTGTTGTAACGAAACAGTCCAAAACGCTCCAAAACATGAGTTTGGGATCCAATAGGGTGGATCGGGTGCGTTTGCGTTTGTTGCGAAATATTCCGGCGCGACTTCATTGCACGAACTTGTGCATTAATGGCACCAGTTCAGCCCCTTTTGCCTCGAAGTTCGTGCAGTAACGAAACAGTCCGAAACGCCTCAAAACATGACTTTGGGATCCAATGGGGTGGATCGGGTGCGTCCGTTGTGAAAATTCCGACGCGACTTCTTTGCATGAACTTGTGCATAAATGGCACCAGTTCGGCCCGTATTGCATCGAAGTTCTTGCAGTAACGAAACGGTCCGAAACGCCCCAAAACATGAGTGAGGGATCTAGTGGGGTGGATCGGGGGCGTTCGTTGTGAAAGATTCCAACGAGACTTCTTTGCACGAACTTGTGCATTGACTGCTCCAGATCGGCCCATTTTGCATCGAAGTTCGTGCGGTAATGAAACGGTCCGAAACGTCCAAAAACATGAGTTTGTAGTCAATTGGGGTGGAAAGAATGCGTTCGTTATGAAAAATTGCGACGCGATTTCGTTACATGAACTTGTGCATTAATGGCACCTGTTCGGCCTATTTTGCACCGAAGTTCGCGTTGTAACGAAACAGTCCAAAACGCTCCAAAACATGAGATTGGGATCCAATAGGGTGGATCGGGTGCGTTTGCGTTTGTTGCGAAATATTCCAGCGCGACTTCATTGCACGAACTTGTGCATTAATGGCACCAGTT
Source organism: Panicum miliaceum (assembly GCA_032594955.1). Taxonomy (NCBI): domain Eukaryota; kingdom Viridiplantae; phylum Streptophyta; class Magnoliopsida; order Poales; family Poaceae; genus Panicum; species Panicum miliaceum. Next base: position 10,523,471 of record CM064070.1, read on the forward strand.
CAGCCCGTTTTGCCTCGAAGTTCATGCAGTAACGAAACAGTCCGAAACGCCTCAAAACATGACTTTGGGATCCAATGGGGTGGATCGGGTGCGTTCGTTGTGAAAATTCCGACGCGACTTCTTTGCATGAACTTGTGCATAAATGGCACCAGTTCGGCCCGTATTGCATCGAAGTTCGTGCAGTAACGAAACGGTCCGAAACGCCCCAAAACATGACTTTGGGATCTAGTGGGGTCGATCGGGTGCGTTCGTTGTGAAAAATTCCGACGAGACTTCTTTGCACGAACATGTGCATTGACTGCTCCAGATCGGCCCATTTTGCATCGAAGTTCGTGCGGTAATGAAACGGTCCGAAACGCCCAAAAACATGAGTTTGCAGTCAATTGGGGTGGAAAGAGTGCGTTCGTTATGAAAAATTGCGACGCGATTTCGTTACATGAACTTGTGCATTAATGGCACCTGTTCGGCCTATTTTGCACCGAAGTTCGTGTTGTAACGAAACAGTCCAAAACGCTCCAAAACATGAGTTTGGGATCCAATAGGGTGGATCGGGTGCGTTTGCGTTTGTTGCGAAATATTTCGGCGCGACTTCATTGCACGAACTTGTGCATAAATGGCACCAGATCGACCCGTATTGCATCGAAGTTCGTGCAGTAACGAAACGGTCCGAAACGCCCCAAAACATGAGTTAGGGATCTAGTGGGGTGGATCGGGTGCGTTCGTTGTGAAAAATTCCAACGAGACTTCTTTGCACGAACTTGTGCATTGACTCCTCCAGATCGGCCCATTTTGCATCGAAGTTCGTGCGGTAATGAATCGGTCCGAAACGCCCAAAAACATGAGTTTGCAGTCAATTGGGGTGGAAAGAGTGCGTTCGTTCCGAAAAATTGCGACGCGATTTCGTTACATGAACTTTTGCACTAAAGGCACCAATTCGGCCTATTTTGCACCGAAGTTCGTGTTGTAACGAAACAGTCCAAAACGCTCCAAAACATGAGTTTGGGATCCAATAGGGTGGATCGGGTGCGTTTGCGTTTGTTGCGAAATATTCCGGCGCGACTTCATTGCACGAACTTGTGCATTAATGGCACCAGTTCAGCCCCTTTTGCCTCGAAGTTCGTGCAGTAACGAAACAGTCCGAAACGCCTCAAAACATGACTTTGGGATCCAATGGGGTGGATCGGGTGCGTCCGTTGTGAAAATTCCGACGCGACTTCTTTGCATGAACTTGTGCATAAATGGCACCAGTTCGGCCCGTATTGCATCGAAGTTCTTGCAGTAACGAAACGGTCCGAAACGCCCCAAAACATGAGTGAGGGATCTAGTGAGGGATCTAGTGGGGTGGATCGGGTGCGTTCGTTGGGAAGAGTTCCAATGAGACTTCTTTGCACGAACTTGTGCATTGACTGCTCCAGATCGGCCCATTTTGCATCGAAGTTCGTGCGGTAATGAAACGGTCCGAAACGCCCAAAAACATGAGTTTGTAGTCAATTGGGGTGGAAAGAATGCGTTCGTTATGAAAAATTGCGACGCGATTTCGTTACATGAACTTGTGCATTAATGGCACCTGTTCGGCCTATTTTGCACCGAAGTTCGCGTTGTAACGAAACAGTTCAAAACGCTCCAAAACATGAGATTGGGATCCAATAGGGTGGATCGGGTGCGTTTCGTTTGTTGCGAAATATTTCGGCGCGACTTCATTGCACGAACTTGTGCATTAATGGCACCAGTTCAGCCCGTTTTGCCTCGAAGTTCGTGCAGTAACGAAACGGTCCGAAACGCCTCAAAATATGACTTTGGGATCCAATGGGGTGGATCGGGTGCGTTCGTTGTGAAAATTTCGACGCGACTTCTTTGCACGAACTTGTGCATAAATGGCACCAGTTCGGCCCGTATTGCATCGAAGTTCGTGCAGTAACGAAACGGTCCGAAACGCCCCAAAACATGAGTTTGGGATCTAGTGGGGTGGATCGGGCGCGTTCGTTGTGAAAAATTCCGACGAGACTTCTTTGCACGAACATGTGCATTGACTGCTCCAGATCGGCCCATTTTGCATCGAAGTTCGTGCGGTAATGAAACGGTCCGAAACGCCCAAAAACATGAGTTTGCAGTCAATTGGGGTGGAAAGAGTGCGTTCGTTATGAAAAATTGCGACGCGATTTCGTTACATGAACTTGTGCATTAATGGCACCTGTTCGGCCTATTTTGCACCGAAGTTTGTGTTGTAACGAAACAGTCCAAAACGCTCCAAAACTTGAGTTTGGGATCCAATAGGGTGGATCGGGTGCATTTGCGTTTGTTGCGAAATATTCCGGCGCGACTTCATTGCACGAACTTGTGCATTAATGGCACCAGTTCAGCCCGTTTTGCCTCGAAGTTCGTGCAATAACGAAACAGTCCGAAGCGCCTCAAAACATGACTTTGGGATCCAATGGGGTGGATCGGGTGCGTTCGTAGTGAAAATTCCGACGCGACTTCTTTGCACGAACTTGTGCATAGATCGCACCAGTTCGGCCCGTATTGCATCGAAGTTCGTGCAGTAACGAAACGGTCCGAAACGCCCCAAAACATGAGTTTGGGATCTAGTGGGGTGGATCGGGCGCGTTCGTTGTGAAAAATTCCGACGAGACTTCTTTGCACGAACATGTGCATTGACTGCTCCAGATCGGCCCATTTTGCATCGAAGTTCTTGCGGTAATGAAACAGTCCGGAATGCCCAAAAACATGAGTTTGCAGTCAATTGGGGTGGAAAGAGTGCGTTCGTTATGAAAAATTGCGACGCGATTTCGTTACATGAACTTGTGCAGTAATGGCACCTGTTCGGCCTATTTTGCACCGAAGTTCGTGTTGTAACGAAACAGTCCAAAATGCTCCAAAACTTGAGTTTGGGATCCAATAGGGTGGATCGGGTGCGTTTGCGTTTGTTGCAAAATATTCCGGCGCGACTTCTTTGCACGAACTTGTGACCCGTATTGCATCGAAGTTCGTGCAGTAACGAAACAGTCCGAAACGCCCCAAAACATGAGTTAGGGATCTAGTGGGGTGGATCGGGTGCGTTCGTTGTGAATTCCAACGAGACTTCTTTGCACGAACTTGTGCATTGACTCCTCCAGATCGGCCCATTTTGCATCGAAGTTCGTGCGGTAATGAATCGGTCCGAAACGCCCAAAAACATGAGTTTGCAGTCAATTGGGGTGGAAAGAGTGCGTTCATTCCGAAAAATTGCGACGCGATTTCGTTACATGAACTTTTGCACTAAAGGCACCAGTTCGGCCTATTTTGCACCGAAGTTCGTGTTGTAACGAAACAGTCCAAAACGCTCCAAAACATGAGTTTGGGATCCAATAGGGTGGATCGGGTGCGTTTGCGTTTGTTGCGAAATATTCCGGCGCGACTTCATTGCACGAACTTGTGCATTAATGGCACCAGTTCAGCCCGTTTTGCCTCGAAGTTCGTGCAGTAATGAAACAGTCCGAAACGCCTCAAAACATGACTTTGGGATCCAATGGGGTGGATCGGGTGCGTTCGTTGTGAAAATTCCGACGCGACTTCTTTGCATGAACTTGTGCATAAATGGCACCAGTTCGGCCCGTATAGCATCGAAGTTCATGCAGTAACGAAACGGTCCGAAACGCCCCAAAACATGAGTGAGGGATCTAGTGGGGTGGATCGGGGGTGTTCGTTGTGAAAGATTCCAACGAGACTTCTTTGCACGAACTTCTGCATTGAGTGCTCCAGATCGGCCCATTTTGCATCGAAGTTCGTGCGGTAATGAAACGGTCCGAAACGCCCAAAAACATGAGTTTGTAGTCAATTGGGGTGGAAAGAATGCGTTCGTTATGAAAAATTGTGACGCGATTTCGTTACATGAACTTGTGCATTAATGGCACCTGTTCGGCCTATTTTGCACCGAAGTTCGCGTTGTAACGAAACAGTGCAAAACGCTCCAAAACATGAGATTGGGATCCAATAGGGTGGATCGGGTGTGTTTGCGTTTGTTGCGAAATATTCCGGCGCGACTTCATTGCACGAACTTGTGCATTAATGGCACCAGTTCAGCCCGTTTTGCCTCGAAGTTCGTGCAGTAACGAAACAGTCCGAAACGCCTCAAAACATGACTTTGGGATCCAATGGGGTGGATCGGGTGCGTTCGTTGTGAAAATTCCGACGCGACTTCTTTGCACGAACTTGTGCATACATCGCACCATTTCGGCCCGTATTGCATCAAAGTTCGTGCAGTAACGAAACGGTCCGAAACGCCCCAAAACATGAGTTTGGCATCTAGTGGGGTGGATCGGGCGCGTTCGTTGTGAAAAATTCCGACGAGACTTCTTTGCACGAACATGTGCATTGACTGCTCCAGATCGGCCCATTTTGCATCGAAGTTCGTGCGGTAATGAAACGTTCCGAAACGCCCAAAAACATGAGTTTGCAGTCAATTGGGGTGGAAAGAGTGCGTTCGTTATGAAAAATTGCGACGCGATTTCGTTACATGAACTTGTGCATTAATGGCACCTGTTCGGCCTATTTTGCACCGAAGTTCGTGTTGTAACGAAACAGTCCAAAACGCTCCAAAACTTGAGTTTGGGATCCAATAGGGTGGATCGGGTGCGTTTGCGTTTGTTGCGAAATATTCCGGCGCGACTTCATTGCACGAACTTGTGCATTAATGGCACCAGTTCAGCCCGTTTTGCCTCGAAGTTCGTGCAGTAACGAAACAGTCCGAAACGCCTCAAAACATGACTTTGGGATCCAATGGGGTGGATCGGGTGCGTTCGTAGTGAAAATTCCGACGCGACTTCTTTGCACGAACTTGTGCATAGATCGCACCAGTTCGGCCCGTATTGCATCGAAGTTCGTGCAGTAACGAAACGGTCCGAAACGCCCCAAAACATGAGTTTGGGATCTAGTGGGGTGGATCGGGTGCGTTCGTTGTGAAAAATTCCAACGAGACTTCTTTGCACGAACATGTGCATTGACTGCTCCAGATCGGCCCATTTTGCATCGAAGTTCTTGCGGTAATGAAACAGTCCGGAATGCCCAAAAACATGAGTTTGCAGTCAATTGGGGTGGAAAGAGTGCGTTCGTTATAAAAATTGCGACGCGATTTCGTTACATGAACTTGTGCAGTAATGGCACCTGTTCGGCCTATTTTGCACCGAAGTTCGTGTTGTAACGAAACAGTCCAAAACGCTCCAAAACTTGAGTTTGGGATCCAATAGGGTGGATCGGGTGCGTTTGCGTTTGTTGCAAAATATTCCGGCGCGACTTCTTTGCACGAACTTGTGCATAAATGGCACCAGATCGACCCGTATTGCATCGAAGTTCGTGCAGTAACGAAACGGTCCGAAACGCCCCAAAACATGAGTTAGGGATCTAGTGGGGTGGATCGGGTGCGTTCGTTGTGAATTCCAACGAGACTTCTTTGCACGAACTTGTGCATTGACTCCTCCAGATCGGCCCATTTTGCATCGAAGTTCGTGCGGTAATGAATCGGTCCGAAACGCCCAAAAACATGAGTTTGCAGTCAATTGGGGTGGAAAGAGTGCGTTCATTCCGAAAAATTGCGACGCGATTTCGTTACATGAACTTTTGCACTAAAGGCACCAGTTCGGCCTATTTTGCACCGAAGTTCGTGTTGTAACGAAACAGTCCAAAACGCTCCAAAACATGAGTTTGGGATCCAATAGGGTGGATCGGGTGCGTTTGCGTTTGTTGCGAAATATTCCGGCGCGACTTCATTGCACGAACTTGTGCATTAATGGCACCAGTTCAGCCCGTTTTGCCTCGACGTTCGTGCAGTAACGAAACAGTCCGAAACGCCTCAAAACATGACTTTGGGATCCAATGGGGTGGATCGGGTGCGTTCGTTGTGAAAATTCCGACGCGACTTCTTTGCATGAACTTGTGCATTGACTCCTCCAGATCGGCCCATTTTGCATCGAAGTTCGTGCGGTAATGAATCGGTCCGAAACGCCCAAAAACATGAGTTTGCAGTCAATTGGGGTGGAAAGAGTGCGTTCATTCCGAAAAATTACGACGCGATTTCGTTACATGAACTTTTGCACTAAAGGCACCAGTTCGGCCTATTTTGCACCGAAGTTCGTGTTGTAACGAAACAGTCCAAAACGCTCCAAAACATGAGTTTGGGATCCAATAGGGTGGATCGGGTGCGTTTGCGTTTGTTGCGAAATATTTCGGCGCGACTTCTTTGCACGAACTTGTGCATAAATGGCACCAGATCGACCCGTATTGCATCGAAGTTCGTGCAGTAACGAAACGGTCCGAAACGCCCCAAAACATGAGTTAGGGATCCAGTGGGGTGGATCGGGTGCGTTCGTTGTGAATTCCAACGAGACTTCTTTGCACGAACTTGTGCATTGACTCCTCCAGATCGGCCCATTTTGCATCGAAGTTCGTGCGGTAATGAATCGGTCCGAAACGCCCAAAAACATGAGTTTGCAGTCAATTGGGGTGGAAAGAGTGCGTTCATTCCGAAAAATTACGACGCGATTTCGTTACATGAACTTTTGCACTCTAGGCACCAGTTCGGCCTATTTTGCACCGAAGTTCGTGTTGTAACGAAACAGTCCAAAACGCTCCAAAACATGAGTTTGGGATCCAATAGGGTGGATCGGGTGCGTTTGCGTTTGTTGCGAAATATTCCGGCGCGACTTCATTGCACGAACTTGTGCATTAATGGCACCAGTTCAGCCCGTTTTGCCTCGAAGTTCGTGCAGTAACGAAACAGTCCGAAACGCCTCAAAACATGACTTTGGGATCCAATGGGGTGGATCGGGTGCGTTCGTTGTGAAAATTCCGACACGACTTCTTTGCATGAACTTGTGCATAAATGGCACCAGTTCGGCCCGTATAGCATCGAAGTTCATGCAGTAACGAAACGGTCCGAAACGCCCCAAAACATGAGTGAGGGATCTAGTGGGGTGGATCGGGGGCGTTCGTTGTGAAAGATTCCAACGAGACTTCTTTGCACGAACTTCTGCATTGAGTGCTCCAGATCGGCCCATTTTGCATCGAAGTTCGTGCGGTAATGAAACGGTCCGAAACGCCCAAAAACATGAGTTTGTAGTCAATTGGGGTGGAAAGAATGCGTTCGTTATGAAAAATTGTGACGCGATTTCGTTACATGAACTTGTGCATTAATGGCACCTGTTCGGCCTATTTTGCACCGAAGTTCGCGTTGTAACGAAACAGTGCAAAACGCTCCAAAACATGAGATTGGGATCCAATAGGGTGGATCGGGTGCGTTTGCGTTTGTTGCGAAATATTCCGGCGCGACTTCATTGCACGAACTTGTGCATTAATGGCACAAGTTCAGCCGTTTTGCCTCGAAGTTCGTGCAGTAACGAAACAGTCCGAAACGCCTCAAAACATGACTTTGGGATCCAATGGGGTGGATCGGGTGCGTTCGTTGTCAAAATTCCGACGCGACTTCTTTGCACGAACTTGTGCATAAATCGCACCATTTCGGCCCGTATTGCATCAAAGTTCGTGCAGTAACGAAACGGTCCGAAACGCCCCAAAACATGAGTGAGGGATCTAGTGGGGTGGATCAGGGGCGTTCGTTGTGAAAGATTCCAACGAGACTTCTTTGCACGAACTTGTGCATTGACTGCTCCAGATCGGCCCATTTAGCATCGAAGTTCGTGCGGTAATGAACGGTCCAAAACGCCTAAAAATATGAGTTTGCAGTCAATTGGGGTGGAAAGAGTGCGTTCGATACGAAAAATTGCGATGCGATTTCGTTACATGAACTTGTGCATTAATGGCACCTGTTCGGCCTATTTTGCACCGAAGTTCGTGTTGTAACGAAACAGTCCAAAACGCTCCAAAACATGAGATTGGGATCCAATAGGGTGGATCGGGTGCGTTTGCGTTTGTTGCGAAATATTCCGGCGCGACTTCTTTGCACGAACTTGTGCATAAATGGCACCAGATCGACCCGTATTGCATCGAAGTTCGTGCAGTAACGAAACGGTCCGAAACGCCCCAAAACATGAGTTAGGGATCTGGTGGGGTGGATCGGGTGCGTTCGTTGTGAAAAATTCCAACGAGACTTCTTTGCACGAACTTGTGCATTGACTGCTCCAGATCGGCCCATTTTGCATCGAAGTTCGTGCGGTAATGAAACGGTCCGAAACGCCCAAAAACATGAGTTTGCAGTCAATTGGGGTGGAAAGAGTGCGTTCGTTCCGAAAAATTGCGACGCGATTTCGTTACATGAACTTTTGCATTAATGGCACCAGTTCGGCCTATTTTGCATCGAAGTTCATGCAGTAACGAAACGGTCCGAAACGCCCCAAAACATGAGTGAGGGATCTAGTGGGGTGGATCGGGGGCGTTCGTTGTGAAAGATTCCAACGAGACTGCTTTGCACGAACTTGTGCATTGACTGCTCCAGATCGGCCCATTTTGCATCGAAGTTCGTGCGGTAATGAACGGTCCGAAACGCCTAAAAATATGAGTTTGCAGTCAATTGGGGTGGAAAGAGTGCGTTCGATACGAAAAATTGCGAAGCGATTTCGTTACATGAACTTGTGCATTAATGGCACCTGTTCGGCCTATTTTGCACCGAAGTTCGTGTTGTAACGAAACAGTCCAAAACGCTCCAAAACATGAGTTTGGGATCCAATAGGGTGGATCGGGTGCGTTTGCGTTTGTTGCGAAATATTCCGGGGCGACTTCATTGCACGAACTTGTGCATTAATGGCACCAGTTCAGCCCGTTTTGCCTCGAAGTTCGTGCAGTAACGAAACAGTCCGAAACGCCTCAAAACATGACTTTGGGATCCAATGGGGTGGATCGGGTGCGTTCGTTGTCAAAATTCCGACGCGACTTCTTTCCACGAACTTGTGCATAAATCGCACCATTTCGGCCCGTATTGCATCAAAGTTCGTGCAGTAACGAAACGGTCCGAAACGCCCGAAAACATGAGTGAGGGATCTAGTGGGGTGGATTGGGGGCGTTCGTTGTGAAAGATTCCGACGAGACTTCTTTGCACGAACTTATGCATTGACTGCTCCAGATCGGCCCATTTTGCATCGAAGTTCGTGCGGTAATGAAACGGTCCGAAACGCCTAAAAACATGAGTTTGCAGTCAATTGGGGTGGAAAGAGTGCGTTCGATACGAAAAATTGCGACGCAATTTCGTTACATGAACTTGTGCATTAATGGCACCAGTTCGGCCTATTTTGCACCGAAGTTCGTGTTGTAACGAAACAGTCCAAAACAATCCAAAACATGAGTTTGGGATCCAATAGGGTGGATCGGGTGCGTTTGCGTTTGTTGCAAAATATTCCGGCGCGACTTCTTTGCACGAACTTGTGCATTAATGGCACCAGTTCAGCCCGTTTTGCCTCGAAGTTCGTGAAGTAACGAAACAGTCCGAAACGCCTCAAAACATGACTTTGGGATCCAATGGGGTGGATCGGGTGCGTTCGTTGTGAAAATTCCGACATGACATCTTTCCACGAACTTGTGCATAAATGGCACCATTTCGGCCCGTATTGCATCGAAGTTCGTGCAGTAACGAAACGGTCCGAAACGCCCCAAAACATGAGTTTGGGATCCAATAGGGTGGATCGGGTGCGTTTGCGTTTGTTGCGAAATATTCCGGCGCGACTTCATTGCACGAACTTGTGCATTAATGGCACCAGTTCAGCCCAATTTGCCTCGAAGTTCGTGAAGTAACGAAACAGTCCGAAACGCCTCAAAACATGACTTTGGGATCCAATGGGGTGGATCGGGTGCGTTCGTTGTCAAAATTCTGACGCGACTTCTTTCCACGAACTTGTGCATAAATGGCACCATTTCGGCACGTATTGCATCGAAGTTCGTGCAGTAACGAAACGGTCCGAAACGCCCCAAAACATGAGTTTGGGATCTAGTGGGGTGGATCGGGTGCGTTCGTTGTGAAAAATTCCGACGAGACTTCTTTGCACGAAGTTGTGCATTGACTGCTCCAGATCGGCCCATTTTGCATCGAAGTTCGTGCGGTAATGAAACGGTCCGAAACGCCCAAAAACATGAGTTTGCAGTCAATTGGGGTGGAAAGAGTGCGTTCGTTGTGAAAACTTGCGACGCGATTTCGTTACATGAACTTGTGCATTAATGGCACCAGTTCGGCCTGTTTTGCACCGAAGTTCGTGTTGTAACGAAACAGTCCAAAACGCTCTAAAACATGAGTTTGGGATCCAATAGGGTGGATCGGGTGCGTTTGCGTTTGTTGCAAAATATTCCGACGCGACATCATTGCACGAACTTGAGCATTAGTGGCACCAGTTCAGCCCGTTTTGCCTCAAAGTTCGTGCAGTAACGAAACAGTCCGAAACGCCTCAAAACATGACTTTGGGATCCAATGGGGTGGATCGGGTGCGTTCGTTGTGAAAATTCCGACGCGACTTCTTTGCACGAACTTGTGCATAAATGGCACCAGTTCGGCCCGTATTGCATCGAAGTTCATGCAGTAACGAAACGGTCCGAAACGCCCCAAAACATGAGTTTGGGATCCAATAGGGTGGATCGGGTGCGTTTGCGTTTGTTGCGAAATATTCCGGCGCGACTTCATTGCACGAACTTGTGCATTAATGGCACCAGTTCAGCCCAATTTGCCTCGAAGTTCGTGAAGTAACGAAACAGTCCGAAACGCCTCAAAACATGACTTTGGGATCCAATGGGGTGGATCGGGTGCGTTCGTTGTCAAAATTCTGACGCGACTTCTTTCCACGAACTTGTGCATAAATGGCACCATTTCGGCACGTATTGCATCGAAGTTCGTGCAGTAACGAAACGGTCCGAAACGCCCCAAAACATGAGTTTGGGATCTAGTGGGGTGGATCGGGTGCGTTCGTTGTGAAAAATTCCGACGAGACTTCTTTGCACGAACTTGTGCATTGACTGCTCCAGATCGGCCCATTTTGCATCGAAGTTCGTGCGGTAATGAATCGGTCCGAAACGCCCAAAAACATGAGTTTGCAGTCAATTGGGGTGGAAAGAGTGCGTTCATTCCGAAAAATTACGACGCGATTTCGTTACATGAACTTTTGCACTAAAGGCACCAGTTCGGCCTATTTTGCACCGAAGTTTGTGTTGTAACGAAACAGTCCAAAACGCTCCAAAACATGAGTTTGGGATCCAATAGGGTGGATCGGGTGCGTTTGCGTTTGTTGCGAAATATTCCGGCGCGACTTCATTGCACGAACTTGTGCATTAATGGCACCAGTTCAGCCCGTTTTGCCTCGAAGTTCGTGCAGTAACGAAACAGTCCGAAACGCCTCAAAACATGACTTTGGGATCCAATGGGGTGGATCGGGTGCGTTCGTTGTGAAAATTCCGACGCGACTTCTTTGCATGAACTTGTGCATAAATGGCACCAGTTCGGCCCGTATAGCATCGAAGTTCATGCAGTAACGAAACGGTCCGAAACGCCCCAAAACATGAGTGAGGGATCTAGTGGGGTGGATCGGGGGCGTTCGTTGTGAAAGATTCCAACGAGACTTCTTTGCACGAACTTCTGCATTGAGTGCTCCAGATCGGCCCATTTTGCATCGAAGTTCGTGCGGTAATGAAACGGTCCGAAACGCCCAAAAACATGAGTTTGTAGTCAATTGGGGTGGAAAGAATGCGTTCGTTATGAAAAATTGTGACGCGATTTCGTTACATGAACTTGTGCATTAATGGCACCTGTTCGGCCTATTTTGCACCGAAGTTCGCGTTGTAACGAAACAGTGCAAAACGCTCCAAAACATGAGATTGGGATCCAATAGGGTGGATCGGGTGCGTTTGCGTTTGTTGCGAAATATTCCGGCGCGACTTCATTGCACGAACTTGTGCATTAATGGCACAAGTTCAGCCGTTTTGCCTCGAAGTTCGTGCAGTAACGAAACAGTCCGAAACGCCTCAAAACATGACTTTGGGATCCAATGGGGTGGATCGGGTGCGTTCGTTGTCAAAATTCCGACGCGACTTCTTTGCACGAACTTGTGCATAAATCGCACCATTTCGGCCCGTATTGCATCAAAGTTCGTGCAGTAACGAAACGGTCCGAAACGCCCCAAAACATGAGTGAGGGATCTAGTGGGGTGGATCGGGGGCGTTCGTTGTGAAAGATTCCAACGAGACTTCTTTGCACGAACTTGTGCATTGACTGCTCCAGATCGGCCCATTTAGCATCGAAGTTCGTGCGGTAATGAACGGTCCAAAACGCCTAAAAATATGAGTTTGCAGTCAATTGGGGTGGAAAGAGTGCGTTCATTCCGAAAAATTACGACGCGATTTCGTTACATGAACTTTTGCACTCTAGGCACCAGTTCGGCCTATTTTGCACCGAAGTTCGTGTTGTAACGAAACAGTCCAAAACGCTCCAAAACATGAGTTTGGGATCCAATAGGGTGGATCGGGTGCGTTTGCGTTTGTTGCGAAATATTCCAGCGCGACTTCATTGCACGAACTTGTGCATTAATGGCACCAGTTCAGCCCGTTTTGCCTCGAAGTTCGTGCAGTAACGAAACAGTCCGAAACGCCTCAAAACATGACTTTGGGATCCAATGGGGTGGATCGGGTGCGTTCGTTGTGAAAATTCCGACGCGACTTCTTTGCATGAACTTGTGCATAAATGGCACCAGTTCGGCCCGTATAGCATCGAAGTTCATGCAGTAACGAAACGGTCCGAAACGCCCCAAAACATGAGTGAGGGATCTAGTGGGGTGGATCGGGGGCGTTCGTTGTGAAAGATTCCAACGAGACTTCTTTGCACGAACTTCTGCATTGAGTGCTCCAGATCGGCCCATTTTGCATCGAAGTTCGTGCGGTAATGAAACGGTCCGAAACGCCCAAAAACATGAGTTTGTAGTCAATTGGGGTGGAAAGAATGCGTTCGTTATGAAAAATTGTGACGCGATTTCGTTACATGAACTTGTGCATTAATGGCACCTGTTCGGCCTATTTTGCACCGAAGTTCGCGTTGTAACGAAACAGTGCAAAACGCTCCAAAACATGAGATTGGGATCCAATAGGGTGGATCGGGTGCGTTTGCGTTTGTTGCGAAATATTCCGGCGCGACTTCATTGCACGAACTTGTGCATTAATGGCACAAGTTCAGCCGTTTTGCCTCGAAGTTCGTGCAGTAACGAAACAGTCCGAAACGCCTCAAAACATGACTTTGGGATCCAATGTGGTGGATCGGGTGCGTTCGTTGTCAAAATTCCGACGCGACTTCTTTGCACGAACTTGTGCATAAATCGCACCATTTCGGCCCGTATTGCATCAAAGTTCGTGCAGTAACGAAACGGTCCGAAACGCCCCAAAACATGAGTGAGGGATCTAGTGGGGTGGATCGGGGGCGTTCGTTGTGAAAGATTCCAACGAGACTTCTTTGCACGAACTTGTGCATTGACTGCTCCAGATCGGCCCATTTAGCATCGAAGTTCGTGCGGTAATGAACGGTCCAAAACGCCTAAAAATATGAGTTTGCAGTCAATTGGGGTGGAAAGAGTGCGTTCGATACGAAAAATTGCGATGCGATTTCGTTACATGAACTTGTGCATTAATGGCACCTGTTCGGCCTATTTTGCACCGAAGTTCGTGTTGTAACGAAACAGTCCAAAACGCTCGAAAACATGAGATTGGGATCCAATAGGGTGGATCGGGTGCGTTTGCGTTTGTTGCGAAATATTCCGGCGCGACTTCTTTGCACGAACTTGTGCATAAATGGCACCAGATCGACCCGTATTGCATCGAAGTTCGTGCAGTAACGAAACGGTCCGAAACGCCCCAAAACATGAGTTAGGGATCTGGTGGGGTGGATCGGGTGCGTTCGTTGTGAAAAATTCCAACGAGACTTCTTTGCACGAACTTGTGCATTGACTGCTCCAGATCGGCCCATTTTGCATCGAAGTTCGTGCGGTAATGAAACGGTCCGAAACGCCCAAAAACATGAGTTTGCAGTCAATTGGGGTGGAAAGAGTGCGTTCGTTCCGAAAAATTGCGACGCGATTTCGTTACATGAACTTTTGCATTAATGGCACCAGTTCGGCCTATTTTGCATCGAAGTTCATGCAGTAACGAAACGGTCCGAAACGCCCCAAAACATGAGTGAGGGATCTAGTGGGGTGGATCGGGGGCGTTCGTTGTGAAAGATTCCAACGAGACTTCTTTGCACGAACTTGTGCATTGACTGCTCCAGATCGGCCCATTTTGCATCGAAGTTCGTGCGGTAATGAACGGTCCGAAACGCCTAAAAATATGAGTTTGCAGTCAATTGGGGTGGAAAGAGTGCGTTCGATACGAAAAATTGCGATGCGATTTCGTTACATGAACTTGTGCATTAATGGCACCTGTTCGGCCTATTTTGCACCGAAGTTCGTGTTGTAACGAAACAGTCCAAAACGCTCCAAAACATGAGTTTGGGATCCAATAGGGTGGATCGGGTGCGTTTGCGTTTGTTGCGAAATATTCCGGCGCGACTTCATTGCACGAACTTGTGCATTAATGGCACCAGTTCAGCCCGTTTTGCCTCGAAGTTCGTGCAGTAACGAAACAGTCCGAAACGCCTCAAAACATGACTTTGGGATCCAATGGGGTGGATCGGGTGCGTTCGTTGTGAAAATTCCGACGCGACTTCTTTCCACGAACTTGTGCATAAATGGCACCATTTCGGCCCGTATTGCATCAAAGTTCGTGCAGTAACGAAACGGTCCGAAACGCCCCAAAACATGAGTGAGGGATCTAGTGGGGTGGATCGGGGGCGTTCGTTGTGAAAGATTCCAACGAGACTTCTTTGCACGAACTTGTGCATTGACTGCTCCAGATCGGCCCATTTTGCATCGAAGTTCGTGCGGTAATGAACGGTCCGAAACGCCTAAAAATATGAGTTTGCAGTCAATTGGGGTGGAAAGAGTGCGTTCATTCCGAAAAATTACGACGCGATTTCGTTACATGAACTTTTGCACTAAAGGCACCAGTTCGGCCTATTTTGCACCGAAGTTCGTGTTGTAACGAAACAGTCCAAAACGCTCCAAAACATGAGTTTGGGATCCAATAGGGTGGATCGGGTGCGTTTGCGTTTGTTGCGAAATATTCCGGCGCGACTTCATTGCACGAACTTGTGCATTAATGGCACCAGTTCAGCCCGTTTTGCCTCGAAGTTCGTGCAGTAACGAAACAGTCCGAAACGCCTCAAAACATGACTTTGGGATCCAATGGGGTGGATCGGGTGCGTTCGTTGTGAAAATTCCGACGCGACTTCTTTGCATGAACTTGTGCATTGACTCCTCCAGATCGGCCCATTTTGCATCGAAGTTCGTGCGGTAATGAATCGGTCCGAAACGCCCAAAAACATGAGTTTGCAGTCAATTGGGGTGGAAAGAGTGCGTTCATTCCGAAAAATTACGACGCGATTTCGTTACATGAACTTTTGCACTAAAGGCACCAGTTCGGCCTATTTTGCACCGAAGTTCGTGTTGTAACGAAACAGTCCAAAACGCTCCAAAACATGAGTTTGGGATCCAATAGGGTGGATCGGGTGCGTTTGCGTTTGTTGCGAAATATTTCGGCGCGACTTCTTTGCACGAACTTGTGCATAAATGGCACCAGATCGACCCGTATTGCATCGAAGTTCGTGCAGTAACGAAACGGTCCGAAACGCCCCAAAACATGAGTTAGGGATCCAGTGGGGTGGATCGGGTGCGTTCGTTGTGAATTCCAACGAGACTTCTTTGCACGAACTTGTGCATTGACTCCTCCAGATCGGCCCATTTTGCATCGAAGTTCGTGCGGTAATGAATCGGTCCGAAACGCCCAAAAACATGAGTTTGCAGTCAATTGGGGTGGAAAGAGTGCGTTCATTCCGAAAAATTACGACGCGATTTCGTTACATGAACTTTTGCACTCTAGGCACCAGTTCGGCCTATTTTGCACCGAAGTTCGTGTTGTAACGAAACAGTCCAAAACGCTCCAAAACATGAGTTTGGGATCCAATAGGGTGGATCGGGTGCGTTTGCGTTTGTTGCGAAATATTCCAGCGCGACTTCATTGCACGAACTTGTGCATTAATGGCACCAGTTCAGCCCGTTTTGCCTCGAAGTTCGTGCAGTAACGAAACAGTCCGAAACGCCTCAAAACATGACTTTGGGATCCAATGGGGTGGATCGGGTGCGCTCGTTGTGAAAATTCCGATGCGACTTCTTTGCATGAACTTGTGCATAAATGGCACCAGTTCGGCCCGTATAGCATCGAAGTTCATGCAGTAACGAAACGGTCCGAAACGCCCCAAAACATGAGTGAGGGATCTAGTGGGGTGGATCGGGGGCGTTCGTTGTGAAAGATTCCAACGAGACTTCTTTGCACGAACTTCTGCATTGAGTGCTCCAGATCGGCCCATTTTGCATCGAAGTTCGTGCGGTAATGAAACGGTCCGAAACGCCCAAAAACATGAGTTTGTAGTCAATTGGGGTGGAAAGAATGCGTTCGTTATGAAAAATTGTGACGCGATTTCGTTACATGAACTTGTGCATTAATGGCACCTGTTCGGCCTATTTTGCACCGAAGTTCGCGTTGTAACGAAACAGTGCAAAACGCTCCAAAACATGAGATTGGGATCCAATAGGGTGGATCGGGTGCGTTTGCGTTTGTTGCGAAATATTCCGGCGCGACTTCATTGCACGAACTTGTGCATTAATGGCACAAGTTCAGCCGTTTTGCCTCGAAGTTCGTGCAGTAACGAAACAGTCCGAAACGCCTCAAAACATGACTTTGGGATCCAATGGGGTGGATCGGGTGCGTTCGTTGTCAAAATTCCGACGCGACTTCTTTGCACGAACTTGTGCATAAATCGCACCATTTCGGCCCGTATTGCATCAAAGTTCGTGCAGTAACGAAACGGTCCGAAACGCCCCAAAACATGAGTGAGGGATCTAGTGGGGTGGATCGGGGGCGTTCGTTGTGAAAGATTCCAACGAGACTTCTTTGCACGAACTTGTGCATTGACTGCTCCAGATCGGCCCATTTAGCATCGAAGTTCGTGCGGTAATGAACGGTCCAAAACGCCTAAAAATATGAGTTTGCAGTCAATTGGGGTGGAAAGAGTGCGTTCGATACGAAAAATTGCGATGCGATTTCGTTACATGAACTTGTGCATTAATGGCACCTGTTCGGCCTATTTTGCACCGAAGTTCGTGTTGTAACGAAACAGTCCAAAACGCTCCAAAACATGAGATTGGGATCCAATAGGGTGGATCGGGTGCGTTTGCGTTTGTTGCGAAATATTCCGGCGCGACTTCTTTGCACGAACTTGTGCATAAATGGCACCAGATCGACCCGTATTGCATCGAAGTTCGTGCAGTAACGAAACGGTCCGAAACGCCCCAAAACATGAGTTAGGGATCTGGTGGGGTGGATCGGGTGCGTTCGTTGTGAAAAATTCCAACGAGACTTCTTTGCACGAACTTGTGCATTGACTGCTCCAGATCGGCCCATTTTGCATCGAAGTTCGTGCGGTAATGAAACGGTCCGAAACGCCCAAAAACATGAGTTTGCAGTCAATTGGGGTGGAAAGAGTGCGTTCGTTCCGAAAAATTGCGACGCGATTTCGTTACATGAACTTTTGCATTAATGGCACCAGTTCGGCCTATTTTGCATCGAAGTTCATGCAGTAACGAAACGGTCCGAAACGCCCCAAAACATGAGTGAGGGATCTAGTGGGGTGGATCGGGGGCGTTCGTTGTGAAAGATTCCAACGAGACTTCTTTGCACGAACTTGTGCATTGACTGCTCCAGATCGGCCCATTTTGCATCGAAGTTCGTGCGGTAATGAACGGTCCGAAACGCCTAAAAATATGAGTTTGCAGTCAATTGGGGTGGAAAGAGTGCGTTCGATACGAAAAATTGCGATGTGATTTCGTTACATGAACTTGTGCATTAATGGCACCTGTTCGGCCTATTTTGCACCGAAGTTCGTGTTGTAACGAAACAGTCCAAAACGCTCCAAAACATGAGTTTGGGATCCAATAGGGTGGATCGGGTGCGTTTGCGTTTGTTGCGAAATATTCCGGCGCGACTTCATTGCACGAACTTGTGCATTAATGGCACCAGTTCAGCCCGTTTTGCCTCGAAGTTCGTGCAGTAACGAAACAGTCCGAAACGCCTCAAAACATGACTTTGGGATCCAATGGGGTGGATCGGGTGCGTTCGTTGTGAAAATTCCGACGCGACTTCTTTCCACGAACTTGTGCATAAATGGCACCATTTCGGCCCGTATTGCATCAAAGTTCGTGCAGTAACGAAACGGTCCGAAATGCCCCAAAACATGAGTTTGGGATCTAGTGGGGTGGGTCGGGTGCGTTCGTTGTGAAAAATTCCGACGAGACTTCTTTGCACGAACTTGTGCATTGACTGCTCCAGATCGGCCCATTTTGCATCGAAGTTCGTGCGGTAATGAAACAGTCCGAAACGCCCAAAAACATGAGTTTGCTGTCAATTGGGGTGGAAAGAGTGCGTTCGTTGTGAAAACTTGCGACGCGATTTCGTTACATGAACTTGTGCATTAATGGCACCAGTTCGGCCTGTTTTGCACCGAAGTTCGTGTTGTAACGAAACAATCCAAAACGCGCTAAATCATGAGTTTGGGATCGAGTAGGGTGGATCGGGTGCGTTTGCGTTTGTTGCAAAATATTCCGACGCGACATCATTGCACGAACTTGAGCATTAGTGGCACCAGTTCAGCCCGTTTTGCCTCGAAGTTCGTGCAGTAACGAAACAGTCCGAAATGCCTCAAAACATGACTTTGGGATCCAATGGGGTGGATCAGGTGCGTTCGTTGTGAAAATTCCGACGCGACTTCTTTGCACGAACTTGTGCATAGATGGCACTAGTTCGGCCCGTATTGCATCGAAGTTCATGCAGTAACGAAACGGTCCGAAACGCCCCAAAACATGAGTTAGGGATCTAGTGGGGTGGATCGGGTGCGTTCGTTGTGAAAAATTCCGACGAGACTTCTTTGCACGAACTTATGCATTGACTGCTCCAGATCGGCCCATTTTGCATCGAAGTTCGTGCGGTAATGAAACGGTCCGAAACGCCTAAAAACATGAGTTTGCAGTCAATTGGGGTGGAAAGAGTGCGTTCGATACGAAAAATTGCGACGCAATTTCGTTACATGAACTTGTGCATTAATGGCACCAGTTCGGCCTATTTTGCACCGAAGTTCGTGTTGTAACGAAACAGTCCAAAACAATCCAAAACATGAGTTTGGGATCCAATAGGGTGGATCGGGTGCGTTTGCGTTTGTTGCAAAATATTCCGGCGCGACTTCTTTGCACGAACTTGTGCATTAATGGCACCAGTTCAGCCCGTTTTGCCTCGAAGTTCGTGCAGTAACGAAACAGTCCGAAACGCTTCAAAACATGACTTTGGGATGCAATGGGGTGGATCGGGTGCGTTCGTTGTGAAAATTCCGACACGACATCTTTCCACGAACTTGTGCATAAATGGCACCATTTCGGCCCGTATTGCATCGAAGTTCGTGCAGTAACGAAACGGTCCGAAACGCCCCAAAACATGAGTTTGGGATCTAGTGGGGTGGATCGGGTGCGTTCGTTGTGAAAAATTCCGACGAGACTTCTTTGCACGAACTTGTGCATTGACTGCTGCAGATCGGCCCATTTTGCATCGAAGTTCGTGCGGTAATGAAACGGTCCGAAACGCCCAAAAACATGAGTTTGCAGTCAATTGGGGTGGAAAGAGTGCGTTCGTTGTGAAAACTTGCGACGCGATTTCGTTACATGAACTTGTGCATTAATGGCACCAGTTCGGCCTGTTTTGCACCGAAGTTCGTGTTGTAACGAAACAGTCCAAAACGCTCTAAAACATGAGTTTGGGATCCAATAGGGTGGATCGGGTGCGTTTGCGTTTGTTGCAAAATATTCCGACGCGACATCATTGCACGAACTTGAGCATTAGTGGCACCAGTTCAGCCCGTTTTGCCTCAAAGTTCGTGCAGTAACGAAACAGTCCGAAACGCCTCAAAACATGACTTTGGGATCCAATGGGGTGGATCGGGTGCGTTCGTTGTGAAAATTCCGACGCGACTTCTTTGCACGAACTTTTGCATAAATGGCACCAGTTCGGCCCGTATTGCATCGAAGTTCATGCAGTAACGAAACGGTCCGAAACGCCCCAAAACATGAGTTTGGGATCCAATAGGGTGGATCGGGTGCGTTTGCGTTTGTTGCGAAATATTCCGGCGCGACTTCATTGCACGAACTTGTGCATTAATGGCACCAGTTCAGCCCAATTTGCCTCGAAGTTCGTGAAGTAACGAAACAGTCCGAAACGCCTCGAAACATGACTTTGGGATCCAATGGGGTGGATCGGGTGCGTTCGTTGTCAAAATTCTGACGCGACTTCTTTCCACGAACTTGTGCATAAATGGCACCATTTCGGCACGTATTGCATCGAAGTTCGTGCAGTAACGAAACGGTCCGAAACGCCCCAAAACATGAGTTTGGGATCTAGTGGGGTGGATCGGGTGCGTTCGTTGTGAAAAATTCCGACGAGACTTCTTTGCACGAACTTGTGCATTGACTGCTCCAGATCGGCCCATTTTGCATCGAAGTTCGTGCGGTAATGAAACGGTCCGAAACGCCCAAAAACATGAGTTTGCAGTCAATTGGGGTGGAAAGAGTGCGTTCGTTGTGAAAACTTGCGACGCGATTTCGTTACATGAACTTGTGCGGCACCAGTTCGGCTTGTTTTGCACCGAAGTTCGTGTTGTAACGAAACAGTCCAAAACGCTCTAAAACATGAGTTTGGGATCCAATAGGGTGGATCGGGTGCGTTTGCGTTTGTTGCAAAATATTCTGACGCGACATCATTGCACGAACTTGAGCATTAGTGGCACCAGTTCAGCCCGTTTTGCCTCGAAGTTCGTGTAGTAACGAAACAGTCCGAAACGCCTCAAAACATGACTTTGGGATCCAATGGGGTGGATCGGGTGCGTTCGTTGTGAAAATTTCGACGCGACTTCTTTGCACGAACTTGTGCATAAATGGCACCAGTTCGGCCCGTATTGCATCGAAGTTCATGCAATAACGAAACGGTCCGAAACGCTCCAAAACATGAGTTAGGGATCTAGTGGGGTGGATCGGGTGCGTTCATTGTGAAAAATTCCGACGAGACTTCTTTGCATGAACTTGGGCATTGACTGCTCCAGATCGGCCCATTTTGCATCGAAGTTCATGCGGTAATGAAACGGTCCGAAACGCCTAAGAACATGAGTTTGCAGTCAATTGGGGTGGAAAGAGTGCTTTCAATACCAAAAATTGCGACGCGATTTCGTTACATGAGCTTGTGCATTAATGGCACCAGTTCGGCCTATTTTGCACCGAAGTTCGTGTTGTAACGAAACAGTCCAAAACGCTCCAAAACATGAGTTTGGGATCCGATAGGGTGGATCGGGTGCGTTTGCGTTTGTTGCAAAATATTCCGGCGCGACTTCTTTGCACGAACTTGTGCATAAATGGCACCAGATCGACCCGTATTGCATCGAAGTTCGTGCAGTAACGAAATGGTCCGAAACGCCCCAAAACATGAGTTAGGGATCTAGTGGGGTGGATCGGGTGCGTTCGTTGTGAAAAATTCCACCGAGACTTCTTTGCACGAACTTGTGCATTGACTGCTCCAGATCGGCCCATTTTGCATCAAAGTTCATGCGGTAATGAAACGGTCCGAAACGCCCAAAAACATGAGTTTGCAGTCAATTGGGGTGGAAAGAGTGCGTTCGTTCCGAAAAATTGCGACGCGATTTCATTACATGAACTTTTGCATTAATGGCACCAGTTCGGCCTATTTTGCACCGAAGTTCATGTTGTAACGAAACAGTCCAAAATGATCCAAAACATGAGTTAGGGATCCAATAGGGTGGATCGGGTGCGTTTGCGTTTGTTGCGAAATATTTCGGCGCGATTTCATTGCACGAACTTGTGCATTAATGGCACTAGTTCAGCCCGTTTTGCCTCGAAGTTCTTGCAGTAACGAAACAGTCCAAAACGCCTCAAAATATGACTTTGGGATCCAATGGGGTGGATCGGGTGCGTTCGTTGTGAAAATTCCGACGCGACTTCTTTGCACGAACTTGTGCATAAATGGCACCAGTTCGGCCTGTATTGCATCGAAGTTCATGCAGTAATGAAACGGTCCGAAACGCCCCAAAACATGAGTTTGGGATCCAATAGGATGGATCGGGTGCGTTTGCGTTTGTTGCGAAATATTCCGGCGCGACTTCATTGCACGAACTTGTGCATTAATGGCACCAATTCAGCCCGTTTTGCCTCGAAGTTCGTGAAGTAACGAAACAGTCCGAAACGCCTCAAAACATGACTTTGGGATCCAATGGGGTGGATCGGGTGCGTTCGTTGTCAAAATTCCGACGCGACTTCTTTCCACGAACTTGTGCATAAATGGCACCATTTCGGCCCGCATTGCGTCGAAGTTCGTGCAGTAACGAAATGGTCCAAAACGACCCAAAACATGAGTTTGGGATCTAGTGGGGTGGATCGGGTGCGTTCGTTGTGAAAAATTCCAACGAGACTTCTTTGCATGAACTTGTTCATTGACTGCTCCAGATCGGCCCATTTTGCATCGAAGTTCGTGCGGTAGTGAAACGGTCCGAAACGCCCAAAAACATGAGTTTGCAGTCAATTGGGGTGGAAAGAGTGCGTTCGATACGAAAAATTGCGACGCGATTTCATTACATGAACTTGTGCATTAATGGCACCAGTTCGGCCTATTTTGCACCGAAGTTCGTGTTGTAACGAAACAGTCCAAAACGCTCCAAAACATGAGTTTGGGATCCAATAGGGTGGATCGGGTGTGTTTGCGTTTGTTGCGAAATATTCCGGCGCGACTTCACTGCACGAACTTGTGCATTACTGGCACCAGTTCAGCCCATTTTGCCTCGAAGTTCGTGCAGTAACGAAACAGTCCGAAACGCCTCAAAACATGACTTTGGGATCCAATGGGGTGGATCGGGTGCGTTCGTAGTGAAAATTCCGACGCGACTTCTTTCCACGAACTTGTGCATAGATCGCACCAGTTCGGCCCGTATTGCATCGAAGTTCGTGCAGTAACGAAACGGTCTGAAACGCCCCAAAACATGAGTTAGGGATCTAGTGGGGTGGATCGGGTGCGTTCGTTGTGAAAAATTCCAACGAGACTTCTTTGCACGAAGTTGTGCATTGACTGCTCCAGATCGACCAATTTTGCATCGAAGTTCTTGCGGTAATGAAACGGTCTTGAACACCCAAAAACATGAGTTTGCAGTCAATTGGGGTGGAAAGAGTGCGTTCGTTATGAAAAATTGCGACGCGATTTCGTTACATGAACTTGTGCATTAATGGCACCTGTTCGGCCTATTTTGCACCGAAGTTCGTGTTGTAACAAAACAGTCCCAAACGCTCCAAAACATGAGTTTGGGATCCAATAGGGTGGATCGGGTGCGTTTGCGTTTGTTGCGAAATATTCCAGCGCGACTTCATTGCACGAACTTGTGCATTAATGGCACCAGTTCAGCCCGTTTTGCCTCGATGTTCGTGCAGTAACGAAACAGTCCGAAACGCCTCAAAACATGACTTTGGGATCCAATGGGGTGGATCGGGTGCGTTCGTAGTGAAAATTCCGACGCGACTTCTTTGCACGAACTTGTGCATAGATCGCACCAGTTCGGCACGTATTGCATCGAAGTTCGTGCAGTAACGAAACGGTCCGAAACGCCCCAAAACATGAGTTAGGGATCTAGTGGGGTGGATCGGGTGCGTTCGTTGTGAAAAATTCCAACGAGACTTCTTTGCACGAACTTGTGCATTGACTGCTCCAGATCGGCCCATTTTGCATCGAAGTTCTTGCGGTAATGAAACAGTCCGGAATGCCCAAAAACATGAGTTTGCAGTCAATTGGGGTGGAAAGAGTGCGTTCGTTATGAAAAATTGCGACGCGATTTCGTTACATAAACTTGTGCATTAATGGCACCTGTTCGGCCTATTTTGCATCGAAGTTCGTGTTGTAACGAAACAGTCCAAAACGCTCCAAAACTTGAGTTTGGGATCCAATAGGGTGGATCGGGTGCGTTTGCGTTTGTTGCAAAATATTCCTGCGTGACTTCTTTGCACGAACTTGTGCATAAATGGCACCAGTTCGACCCGTATTGCATCGAAGTTCGTGCAGTAACGAAACGGTCCGAAACGCCCCAAAACATGAGTTTGGGATCTAGTGGGGTGGATCGGGTGCGTTCGTTGTGAAAAATTTCAACGAGACTTCTTTGCACGAACTTGTGCATTGACTGCTCCAGATCGACCCATTTTGCATCGAAGTTCGTGCGGTAATGAAACGGTCCGAAACGCCCGAAACATGAGTTTGCAGTCTATTGGGGTGGAAAGAGTGCGTTCGTTATGAAAAATTGCGACGCGATTTCGTTACATGAACTTGTGCATTAATGGCACCAGTTCAGCCTATTTTGCACCGAAGTTCGTGTTGTAACGAAACAGTCCAAAACGCTCCAAAACTTGAGTTTGGGATCCAATAGGGTGGATCGGGTGCGTTTGCGTTTGTTGCAAAATATTCCGGCGCGACTTCTTTGCACGAACTTGTGCATAAATGGCACCAGATCGACCCGTATTGCATCGAACTTCGTGCAGTAACGATACGGTCTGAAACGACCCAAAACATGAGTTTGGGATCTAGTGGGGTGGATCGGGTGCGTTCGTTGTGAAAAATTCCAACGAGACTTCTTTGCACGAACTTGTGCATTGACTGCTCCAGATCGGCCCATTTTGCATCGAAGTTCGTGTGGTAATGAAACGGTCCGAAAACCCAAAAACATGAGTTTGCAGTCAATTGGGGTGGAAAGAGTGCGTTCGTTGTGAAAACTTGCGACGCGATTTCGTTACATGAAATTGTGCATTAATGGCACTAGTTCGGCCTGTTTTGCACCGAAGTTCGTGTTGTAACGAAACAGTCCAAAACGCTCTAAAACATGAGTTTGGGATCCAATAGGGTTGATCGGGTGCGTTTGCGTTTGTTGCAAAATATTCCGACGCGACATCATTGCACGAACTTGAGCATTAGTGGCACCAGTTCAGCCCGTTTTGCCTCAAAGTTCGTGCAGTAACGAAACAGTCCGAAACGCCTCAAAACATGTCTTTGGGATCCAATGGGGTGGATCGGGTGCGTTCGTTATGAAAAATCCGGCGCAAGTTCTTTGCACGAACTTGTGCATAAATGGCACCAGTTCGGCCCGTATTGCATCGAAATTCGTGCAGTAACGAAACGGTCCGAAACGCCCCAAAACATGAGTTTGGGATCTAGTGGTGTGGATCGGGTGCGTTCGTTGTGAAAAATTCCAACGAGACTTCTTTGCATGAACTTGTGCATTGACTGCTCCAGATCGGCCCATTTTGCATCAAAATTTGTGCGGTAATGAAACGGTCCGAAACGCCCGAAACATGAGTTTGCAGTCAATTGGGGTGGAAAGAGTGCGTTCGTTGTGAAAACTTGCGACGCGATTTCGTTACATGAACTTGTGCATTAATGGCACCAGTTCGGCCTGTTTTGCACCGAAGTTCGTGTTGTAACGAAACAGTCCAAAACGCTCTAAAACATGAGTTTGGGATCCAATAGTGTGGATCGGGTGCATTTGCGTTTGTTGCAAAATATTCCGACGCGACATCATTGCACGAACTTGAGCATTAGTGGCACCAGTTCAGCCCGTTTTGCCTCAAAGTTCGTGCAGTAACGAAATGGTCCGAAACGCCTCAAAACAAGTCTTTGGGATCCAATGGGGTGGATCGGGTGCGTTTGTTGTGAAAAATCCGGCGCGACTTCTTTGCACGAACTTGTGCATAAATGGCACCAGTTTGGCCCGTATTGCATCGAAGTTCGTGCAGTAACGAAACGGTCCGAAACGCCCCAAAACATGAGTTGGGATCTAGTGGGGTCGATCGGGTGCGTTCGTTGTGAAAAATTTCAACGAGACTTCTTTGCACGAACTTGTGCATTGACTGCTCCAGATCGGCCCATTTTGCATCGAAGTTCGTGCGGTAATGAAACGGTCCGAAACGCCCGAAACATGAGTTTGCAGTCTATTGGGGTGGAAAGAGTGCGTTCGTTATGAAAAATTGCGACGCGATTTCGTTACATGAACTTGTGCATTAATGGCACAAGTTCAGCCTATTTTGCACCGAAGTTCGTGTTGTAACGAAACAGTCCAAAACGCTCCAAAACTTGAGTTTGGGATCCAATAGGGTGGATCGGGTGCGTTTGCGTTTGTTGCAAAATATTCCGGCGCGACTTCTTTGCACGAACTTGTGCATAAATGGCACCAGATCGACCCGTATTGCATCGAACTTCGTGCAGTAACGAAACGGTCTGAAACGACCCAAAACATGAGTTTGGGATCTAGTGGGGTGGATCGGGTGCGTTCGTTGTGAAAAATTCCAACGAGACTTCTTTGCACGAATTTGTGCATTGACTGCTCCAGATCGGCCCATTTTGCATCGAAGTTCGTGTGGTAATGAAACGGTCCGAAAACCCAAAAACATGAGTTTGCAGTCAATTGGGGTGGAAAGAGTGCGTTCGTTGTGAAAACTTGCGACGCGATTTCGTTACATGAAATTGTGCATTAATGGCACTAGTTCGGCCTGTTTTGCACCGAAGTTCGTGTTGTAACGAAACAGTCCAAAACGCTCTAAAACATGAGTTTGGGATCCAATAGGGTTGATCGGGTGCGTTTGCGTTTGTTGCAAAATATTCCGACGCGACATCATTGCACGAACTTGAGCATTAGTGGCACCAGTTCAGCCCGTTTTGCCTCAAAGTTCGTGCAGTAACGAAACAGTCCGAAACGCCTCAAAACATGTCTTTGGGATCCAATGGGGTGGATCGGGTGCGTTCATTATGAAAAATCCGGCGCAAGTTCTTTGCACGAACTTGTGCATAAATGGCACCAGTTCGGCCCGTATTGCATCGAAATTCGTGCAGTAACGAAACGGTCCGAAACGCCCCAAAACATGAGTTTGGGATCTAGTGGTGTGGATCGGGTGCGTTCGTTGTGAAAAATTCCAACGAGACTTCTTTGCATGAACTTGTGCATTGACTGCTCCAGATCGGCCCATTTTGCATCAAAATTTGTGCGGTAATGAAACGGTCCGAAACGCCCGAAACATGAGTTTGCAGTCAATTGGGGTGGAAAGAGTGCGTTCGTTGTGAAAACTTGCGACGCGATTTCGTTACATGAACTTGTGCATTAATGGCACCAGTTCGGCCTGTTTTGCACCGAAGTTCGTGTTGTAACGAAACAGTCCAAAATGCTCTAAAACATGAGTTTGGGATCCAATAGTGTGGATCGGGTGCATTTGCGTTTGTTGCAAAATATTCCGACGCGACATCATTGCACGAACTTGAGCATTAGTGGCACCAGTTCAGCCCGTTTTGCCTCAAAGTTCGTGCAGTAACGAAATGGTCCGAAACGCCTCAAAACATGTCTTTGGGATCCAATGGGGTGGATCGGGTGCGTTCGTTGTGAAAAATCCGGCGCGACTTCTTTGCACGAACTTGTGCATAAATGGCACCAGTTCAGCCCGTATTGCATCGAAGTTCGTGTAGTAATGAAACGGTTCGAAACGCCCCAAAACATGAGTTAGGGATCTAGTGGGGTGGATCGGGTGCGTTCGTTGTGAAAAATTCTAACGAGACTTCTTTGCACGAACTTGTGCATTGACTGCTCCAGGTCGGCCCATTTTGCATCGAAGTTCGTGCGGTAATGAAACGGTCCGAAACGCCCAAAAACGTGAGTTTGCGGACAATTGGGGTGGAAAGAGTGCGTTCGTTGTGAAAAATTGCGACGCGATTTTCTTACATGAACTTGTGCATTAATGGCACCATTTCGGCCCGTTTTGCACCGAAGTTCGTGGTGTAACGAAACAGTCCAAAACGCTCCAAAACATGAGTTTGGGATCCAATACGGTGGATCGGGTGCGTTTGCGTGTGTTGCAAAATATTCGGACGCGACTTCATTGCACGAACTTATGCATTAATGGCACCAGTTAAGCCCGTTTTGCCTCGAAGTTCATGTAGTAACGAAACGGTCCGAAACGCATCAAAACATGTCTTTGGGATCCAATGGGGCGGATCGGGTGCGTTTGTTGTGAAAATTCCGACGCAACTTCTGTGCACGAACTTGTGCACAAATGGCACAAGTTCGGCCCGTATTGCATCGAAGTTCGTGCAGTAACGAAACGGTCCGAAACGCCCCAAAACATGAGTTAGGGATCTAGTGGGGTGGACCGGGTGCGTTCGTTGTGAAAAATTCCGACGAGACTTCTTTGCACGAACTTGTGCATTAACTGCTCCAGATCGGCCCATTTTGCATCGAAGTTCGTGCGGTAATGAAACGGTCCGAAACGCCCAAAAACATGAGTTTGCGGTCAATTGGGGTCGAAAGACTACGTTCGTTGTGAAAAATTGCGACGCGATTTCGTTACATGAACTTGTAAATTAATGGCACCATTTCGGCCCGTTTTGCACCGAAGTTCGTGGTGTAACGAAACAGTCCAAAACGCTCCAAAACATAAGTTTGGGATCCAATAGGGTGGATCAGGTGCGTTTGTTGCGAAATATTCCGGCGCAACTTCGTTGCACGAACTTGTGCATTAATGGCACCAGTTCAGCCCATTTTCCTTGAAGTTCGTGCAGTAACGAAACGGTTAGAAACGCCTCAAAACGTGAGTTTGGGATCCAATGAGGTGGATGGGGTGCGTTCGTTGTGAAAATTCCGACGCGACTTCTTTGCACGAACTTGTGCATAAATGGCACGAGCTCGACCCGTATTGCATCGAAGTTCGTGCAGTAACGAAATGGTCCGAAATGCCCCAAAACATGAGTTAGGGATCTAGTGGGGTGGATCGGGTGCGTTCGTTGTGAAAAATTTTGACGAGACTTCTTTGCACGAACTTGTGCATTGACTGCACTAGATCGGCCCATTTTGCATCGAAGTTCGTGCGGTAATGAAATGGTCCGAAACGCCCAAAAACATGAGTTTGCGGTCAATTGGGGTGGAAAGACTGCGTTCGTTGTGAAAAATTGCGACGCGATTTCGTTACATGAACTTGTGCATTAATGGCACCATTTCGGCCCGTTTTGCACCGAAGTGCGTGGTGTAACGAAACAGTCCAAAACGCTCCAAAACATGAGTTTGGGATCCAATAGGGTGGATCGGGTGCGTTTGCGTTTGTAGCAAAATATTGCGGCGCGACTTCTTTGCACGAACTTGAGCATTAGTGGCACCAGTTCAGCCCGTTTTGCCTCGAAGTTCGTGCAGTAACGAAATGGTCCGAAACGCCTCAAAACATGTCTTTGGGATCCAATGGGGTGGATCGGGTGCGTTCGTTGTGAAAATTCCGACGCGACTTCTTTGCACGAACTTGTGCATAAATGGCACCAGTTCGGCCCGTATTGCATCGAAGTTCGTGCAGTAACAAAACGGTCCGAAACGACCCAAAACTTGAGTTAGGGATCTAGTGGGGTTGATCGGGTGCGTTCGTTGTGAAAAATTCCGACGAGACTTCTTTGCACGAACTTGTGCATTGACTGCTCCAGATCGGCCCATTTTGCATCGAAGTTCGTGCGGTAATGAAACGGTCCGAAACGCCCAAAAACATGAGTTTGCGGTCAATTGGGGTCGAAAGACTACGTTCGTTGTGAAAAATTGCGACGCGATTTCGTTACATGAACTTGTAAATTAATGGCACCATTTCGGCCCGTTTTGCACCGAAGTTCGTGGTGTAACGAAACAGTCCAAAACGCTCCAAAACATGAGTTTGGGATCCAATAGGGCGGATCGGGTGCGTTTCCTGCGAAATATTCCAGCGCAACTTCTTTGCACGAACTTGAGCATTAGTGGCACCAGTTCAGCCCGTTTTGCCTCGATGTTCGTGCAGTAACGAAACAGTCCGAAACGCCTCAAAACATGTCTTTGGGATCCAATGGGGTGGATCGGGTGCGTTCGTTGTGAAAATTCCGACGCGACTTCTTTGCACGAACTTGTGCATAAATGGCAGCAGTTCGGCCCGTATTGCATCGAAGTTCGTGCAGTAACGAAACGGTCTGAAACGCCCCAAAACTTGAGTTAGGGATCTAGTGGGGTGGATCGGGTGTGTTCGTTGTGAAAAATTCCGACGAGACTTCTTTGCACCAACTTGTGCATTGACTGCTCCAGATCGGCCCATTTTGAATCGAAGTTCGTGCGGTAATGAAACGGTCCGAAACGCCCAAAAACATGAGTTTGCGATCAATTGGGGTGGAAAGAGTGCGTTCGTTGTGAAAAATGGCGACGCGATTTCGTTACATGAACTTGTGCATTAATGGCACCATTTCGGCCCGTTTTGCACCGAAGTTCGTGGTGTAACGAAACAGTCCAAAACGCTCCAAAACATGAGTTTGGGATCCAATACGGTGGATCGGGTGCGTTTGCGTGTGTTGCAAAATATTCGGACGCGACTTCATTGCACGAACTTATGCATTAATGGCACCAGTTAAGCCCGTTTTGCCTCGAAGTTCATGTAGTAACGAAACGGTCCGAAACGCATCAAAACATGTCTTTGGGATCCAATGGGGCGGATCGGGTGCGTTTGTTGTGAAAATTCCGACGCAACTTCTGTGCACGAACTTGTGCAAAAATGGCACAAGTTCGGCCCGTATTGCATCGAAGTTCGTGCAGTAACGAAACGGTCCGAAACGCCCCAAAACATGAGTTAGGGATCTAGTGGGGTGGACCGGGTGCGTTCGTTGTGATGGCGACCCGCTAGGGTTTGATTCCCGATCTTTCGATGAGAGGCGGGGGATAACTCGATTTGAGATGGAGGCGACGTTCACGGCCCGACTACAGCCTTCCAAGGACGCTGCGCCTTAGCAACCGATACACCACCTCCAATGGCTACCGCGATCTTGTGGAGCGCGACACCCGGCCACTAGGGCACCTGTCCTGCAAGCAATCGAAGAACCAGCAAGAACAAGTAGAACAAGCAACTCAATTGCAAATATGGAGATAATAACCAATCTGGAATCAACAAGGTGGGGTTCCGAATCGAGTAGAACGGATGGTCTAGTCGACACACGCGTCTACAAGGAAGTAGCAATGGCTAAACTTTCAACAAAACAAAAACCCCCAATCTGTTCATGGCGGCTCTAACCCTTATTAATACCTAGGAGGACGACCAAGAGGGTGTTTGAGTCGCACTCCAACCCTAGGACGCGTCCCTAATGGACCCGACTTGATACAAAGCCCATCGGGCCAAATTAAGATGTCGCAGCACCTTTAGACAGAAAACCAGTCGGTAGTATTTTGGTCATTGCGGACGAATCAGGAGAGATATGGACTTGAGTCCGGATCCATATGAAACTAGACTTCATAAGCTTTCCACGAAGTAGTTGAACGTCCCTATCCGAGTCCGTATGCGACCGTGGTGTCCGTCACAAGTTGGTGCTGTTCTGCAGTCCGAATCCAGCCTCCAAAACGTGTTGGACATGGACTCTTTCTTTCCTTGCACCAAAAGTGACGTGGTGGCCTGATGGAGAACATTGGGAAGACTTAGGCTTGGTCCCCAATCAACTTCTTTGGTCCTCCATACCTTCCATGTGTGTTTATTACATGTGGGTGTATCCATTCTGGTGATGTCCACATCATTCTCCCCTTCTTGGCTGCAAGTCGTCCTCGACTTGCTCCAACGGCATTCAAAGGTGCTTGCTTTGTTGTTGGAACATGGAGCGACGACTATGCTGCATGGGCACAACAAACAATGCTCCCGTTCTTCAGGCTGATCCTGTTGCATAAGAGAAAAACTAGAAAAACTTTGCAAGATATTATTAGTGTTAATGCAGCCCCCTATTTGCTCATGGTATTGTAGCCCAAAAGGATATTTCAGATTAGAACAGATATACACTTTATGCACCAAATATTCTCCTTTGATGTCATTTTTTCCAATTGCATGAAGCGAACAATGATTTAAACTTGGCAAATTAGAATCTAATTGAACCTTCTCTTTTAGACAATTTAGATTACACAGAATATTAAATTCAATATAACCCAAAGTATTTAAAGAAGACAACAATTTCAGTTCATCTTGTACACAAGTAATAGGATGAGAAGGATTATCTACAGCACATTCGTATGGTTCCAAACCAAAAATATCACACTTATTCATTAATTCTGGTATATGAGTAAAAGAAGTATTAGCACACAAGTCCTCTTTATCATAAGAAACAACAAGTAATTCATCTTGTGAAAAAGTTGAATCAGCAGCAGGTTCCACTATTCGTTGCTCTTTGTTAGCATGTAGAGTGGACAAAGTTTGGACACTATGAGTCACATCATTCTTGCAAGTATTCACAAATGAAAGAATTTCTTTTTCAGCATGGAGAGCAAGACAAAACAATTGACCGATATAGCAATAGGACTTGCCAATTAACAAGTTTCGAATTTCAGAATTGAGCCCTCTCATGAACCTATTCATAACATCTTCCATGCATTCATCCAATCCACCAAACATGATACAAATTTTAAAATCATCGTAGTATTGTTTCACAGTCCTACTACCCTGTTTTAATTTCTCTAGTTTGGTAAGCAAATGATCAACATAATATGCAGGAATATAGGCATCTCTAAAATGTATTTTGAATTCTTTCCAAGTTTGCGGAATAATGTTATGCCTACAAATATATTTCCATTCTAGCAAAGCATTTTCTGTTAAAATATTAGAGGCAATATAAATCATTTGTTTCTCCGACAGGTCATGCTCATCAAATTCATTATCTACTTTTAGCTCCCAATCAATGTAAGCTTTAGGATCAAACTCACCAGGATATAAAGGCAAGCATTGAATAATGTCCAGAATATTTTGTTGTTGTTTGCTCCGCTCAAAAATCACTGTATCACCTGCCATGATCAGTAGAAAACAAGAACACAAAAATAATATGTATCCTCCTGTCAACTACTAGAATGTGTCGGTTGTAATTCTCTCAAACTCAACTTGTTTAATACAAGCTCTTACCAGTTCTTACCAAGCAAAACAGGATGAGTCGGCAACCAACAAGTCAAGCACCTTGAAAGAAGTGTATCGGTGCCTTAGCAACAGAAAACTGTCAAGCTATAGTCGAGTATGTGGAGCTGTAGGTGGGCTGATCAAGGGAAAATACTAGCACCACGTTAGTCAGAAAAGCAAGCTGAATAATTGTTCAACGGTGGTACTGTGCTGGTCCTAGCATAGACCGTACTAGAGGCGCGAGCCTGGACACAAATGAAGTCACAAAGCACCAACCGAAACAGCAGGAACACAAAAGATGGATCAGCCCCTTTCTTCTTTTTCGTTTCTTTTCTTTTCTTTTCTGTTTTTTTCACTTTGTTTTCTTTTTTTCTTCTTCTTTTTTTTGTAGAGGACTAAAATCCTTTGTTTGACAAACAACGCAACAGGATTACTGCATATAGCTGCTACCAACTCAGATTGACGAAACTTGTTTCACGCAGCCAGACGCACAAATCTCCAAGTCGATTCTGGAGCACTTAGATGGAGTTTGTGACCCAGGTCAGATCCGTTGGAAAGATCACGAGTTACGCTTTCCAGATTGTACTAAAACTCGCAAATCGGAGACCGGACACAGAAACAATGAAAGTTTTCTTCCACTGATGAATTGAAACTCCGAGACAAAAAGAGGTGACAAGAACTCGAAACTCTAAAGGACTAAACTAAGACCAGCAACACGACGCAACCGATGCAACCGAAAACTCAACAAGGCCTAACTAAGTAGTACCAGCAAAGGCTCAAAGGGTTTATAGGATTGCCGGCAAACTAATCTACCTTTTTTTTTGGTTTTTCTGGACTATAGGAAAAAAAAATAGCAAAGATAAGTCTCTCACCAATGAACCTTGCTCTGATACCAACTGATGGCGACCCGCTAGGGTTTGATTCCCGATCTTTCGATGAGAGGCGGGGGATAACTCGATTTGAGATGGAGGCGACGTTCACGGCCCGACGACAGCCTTCCAAGGACGCTGCGCCTTAGCAACCGATACACCACCTCCAATGGCTACCGCGATCTTGTGGAGCGCGACACCCGGCCACTAGGGCACCTGTCCTGCAAGCAATCGAAGAACCAGCAAGAACAAGTAGAACAAGCAACTCAATTGCAAATATGGAGATAATAACCAATCTGGAATCAACAAGGTGGGGTTCCGAATCGAGTAGAACGGATGGTCTAGTCGACACACGCGTCTACAAGGAAGTAGCAATGGCTAAACTTTCAACAAAACAAAAACCCCCAATCTGTTCATGGCGGCTCTAACCCTTATTAATACCTAGGAGGACGACCAAGAGGGTGTTTGAGTCGCACTCCAACCCTAGGACGCGTCCCTAATGGACCCGACTTGATACAAAGCCCATCGGGCCAAATTAAGATGTCGCAGCACCTTTAGACAGAAAACCAGTCGGTAGTATTTTGGTCATTGCGGACGAATCAGGAGAGATATGGACTTGAGTCCGGATCCATATGAAACTAGACTTCATAAGCTTTCCACGAAGTAGTTGAACGTCCCTATCCGAGTCCGTATGCGACCGTGGTGTCCGTCACAAGTTGGTGCTGTTCTGCAGTCCGAATCCAGCCTCCAAAACGTGTTGGACATGGACTCTTTCTTTCCTTGCACCAAAAGTGACGTGGTGGCCTGATGGAGAACATTGGGAAGACTTAGGCTTGGTCCCCAATCAACTTCTTTGGTCCTCCATACCTTCCATGTGTGTTTATTACATGTGGGTGTATCCATTCTGGTGATGTCCACATCACGTTGTGAAAAATTCCGACGAGACTTCTTTGCACGAACTTGTGCATTGACTGCTCCAGATCGGCCCATTTTGCATCGAAGTTCGTGCGGTAATGAAACGGTCCGAAACGCCCAAAAACATGAGTTTGCGGTCAATTGGGGTCGAAAGACTACGTTCGTTGTGAAAAATTGCGACGCGATTTCGTTACATGAACTTGTAAATTAATGGCACCATTTCGGCCCGTTTTGCACCGAAGTTCGTGGTGTAACGAAACAGTCCAATACGCTCCAAAACATAAGTTTGGGATCCAATAGGGTGGATCAGGTGCGTTTGTTGCGAAATATTCCGGCGCAACTTCGTTGCACGAACTTGTGCATTAATGGCACCAGTTCAGCCCATTTTCCTTGAAGTTCGTGCAGTAACGAAACGGTTAGAAACGCCTCAAAACGTGAGTTTGGGATCCAATGAGGTGGATGGGGTGCGTTCGTTGTGAAAATTCCGACGCGACTTCTTTGCACGAACTTGTGCATAAATGGCACGAGCTCGACCCGTATTGCATCGAAGTTCGTGCAGTAACGAAATGGTCCGAAATGCCCCAAAACATGAGTTAGGGATCTAGTGGGGTAGATCGGGTGCGTTCGTTGTGAAAAATTTTGACGAGACTTCTTTGCACGAACTTGTGCATTGACTGCACTAGATCGGCCCATTTTGCATCGAAGTTCGTGCGGTAATGAAATGGTCCGAAACACCCAAAAACATGAGTTTGCGGTCAATTGGGGTGGAAAGGCTGCGTTCGTTGTGAAAAATTGCGACGCGATTTCGTTACATGAACTTGTGCATTAATGGCACCATTTCGGCCCGTTTTGCACCGAAGTGCGTGGTGTAACGAAACAGTCCAAAACGCTCCAAAACATGAGTTTGGGATCCAATAGGGTGGATCGGGTGCGTTTGCGTTTGTAGCAAAATATTGCGGCGCGACTTCTTTGCACGAACTTGAGCATTAGTGGCACCAGTTCAGCCCGTTTTGCCTCGAAGTTCGTGCAGTAACGAAATGGTCCGAAACGCCTCAAAACATGTCTTTGGGATCCAATGGGGTGGATCGGGTGCGTTCGTTGTGAAAAATCCGGCGCGACTTCTTTGCACGAACTTGTGCATAAATGGCACCAGTTCGGCCCGTATTGCATCGAAGTTCGTGCAGTAACGAAACGGTCCGAAACGACCCAAAACTTGAGTTAGGGATCTAGTGGGGTTGATCGGGTGCGTTCGTTGTGAAAAATTCCGACGAGACTTCTTTGCACGAACTTGTGCATTGACTTCTCCAGATCGGCCCATTTTGCATCGAAGTTCGTGCGGTAATGAAACGGTCCGAAACGCCCGAAACATGAGTTTGCGGTCAATTGGGGTGGAAAGAGTGCGTTCATTATGAAAAATTGCGACGCGATTTCGTTGCATGAACTTGTGCATTAATGGCACCAGTTCAGCCCGTTTTGCACCGAAGTTCGTGTTGTAACGAAACAGTCCAAAACGCTCCAAAACATGAGTTTGGGATCCAATAGGGTGGATCGGGTGCGTTTGCGTTTGTTGCAAAATATTCCGGCGCGACTGATGGCGACCCGCTAGGGTTTGATTCCCGATCTTTCGATGAGAGGCGTGGATAACTCGATTGGTCGATGGAGGCGACGTTCACGGCCCGACTACAGCCTTCCAAGCTGCGCCTTAGCAACCGATACACCCCCTCCAATGGCTGTCGCGATCTTGTGGAGCGCGGCACCCGGCCACTAGGGCACTCGTCCTGCAAGCAATCGAAGAACTAGCAAGAACAAGTATGACAAGTACTGAATTTACTAGATATAAATGAAGGTTTGACACGCAATCTCAATAATGGTGGGGTTCCGAAGACAAGAAGACGGGCGGCTGATCCAGCACGCGCGCTTGCAAGCAAGTAGCGAAGGCTAAACTTGATCTAAACAAAACCCAAGCATCCTTGGCGGCGGCTAAGGGGTATAAGTACGTGGGAGGACGACCACAGGGGTGTTGGGGTCGTACTCCAACCCTAGGACGCGTCCGTAATGGACTCAACTTGATACACGGCCCATTGGACCAAAACAGGGTGACGCAGCACCATGGGCAGAAAAGGACTCTGTATTAATTTAACGATTGCGGCCGACTCGTAATAGATATGGCTATGAGGCCGGATCCGTTTGAAAGAAGACTTCATAAGCTTTCCACGAAGTACTTGAACGCCCCAATCCGAGTTCATATGCGACCGTGGTGTCCGTCACAAGTTGGTACTGTTCTGCAGTCCGAATCCAGCTTGCGCGAATCCGTTTCCCTTTCGGCCGCCTCCTTGGTTCCTAAGCAAAACAAGAGTACACGGGTCTCCATGGTCTAAACATGATGCATCTGAGCTTAGATTTGAACTCACCTGATGATTAAGTTGATGCGCACGAGCACGAGTAATAGGACCAGCAATAGGTACTTGTGTCGGAGTGGATGTATCGTTGGTGTTGGTGTCCTCATCATCCTCCCCTTCTTGCATTTGAGTCGTCCTCGACTCAAGCTCATCTTCCTCTCCCAAATATGGCTTCAAATCTGCAATGTTAAATGTGGGACTAACCCCAAAATCCGCAGGCAGATCGAGCTTATATGCATTATCATTGACTTTCTCTAGCACTTTAAATGGTCCATCAGCCCGAGGTAGCAATTTAGATTTTCTCAATTCAGGAAACCTTTCCTTTCTCAAATGCAGCCAAACTAAATCTCCAGGTTCAAACTTTAGTTCCTTCCTACCTTTATCACCAGCAATCTTGTATTTAGCATTCATGCGCTCTATGTTTTCTTTAGTTGTTTCATGCAGTTTTAACATCAATTCGGCACGCTTAGTAGCATCAAAATTTGTTTTTTCAGAAAATGGCAAAGGCATTAAATCAATAGGAGCACGAGGCCAGAAACCATATACAATCTGAAATGGGCACATCTTTGTAGTAGAATGCAGCGATCGATTATAAGCGAATTCAATATGAGGCAAACAATCTTCCCACATCTTAATGTTCTTCTTTAAAACAGCCCTTAACATAGTAGACAAAGTCCTATTAACCACTTCAGTTTGACCATCAGTTTGCGGATGACATGTAGTAGAAAACAACAATTTAGTTCCCAATTTAGCCCATAAAGTCTTCCAAAAATAACTAAGAAATTTAGCATCACGATCAGAAACAATTGTGTTGGGCACACCATGCAAACGAACAATTTCCCGAAAGAACAAATCAGCAATGTGAGAAGCATCATCAGTTTTATGACATGGTATGAAATGGGCCATCTTAGAAAATCTATCAACAACCACAAACACACTATCACGTCCCTTCCTAGTCCTAGGCAATCCTAACACAAAATCCATAGAAATATCTTCCCAAGGAGCACTAGGAACAGGTAGAGGCAAATACAAACCATGTGGATTCAATCGTGATTTAGCCTTTTGACATGTCGTGCAGCGAGCAACAAATCTCTCCACATCTCTTCTCATCTTTGGCCAAAAGAAATGACCAGCAAGTATATCTTCCGTTTTCTTTGCTCCAAAATGCCCCATTAAGCCACCTCGATGCGCTTCCTGCAACAATAACAAGCGAACGGAGCTAGCTGGAATGCATAGCTTGTTAGCTCTAAAGACAAACCCATCACTAACGATGAATTTGTTCCATCCCTTCCCCTCTTTACAATGCAGCAACACATCTTTAAAATCAGCATCATTAACATATTGATCTTTAATCGTTTCCAATCCAAATATTTTGTAATCAAGTTGGTTCAACAAGGTGTATCTCCTAGACAATGCATCAGCAATTATATTCTCTTTCCCTTTCTTGTGCTTAATAATATAAGGAAAAGATTCAATAAATTCAACCCACTTAGCATGTCTACGGTTCAATTTTCCTTGACTACGAATATGTTTTAAAGATTCATGATCTGAATGAATAACAAACTCTTTGGGCCATAGATAATGCTGCCATGTTTCTAATGTGCGAACAAGAGCATACAATTCCTTATCATAAGTAGAATAATTCAGAACAGGCCCGCTCAATTTTTCACTGAAATAAGCAATAGGTTTGCCTTCTTGTAACAAAACACCACCCAAACCAATGCCACTAGCATCACATTCAAGCTCAAAGGTTTTATTAAAATCAGGGAGTTGGAGGAGAGGTGCATGTGTCAACTTATCTTTCAGCGTGTTGAAGGAGTTCTCTTGTGTTTTACCCCAACTAAAAGGCACTCCCTTCTTTGTAAGCTCATTCAAAGGCGCGGCAATGGTGCTGAAGTCCTTCACAAAACGACGATAGAAACCAGCAAGTCCTAGGAAACTCCGCACTTGCGTGATAGTCTTCGGTATAGGCCATCCATATATAGCTTCCACCTTGGCTTGATCAACCTCGATTCCCTGTGGAGTCACGACATAGCCAAGAAAAGACACTCGATCGGTGCAAAAGGTGCACTTCTCAAGGTTACCAAATAAACGTGCATCTCGTAAAGCATTAAAAACAGCACGTAAGTGATCAAGATGTTCATCGAAAGATTTGCTGTAAATCAATATATCATCAAAGTAGACAACAACAAATTTCCCAATGAAAGCACGCAGAACCTCATTCATTAATCTCATGAAAGTACTCGGTGCATTAGTTAACCCAAAAGGCATGACCAACCACTCATATAACCCGAACTTAGTTTTGAAAGCAGTTTTCCATTCATCTCCCAATTTCATACGAATCTGGTGGTACCCACTACGCAAATCAACTTTGGAAAACACAATAGCAC
This sequence comes from Panicum miliaceum, assembly GCA_032594955.1. Taxonomy (NCBI): domain Eukaryota; kingdom Viridiplantae; phylum Streptophyta; class Magnoliopsida; order Poales; family Poaceae; genus Panicum; species Panicum miliaceum. Next base: position 10,563,145 of record CM064070.1, read on the forward strand.
CACTCAATTCATCAAGCATATCATCCAAACGAGGGATAGGGTGTCGATATCGAATTGTAATATTATTAATAGCCCTACAATCAACACACATACGCCATGTTCCATCCTTTTTAGGCACTAAAATAACTGGAACAGCACAAGGACTAAGAGACTCACGCACATAACCTTTGTCGAGTAGTTCTTGCACTTGTCGCTGAATTTCCTTAGTTTCTTCCGGATTTGTCCTGTATGGCGCACGGTTTGGCAATGATGCACCAGGAATAAGGTCAATTTGGTGCTCAATCCCTCGTATTGGTGGCAGCCCCGCTGGTATCTCACTTGGAAACACATCAGAATACTCCTGCAAAAGGTTAGCAACAGCCGGGGGCAAAGAATGCTGCATATCGTGAACTGAAATCAAAGCATTCTTGCACACCAAAGCATAGGCAACAGAAGTGGAAGCAATCAATTCATTAATATCAGACTTAGTAGCAAGCAAGCAATGTCCTTTCAATCTTATCTCATCTTCCCTGCTACTAACAGATTTGGCATTCTTATCGATCTCAGCTTTAGTTCTCTTAGCTTTAGCAACATCATCACGCACAATAGATTCAGGTGACATAGGAAGCAAAACGATTTTCTTATCATGATGTATAAGAGAATATTGATTTGATCTACCATGATGCATGCTATCGGTATCAAATTGCCATGGTCTACCTAGCAGAATATGACAAGCTTCCATAGGCACAACATCGCATTCAACAACATCATGATATGAACCAATAGCGAAATTAATTCGTACCAATCTCGTTACCTTGACCTTACCACTATTGTTGAGCCACCGAATGTGATATGGATGTGGGTGCGGTTTTGTTGTAAGTGCAAGCTTCTCGACCATATCGCTGCTAGCCAAGTTGTTGCAGCTACCTCCATCAATTATCAAACGGCATGAACGCTCTTTAATAACACACTTTGTTTGGAATAGTGTATGCCGTTGATTTTGCTCCGCCTTTTCCATTTGTGCACTAAGTACACGCTGCACAATGAGGCTCTCATAATGATCTGCATCCTCTGCACCAATCTGCTCTTCTGGTTGTTCCTTAGTACCTGCATGGTCAGCAGCAAGCAAAGCAAGTGTATCTTCATCAAAATCACTAGCAGAGGAATATCCACCATCTCCTTTGACCACCAAAACGCGCTTGTTAGGGCAGTCACGTTGCACGTGGCCAAAGCCCTTGCATCGATGGCACTGAATATCTCTTGTCCTTCCCGTGGAGGCAACCGAAGATGCACTCGTGGCTGGTTTCTGGACAGTCGTGGTTGCTGAATTTGTCGGGGGAGCACGTGTCTTATCGTTGGATGGAGCGGGTATTGTCGACCGACTCGGGAATGTAGAAGGTGCAGGAGCTCGTCCGGTCAATGAGGTAGATGTGCGCGGCTGCCATGATGAAGGTTTTCCTGTAGAAATATTAGTTCTTGTACTAGCACGTCGTCCCAGCACTTCCCTTTCAGCTTTACAAGCAAGATGGAACAAACGGGTTACGTTAGTATAATCTTTATAAGCAAGAATGTCCTGAATTTCTCGATTCAAACCTCCTAAAAATCTAGCCATAGCAGGTTCCTCATCCTCCACTAAATTACAACGCAACACACCCATTTGTAATTCCTGATAGTATTCTTCTACACTTTTATTACCCTGTCTCAATTGTTGCAATCTATGTAACAGATCACGCGCATAGTAAGAAGGAACAAACCTAGCCCGCATGACCCGTTTCAAGGCATCCCAGGTTTGTGGAATATTATTAGGATTTTTCTTAGCATGTTCTATCCACCAAACAGAGGCAAAATCAGTAAATTCACTAGTAGCAGCCCTAACACGTATATTCTCTGGAAATTCATGACATGCAAACTTTTGATCAACAGCAATTTCCCAAGTAATGTATGCATCAGGATCGTATTTTCCATCAAAAGAAGGTATCTTAAATTTTATTTTACTGAAAGCATCATCATTATTATGTACCTCACGTCGTCGATGTCCACCCATACCTCTCCGATTAGTTCGCAGTCGTCGGCGACTAGGAGCATCTTGGTCATCTAGTTCAGTATCAGCGACATAATCATCCCAATTATCCTCGACACGCTCATCCTTCTTGTTTTCTCCCTCATGCCCATTTGCAGTTCTGGCATGCATCTCATCAAAACGCCTCAAAAGAGCAGCAAGGCTTTGGTCAATATGAGCGACCGACGTCTCCAGCCTTGTAAGCTTGGTGTTGGTGGCAAGCTGCGTGGCCTCCAACTGCCCAATCTTATCATTTGACACCAGCATATCTTCAGCAAGCCCATCTACATGCCTCCTCATCTTATTTTCAAAATGTTGTATGATTCCCTTTGTACGAGGAGAGTGACCTAAACTCCCATCACCCTCTGATCCTGTCATGGTTAGATGAACAAAGGAAACACGAAAATAGGTGAAGAAATAAGATCCTACAACTAATGGGATGTAGCTACTGCAAGGCGCTCACACTCAACCTGTTACACAAGCTCTTACCAATTCTTACCTTGCTCAACAGGAGGGGACGGCAACCAATAAGTCTGCAACCGTGGGATGAAGTGTATCGGTGCCGCAACAACAGGACTTGTCAAGCTGTAGTCGGATATGTGGAGCTATAGGTGGGCTGAAGCAAGGATGAACTAGCACCACGTTAGTTACAAAAGCAAGCTGAAAAATCGTTCAACGGCGGTACTATGCTGGTCCTAGCCTAGACCGTGCTAGAGACGCGAGCCTGGACACAAATGAAGTCACGAGACACCACCGAAGAACAAAAAAGATGCACAAAGAACAGCTCCTTTTTTTCTTCCCCTCTTTTTCTTCTTCTTCTTTTTTTTTTCTTTTTTTTTCCTTTCTTTTTTTTTCTTCCTTTTTTTTTCTCTTTTTTTTTCTTTTTTTTTCAGGGGATCCTCAAAACTGATTATATAACCTAAAAGACTTCAAAAGAGCCACACAGCACACAAACTTCTCTCTCTCTCTCTCTCTCTCTGGAGTAAGCCGAGGCTATATGTATTCGTGAAAAGTTGTGGTTTGAGTAAGCCGAGACTACTTCTGCCTTTCTGGAGCGTTACAAAATATGCAGTACAAGTGCGAAAAGCAATGGAATTTTATAACACGGCACAATAACCAATTGGGACTAGGAAATCGATCCCTACTCGAATCACAGCACCGCGTGCGATTCGGTCACAAACCAACACAGAATCTAACTCGGACTTGAACACGAATATGGACTCGGATTCCACCAACACGGAGTATGTATGGTAGCGCACAGTTGTGACTAGAACGTGACAAGAACTCGAAACTCTAAAGGACTAAAACTAAGACCAGCAAATCGACGCAACCGATGCAACCGAAAATTCAACAAGCCCTAACTAAGCAGTGCTAGCAAAGGCTCAAACGAGTTTATAGGACTGAAGGTAAACTAATCTACTATTTTTTTTTGGCTTTTCTGGACTATAGGAAAAATAAAACAGCGAAGAATTAGAAGTCTCTGACCGATAAACCTTGCTCTGATTACCAACTGATGGCGACCCGCTAGGGTTTGATTCCCGATCTTTCGATGAGAGGCGTGGATAACTCGATTGGTCGATGGAGGCGACGTTCACGGCCCGACTACAGCCTTCCAAGCTGCGCCTTAGCAACCGATACACCCCCTCCAATGGCTGTCGCGATCTTGTGGAGCGCGGCACCCGGCCACTAGGGCACTCGTCCTGCAAGCAATCGAAGAACTAGCAAGAACAAGTATGACAAGTACTGAATTTACTAGATATAAATGAAGGTTTGACACGCAATCTCAATAATGGTGGGGTTCCGAAGACAAGAAGACGGGCGGCTGATCCAGCACGCGCGCTTGCAAGCAAGTAGCGAAGGCTAAACTTGATCTAAACAAAACCCAAGCATCCTTGGCGGCGGCTAAGGGGTATAAGTACGTGGGAGGACGACCACAGGGGTGTTGGGGTCGTACTCCAACCCTAGGACGCGTCCGTAATGGACTCAACTTGATACACGGCCCATTGGACCAAAACAGGGTGACGCAGCACCATGGGCAGAAAAGGACTCTGTATTAATTTAACGATTGCGGCCGACTCGTAATAGATATGGCTATGAGGCCGGATCCGTTTGAAAGAAGACTTCATAAGCTTTCCACGAAGTACTTGAACGCCCCAATCCGAGTTCATATGCGACCGTGGTGTCCGTCACAAGTTGGTACTGTTCTGCAGTCCGAATCCAGCTTGCGCGAATCCGTTTCCCTTTCGGCCGCCTCCTTGGTTCCTAAGCAAAACAAGAGTACACGGGTCTCCATGGTCTAAACATGATGCATCTGAGCTTAGATTTGAACTCACCTGATGATTAAGTTGATGCGCACGAGCACGAGTAATAGGACCAGCAATAGGTACTTGTGTCGGAGTGGATGTATCGTTGGTGTTGGTGTCCTCATCAGCGACTTCTTTGCACGAACTTGTGCATAAATGGCACCAGATCGACCCGTATTGCATCGAAGTTCGTGCAGTAATGAAATGGTCCGAAACGACCCAAAACATGAGTTTGGGATCTAGTGGGGTTGATCGGGTGCGTTCGTTGTGAAAAATTCCGACGAGACTTCTTTACACGAACTTGTGCATTGACTGCTCCAGATCGGCCCATTTTGCATCGAAGTTCGTGCGGTAATGAAACGGTCCGAAACGCCCAAAAACATGAGTTTGCGGTCAATTGGGGTCGAAAGACTACGTTCGTTGTGAAAAATTGCGACGCGATTTCGTTACATGAACTTGTAAATTAATGGCACCATTTCGGCCCGTTTTGCACCGAAGTTCGTGGTGTAACGAAACAGTCCAAAACGCTCCAAAACATGAGTTTGGGATCCAATAGGGCGGATCGGGTGCGTTTCCTGCGAAATATTCCAGCGCAACTTCTTTGCACGAACTTGAGCATTAGTGGCACCAGTTCAGCCCGTTTTGCCTCGATGTTCGTGCAGTAACGAAACAGTCCGAAACGCCTCAAAACATGTCTTTGGGATCCAATGGGGTGGATCGGGTGCGTTCGTTGTGAAAATTCCGATGCGACTTCTTTGCACGAACTTGTGCATAAATGGCAGCAGTTCGGCCCGTATTGCATCGAAGTTCGTTATGAAAAATTGCAGCACGATTTCGTTACATGAACTTGTGCATTAATGGCACAAGTTCAGCCTATTTTGCACCGAAGTTCATGTTGTAACGAAACAGTCCAAAACGCTCCAAAACTTGAGTTTGGGATCCAATAGGGTGGATCGGGTGCGTTTGCATTTGTTGCAAAATATTCCGGCGCGACTTCTTTGCACGAACTTGTGCATAAATGGCACCAGATCGACCCGTATTGCATCGAAGTTCGTGTAGTAACGAAACGGTCTGAAACGACCCAAAACATGAGTTTGGGATCTAGTGGGGTGGATCGGGTGCGTTCGTTGTGAAAAATTCCAACGAGACTTCTTTGCACGAACTTGTGCATTGACTGCTCCAGATCGGCCCATTTTGCATCGAAGTTCGTGCGGTAATGAAACGGTCCGAAAACCCAAAAACATGAGTTTGCAGTCAATTGGGGTGGAAAGAGTGCGTTCGTTGTGAAAACTTGCGACGCGATTTCGTTGCATGAACTTGTGCATTAATGGGACCAGTTCGGCCTGTTTTGCACCGAAGTTCGTGTTGTAGCGAAACAGTCCAAAACGCTCTAAAACATGAGTTTGGGATCCAATAGGGTTGATCGGGTGCGTTTGCGTTTGTTGCAAAATATTCCGACGCGACATCATTGCACGAACTTGTGCATTAATGGCACCAGTTCAGCCCATTTTCCTTGAAGTTCGTGCAGTAACGAAACGGTTAGAAACGCCTCAAAACGTGAGTTTGGGATCCAATGAGGTGGATGGGGTGCGTTCGTTGTGAAAATTCCGACGCGACTTCTTTGCACGAACTTGTGCATAAATGGCACGAGCTCGACCCGTATTGCATCGAAGTTCGTGCAGTAACGAAATGGTCCGAAATGCCCCAAAACATGAGTTAGGGATCTAGTGGGGTGGATCGGGTGCGTTCGTTGTGAAAAATTTTGACGAGACTTCTTTGCACGAACTTGTGCATTGACTGCACTAGATCGGCCCATTTTGCATCGAAGTTCGTGCGGTAATGAAATGGTCCGAAACGCCCAAAAACATGAGTTTGCGGTCAATTGGGGTGGAAAGACTGCGTTCGTTGTGAAAAATTGCGACGCGATTTCGTTACATGAACTTGTGCATTAATGGCACCATTTCGGCCCGTTTTGCACCAAAGTGCGTGGTGTAACGAAACAGTCCAAAACGCTCCAAAACATGAGTTTGGGATCCAATAGGGTGGATCGGGTGCGTTTGCGATTGTTGCAAAATATTGCGGCGCGACTTCTTTGCACGAACTTGAGCATTAGTGGCACCAGTTCGGCCCGTTTTGCCTCGAAGTTCGTGCAGTAACGAAATGGTCCGAAACGCCTCAAAACATGTCTTTGGGATCCAATGGGGTGGATCGGGTGCGTTCGTTGTGAAAATTCCGACGCGACTTCTTTGCACAAAGTTGTGCATAAATGGCACCAGATCGACCCGTATTGCATCGAAGTTCGTGCAGTAACGAAACGGTCCGAAACGCCCCAAAACATGAGTTTGGGATCTAGTGGGGTGGATCGGGTGCGTTCGTTGTGAAAAATTCCAACGAGACTTCTTTGCACGAACTTGTGCATTGACTGCTCCAGATCGGCCCATTTTGCATCGAAGTTCGTGCGGTAATGAAACGGTCCGAAACGCCCAAAAACATGAGTTTGCAGTCAATTGGGGTGGAAAGAGTGCGTTCGTTGTGAAAACTTGCGACGCGATTTCGTTACATGAACTTGTGCATTAATGGCACCAGTTCGGCCTGTTTTGCACCGAAGTTCGTGTTGTAACGAAACAGTCCAAAACGCTCTAAAACATGAGTTTGGGATCCAATAGGGTTGATCGGGTGCGTTTGCGTTTGTTGCAAAATATTCCAACGCGACATCATTGCACGAACTTGAGCATTAGTGGCACCAGTTCAGCCCGTTTTGCCTCAAAGTTCGTGCAGTAACGAAATGGTCCGAAACGCCTCAAAACATGTCTTTGGGATCCAATGGGGTGGATCGGGTGCGTTCGTTGTGAAAAATCCGGCGCGACTTCTTTGCACGAACTTGTGCATAAATTGCACCAGTTCGGCCTGTATTGCATTGAAGTTCGTGCAGTAACGAAACGGTCTGAAACGCCCCAAAACATGAGTTTGGGATCTAGTGGGGTGGATCGGGTGCGTTCGTTGTGAAAAATTCCAACGAGACTTCTTTGCACGAACTTGTGCATTGACTGCTCCAGATCGGCCCATTTTGCATCGAAGTTCGTGCGGTAATGAAACGGTCCGAAACGCCCGAAACATGAGTTTGCAGTCAATTGGGGTGGAAAGAGTGCGTTCGTTATGAAAAATTGCGACGCGATTTCGTTGCATGAACTTGTGCATTAATGGCACCAGTTCGGCCTGTTGTGCACCGAAGTTCGTGTTGTAACGAAATAGTCCAAAACGCTCTAAAACATGAGTTTGGGATCCAATAGGGTGGATCGGGTGCATTTGCGTTTGTTGCAAAATATTCCGACGCGACATCATTGCACGAACTTGAGCATTAGTGGCACCAGTTCAGCCCGTTTTGCCTCAAAGTTCGTGCAGTAACGAAATGGTCCGAAACGCCTCAAAACATGTCTTTGGGATCCAATGGGGTGGATCGGGTGCGTTCGTTGTGAAAAATCCGGCGCGACTTCTTTGCACGAACTTGTGCATAAATGGCACCAGTTCGGCCCGTATTGCATCGAAGTTCGTGTAGTAATGAAACGGTTCGAAACGCCCCAAAACATGAGTTAGGGATCTAGTGGGGTGGATCGGGTGCGTTCGTTGTGAAAAATTCTGACGAGACTTCTTTGCACGAACTTGTGCATTGACTGCTCCAGGTCGGCCCATTTTGCATCGAAGTTCGTGCGGTAATGAAACGGTCCGAAACGCCCAAAAACGTGAGTTTGCGGACAATTGGGGTGGAAAGAGTGCGTTCGTTGTGAAAAATTGCGACGCGATTTCGTTACATGAACTTGTGCATTAATTGCACCATTTCGGCCCCTTTTGCACCGAAGTTCGTGGTGTAACGAAACAGTCCAAAACGCTCCAAAACTTGAGTTTGGGGTCCAATAGGGTGGATCGGGTGCGTTTGCGTTTGTAGAAAAATATTCCGGCGCGACTTCTTTGCACGAACTTGAGCATTAGTCGCACTAGTTCTGCCCATTTTGCGTCAAAGTTCGTGCAGTAACGAAACAGTCCGAAACATCTCAAAACATGTCTTTGGGATCCAATGGGGTGGATCGGGTGCGTTCGTTGTGAAAATTCCGACGCGACTTCTTTGCACGAACTTGTGCATAAATGGCACCAGTTCGGTCCGTATTGCATCGAAGTTCGTGCAGTAACAAAACGGTCCGAAACGACCCAAAACTTGAGTTAGGGATCTAGTGGGGTTGATCAGGTGCGTTCGTTGTGAAAAATTCCGACGAGACTTCTTTGCACGAACTTGTGCATTGACTTCTCCAGATCGGCCCATTTTGCATCGAAGTTCGTGCGGTAATGAAACGGTCCGAAACGCCCAAAAACATCAGTTTGCGGTCAATTGGGGTGGAAAGAGTGCGTTCATTATGAAAAATTGCGACGCGATTTTCTTACATGAACTTGTGCATTAATGGCACCATTTCGGCCCGTTTTGCACCGAAGTTCGTGGTGTAACGAAACAGTCCAAAACGCTCCAAAACATGAGTTTGGGATCCAATAGGGCGGATCGGGTGCGTTTCCTGCGAAATATTCCGGCGCAACTTCTTTGCACGAACTTGAGCATTAGTGGCACCAGTTCAGCCCGTTTTGCCTCGATGTTCGTGCAGTAACGAAACAGTCCGAAACGCCTCAAAACATATCTTTGGGATCCAATGGGGTGGATCGAGTGCGTTCGTTGTGAAAATTCCGACGCGACTTCTTTGCACGAACTTGTGCATAAATGGCAGCAGTTCGGCCCGTATTGCATCGAAGTTCGTGCAGTAACGAAACGGTCTGAAACGCCCCAAAACTTGAGTTAGGGATCTAGTGGGGTGGATCGGGTGTGTTCGTTGTGAAAAATTCCGACGAGACTTCTTTGCACCAACTTGTGCATTGACTGCTCCAGATCGGCCCATTTTGCATCGAAGTTCGTGCGGTAATGAAACGGTCCAAAACGCCCAAAAACATGAGTTTGCGATTAATTGGGGTGGAAAGAGTGCGTTCGTTGTGAAAAATGGCGACGCGATTTCGTTACATGAACTTGTGCATTAATGGCACCATTTCGGCCCGTTTTGCACCGAAGTTCGTGGTGTAACGAAACAGTCCAAAACGCTCTAAAACATGAGTTTGGGATCCAATAGGGTTGATCGGGTGCGTTTGCGTTTGTTGCAAAATATTCCAACGCGACATCATTGCACGAACTTGAGCATTAGTGGCACCAGTTCAGCCCGTTTTGCCTCAAAGTTCGTGCAGTAACGAAATGGTCCGAAACGCCTCAAAACATGTCTTTGGGATCCAATGGGGTGGATCGGGTGCGTTCGTTGTGAAAAATCCGGCGCGACTTCTTTGCACGAACTTGTGCATAAATGGCACCAGTTCGGCCCGTATTGCATTGAAGTTCGTGCAGCAACGAAACGGTCTGAAACGCCCCAAAACATGAGTTTGGGATCTAGTGGGGTGGATCGGGTGCGTTCGTTGTGAAAAATTCCAACGAGACTTCTTTGCACGAACTTGTGCATTGACTGCTCCAGATCGGCCCATTTTGCATCGAAGTTCGTGCGGTAATGAAACGGTCCGAAACGCCCGAAACATGAGTTTGCAGTCAATTGGGGTGGAAAGAGTGCGTTCGTTATGAAAAATTGCGACGCGATTTCGTTGCATGAACTTGTGCATTAATGGCACCAGTTCAGCCTATTTTGCACCGAAGTTCGTGTTGTAACGAAACAGTCCAAAACGCTCCAAAACTTGAGTTTGGGATCCAATAGGGTGGATCGGGTGCGTTTGCGTTTGTTGCAAAATATTCCGGCGCGACTTCTTTGCACGAACTTGTGCATAAATGGCACCAGATCGACCCGTATTGCATCGAAGTTCGTGCAGTAATGAAATGGTCCGAAACGACCCAAAACATGAGTTTGGGATCTAGTGGGGTGGATCGGGTGCGTTCGTTGTGAAAAATTCCAACGAGACTTCTTTGCACGAACTTGTGCATTGACTGCTCCAGATCGGCCCATTTTGCATCGAAGTTCGTGCGGTAATGAAACGGTCCGAAACGCCTAAAAACATGAGTTTGCAGTCAATTGGGGTGGAAAGAGTGCGTTCGTTGTGAAAACTTGCGACGCGATTTCGTTACATGAACTTGTGCATTAATGGGACCAGTTCGGCCTGTTTTGCACCGAAGTTTGTGTTGTAGCGAAACAGTCCAAAACGCTCTAAAACATGAGTTTGGGATCCAATAGGGTTGATCGGGTGCGTTTGCGTTTGTTGCAAAATATTCCGACGCGACATCATTGCACGAACTTGAGCATTAGTGGCACCAGTTCAACCCGTTTTGCCTCAAAGTTCGTGCAGTAACGAAACAGTCCGAAACGCCTCAAAACATGTCTTTGGGATCCAATGGGGTGGATCGGGTGCGTTCGTTGTGAAAATTCCGACGCGACTTCTTTGCACGAAGTTGTGCATTGACTGCTCCAGATCGGCCCATTTTGCATCGAAGTTCGTGCGGTAATGTAACGGTCCGAAACGCCCGAAACATGAGTTTGCAGTCAATTGGGGTGGAAAGAGTGCGTTCGTTATGAAAAATTGCGACGCGATTTCGTTGCATGAACTTGTGCATTAATGGCACCAGTTCAGCCTATTTTGCACCGAAGTTCGTGTTGTAACGAAACAGTCCAAAACGCTCCAAAACTTGAGTTTGGGATCCAATAGGGTGGATCGGGTGCGTTTGCGTTTGTTGCAAAATATTCCGGCGCGACTTCTTTGCACGAACTTGTGCATAAATGGCACCAGATCGACCCGTATTGCATCGAAGTTCGTGCAGTAATGAAATGGTCCGAAACGACCCAAAACATGAGTTTGGGATCCAATGGGGTGGATCGGGTGCGTTCGTTGTGAAAATTCCGACGCGACTTCTTTGCACGAAGTTGTGCATAAATGGCACCAGATCGACCCGTATTGGATCGAAGTTCGTGCAGTAATGAAATGGTCCGAAACGACCCAAAACATGAGTTTGGGATCTAGTGGGGTTGATCGGGTGCGTTCGTTGTGAAAAATTCCAACGAGACTTCTTTGCACGAACTTGTGCATTGACTGCTCCAGATCGGCCCATTTTGCATCGAAGTTCGTGCGGTAATGAAACGGTCCGAAACGCCTAAAAACATGAGTTTGCAGTCAATTGGGGTGGAAAGAGTGCGTTCGTTGTGAAAACTTGCGACGCGATTTCGTTACATGAACATGTGCATTAATGGCACCAGTTCGGCCTGTTTTGCACCGAAGTTCGTGTTGTAACGAAATAGTCCAAAACGCTCTAAAACATGAGTTTGGGATCCAATAGGGTGGATCGGGTGCATTTGCGTTTGTTGCAAAATATTCCGACGCGACATCATTGCACGAACTTGAGCATTAGTGGCACCAGTTCAGCCCGTTTTGCCTCAAAGTTCGTGCAGTAACGAAATGGTCCGAAACGCCTCAAGACATGTCTTTGGGATCCAATGGGGTGGATCGGGTGCGTTCGTTGTGAAAAATCCGGCGCGACTTCTACGAACTTGTGCATAAATGGCACCAGATCGACCCGTATTGCATCGAAGTTCGTGCAGTAACGAAATGGTCCGAAACGACCCAAAACATGAGTTTGGGATCCAGTGGGGTGGATCGGGTGCGTTCGTTGTGAAAAATTCCAACGAGACTTCTTTGCACGAACTTGTGCATTGACTGCTCCAGATCGGCCCATTTTGCATCGAAGTTCGTGCGGTAATGAAACGGTCCGAAACGCCCAAAAACATGAGTTTGCAGTCAATTGGGGTGGAAAGAGTGCGTTCGTTGTGAAAACTTGCGACGCGATTTCGTTACATGAACTTGTGCATTAATGGCACCAGTTCGGCCTGTTTTGCACCGAAGTTCGTGTTGTAACGAAACAGTCCAAAACGCTCTAAAACATGAGTTTGGGATCCAATAGGGTTGATCGGGTGCGTTTGCGTTTGTTGCAAAATATTCCGACGCGACATCATTGCACGAACTTGAGCATTAGTGGCACCAGTTCAACCCGTTTTGCCTCAAAGTTCGTGCAGTAACGAAACAGTACGAAACGCCTCAAAACATGTCTTTGGGATCCAATGGGTTGGATCGGGTGCGTTCGTTCTGAAAATTCCGACGCGACTTCTTTGCACAAAGTTGTGCATAAATGGCACCAGATCGACCCGTATTGCATCGAAGTTCGTGCAGTAACGAAACGGTCCGAAACGCCCCAAAACATGAGTTTGGGATCTAGTGGGGTGGATCGGGTGCGTTCGTTGTGAAAAATTCCAACGAGACTTCTTTGCACGAACTTGTGCATTGACTGCTCCAGATCGGCCCATTTTGCATCGAAGTTCGTGCGGTAATGAAACGGTCCGAAACGCCCAAAAACATGAGTTTGCAGTCAATTGGGGTGGAAAGAGTGCGTTCGTTGTGAAAACTTGCGACGCGATTTCGTTACATGAACTTGTGCATTAATGGCACCAGTTCGGCCTGTTTTGCACCGAAGTTCGTGTTGTAACGAAATAGTCCAAAACGCTCTAAAACATGAGTTTGGGATCCAATAGGGTGGATCGGGTGCATTTGCGTTTGTTGCAAAATATTCCGACGCGACATCATTGCACGAACTTGAGCATTAGTGGCACCAGTTCAGCCCGTTTTGCCTCAAAGTTCGTGCAGTAACGAAATGGTCCGAAACGCCTCAAAACATGTCTTTGGGATCCAATGGGGTGGATCGTGTGCGTTCGTTGTGAAAAATCCGGCGCGACTTCTTTGCACGAACTTGTGCATAAATGGCACCAGTTCGGCCTGTATTGCATTGAAGTTCGTGCAGTAACGAAACGGTCTGAAACGCCCCAAAACATGAGTTTGGGATCTAGTGGGGTGGATCGGGTGCGTTCGTTGTGAAAAATTCCAACGAGACTTCTTTGCACGAACTTGTGCATTGACTGCTCCAGATCGGCCCATTTTGCATCGAAGTTCGTGCGGTAATGAAACGGTCCGAATCGCCCGAAACATGAGTTTGCAGTCAATTGGGGTGGAAAGAGTGCGTTCGTTATGAAAAATTGCGATGCGATTTCGTTACATGAACTTGTGCATTAATGGCACCAGTTCGGCCTGTTTTGCACCGAAGTTCGTGTTGTAACGAAATAGTCCAAAACGCTCTAAAACATGAGTTTGGGATCCAATAGGGTGGATCGGGTGCATTTGCGTTTGTTGCAAAATATTCCGACGCGACATCATTGCACGAACTTGAGCATTAGTGGCACCAGTTCAGCCCGTTTTGCCTCAAAGTTCGTGCAGTAACGAAATGGTCCGAAACGCCTCAAAACATGTCTTTGGGATCCAATGGGGTGGATCGGGTGCGTTCGTTGTGAAAAATCCGGCGCGACTTCTTTGCACGAACTTGTGCATAAATGGCACCAGTTCGGCCCGTATTGCATCGAAGTTCGTGTAGTAATGAAACGGTTCGAAACGCCCAAAAACATGAGTTAGGGATCTAGTGGGGTGGATCGGGTGCGTTCGTTGTGAAAAATTCTGACGAGACTTCTTTGCACGAACTTGTGCATTGACTGCTCCAGGTCGGCTCATTTTGCATCGAAGTTCGTGCGGTAATGAAACGGTCCGAAACGCCCAAAAACGTGAGTTTGCGGACAATTGGGGTGGAAAGAGTGCGTTCGTTGTGAAAAATTGCGACGCGATTTCGTTACATGAACTTGTGCATTAATTGCACCATTTCGGCCCCTTTTGCACCGAAGTTCGTGGTGTAACGAAACAGTCCAAAACACTCCAAAACTTGAGTTTGGGGTCCAATAGGGTGGATCGGGTGCGTTTGCGTTTGTAGAAAAATATTCCGGCGCGACTTCTTTGCACGAACTTGAGCATTAGTGGCACTAGTTCTGCCCATTTTGCGTCAAAGTTCGTGCAGTAACGAAACAGTCCGAAACATCTCAAAACATGTCTTTGGGATCCAATGGGGTGGATCGGGTGCGTTCGTTGTGAAAATTCCGACGCGACTTCTTTGCACGAACTTGTGCATAAATGGCACCAGTTCGGTCCGTATTGCATCGAAGTTCGTGCAGTGACAAAACGGTCCGAAACGACCCAAAACTTGAGTTAGGGATCTAGTGGGGTTGATCAGGTGCGTTCGTTGTGAAAAATTCCGACGAGACTTCTTTGCACGAACTTGTGCATTGACTTCTCCAGATCGGCCCATTTTGCATCGAAGTTCGTGCGGTAATGAAACGGTCCGAAACGCCCAAAAACATCAGTTTGCGGTCAATTGGGGTGGAAAGAGTGCGTTCATTATGAAAAATTGCGACGCGATTTTCTTACATGAACTTGTGCATTAATGGCACCATTTCGGCCCGTTTTGCACCGAAGTTCGTGGTGTAACGAAACAGTCCAAAACGCTCCAAAACATGAGTTTGGGATCCAATAGGGCGGATCGGGTGCGTTTCCTGCGAAATATTCCGGCGCAACTTCTTTGCACGAACTTGAGCATTAGTGGCACCAGTTCAGCCCGTTTTGCCTCGATGTTCGTGCAGTAACGAAACAGTCCGAAACGCCTCAAAACATGTCTTTGGGATCCAATGGGGTGGATCGGGTGCGTTCGTTGTGAAAATTCCGACGCGACTTCTTTGCACGAACTTGTGCATAAATGGCAGCAGTTCGGCCCGTATTGCATCGAAGTTCGTGTAGTAACGAAACGGTCTGAAACGCCCCAAAACTTGAGTTAGGGATCTAGTGGGGTGGATCGGGTGTGTTCGTTGTGAAAAATTCCGACGAGACTTCTTTGCACCAACTTATGCATTGATCGCTCCAGATCGGCCCATTTTGCATCGAAGTTCGTGCGGTAATGAAACGGTCCAAAACGCCCAAAAACATGAGTTTGCGATCAATTGGGCTGGAAAGAGTGCGTTCGTTGTGAAAAATGGCGACGCGATTTCGTTACATGAACTTGTGCATTAATGGCACCATTTCGGCCCGTTTTGCACCGAAGTTCGTGGTGTAACGAAACAGTCCAAAACGCTCCAAAACATGAGTTTGGGATCCAATACGGTGGATCGGGTGCGTTTGCGTGTGTTGCAAAATATTAGGACGCGACTTCATTGCACGAACTTATGCATTAATGGCACCAGTTAATCCCGTTTTGCCTCGAAGTTCATGTAGTAACGAAACGGTCCGAAACGCATCAAAACATGTCTTTGGGATCCAATGGGGCGGATCGGGTGCGTTTGTTGTGAAAATTCCGACGCAACTTCTGTGCACGAACTTGTGCACAAATGGCACAAGTTCGGCCCGTATTGCATCGAAGTTCGTGCAGTAACGAAACGGTCCGAAACGCCCCAAATCATGAGTTAGGGATCTAGTGGGGTGGACCGGGTGCGTTCGTTGTGAAAAATTTCGACGAGACTTCTTTGCACGAACTTGTGCATTGACTGCTCGAGATCGGCCCATTTTGCATTGAAGTTCGTGCGGTAATGAAACGGTCCGAAACGCCAAAAAACATGAGTTTGCGGTCAATTGGGGTCGAAAGACTACGTTCGTTGTGAAAAATTGCGACGTGATTTTGTTACATGAATTTGGGCATTAATGGCACCATTTCGGCCCGTTTGCACCGAAGTTCGTGGTGTAACGAAACAGTCCAAAACGCTCCAAAACATAAGTTTGGGATCCAATAGGGTGGATCAGGTGCGTTTGTTGCGAAATATTTCGGCGCAACTTCGTTGCACGAACTTGTGCATTAATGGCACCAGTTCAGCCCATTTTGCCTTGAAGTTCGTGCAGTAACGAAACGGTTAGAAACGCCTCAAAACGTGAGTTTGGGATCCAATGAGGTGGATGGGGTGCGTTCGTTGTGAAAATTCCGACGCGACTTCTTTGCACGAACTTGTGCATAAATGGCACGAGCTCGACCCGTATTGCATCGAAGTTCGTGCAGTAACGAAATGGTCCGAAATGCCCCAAAACATGAGTTAGGGATCTAGTGGGGTGGATCGGGTGCGTTCGTTGTGAAAAATTTTGACGAGACTTCTTTGCACGAACTTGTGCATTGACTGCACTAGATCGGCCCATTTTGCATCGAAGTTCGTGCGGTAATGAAATAGTCCGAAACGCCCAAAAACATGAGTTTGCGGTCAATTGGGGTGGAAAGACTGCGTTTGTTGTGAAAAATTGCGACGCGATTTCGTTACATGAACTTGTGCATTAATGGCACCATTTCGGCCCGTTTTGCACCGAAGTGCGTGGTGTAACGAAACAGTCCAAAACGCTCCAAAACATGAGTTTGGGATCCAATAGGGTGGATCGGGTGCGTTTGCGTTTGTAGCAAAATATTGCGGCGCGACTTCTTTGCACGAACTTGAGCATTAGTGGCACCAGTTCAGCCCGTTTTGCCTCGAAGTTCGTGCAGGTAACGAAATGGTCCGAAACGCCTCAAAACATGTCTTTGGGATCCAATGGGGTGGATCGGGTGCGTTCGTTGTGAAAATTCCGACGCGACTTCTTTGCACAAAGTTGTGCATAAATGGCACCAGATCGACCCGTATTGCATCGAAGTTCGTGCAGTAACGAAACGGTCCGAAACGCCCCAAAACATGAGTTTGGGATCTAGTGGGGTGGATCGGGTGCGTTCGTTGTGAAAAATTCCAACGAGACTTCTTTGCACGAACTTGTGCATTGACTGCTCCAGATCGGCCCATTTTGCATCGAAGTTCGTGCGGTAATGAAACGGTCCGAAACGCCCAAAAACATGAGTTTGCAGTCAATTGGGGTGGAAAGAGTGCGTTCGTTGTGAAAACTTGCGACGCGATTTCGTTACATGAACTTGTGCATTAATGGCACCAGTTCGCCCTGTTTTGCACCGAAGTTCGTGTTGTAACGAAATAGTCCAAAACGCTCTAAAACATGAGTTTGGGATCCAATAGGGTGGATCGGGTGCATTTGCGTTTGTTGCAAAATATTCCGACGCGACATCATTGCACGAACTTGAGCATTAGTGGCACCAGTTCAGCCCGTTTTGCCTCAAAGTTCGTGCAGTAACGAAATGGTCCGAAACGCCTCAAAACATGTCTTTGGGATCCAATGGGGTGGATCGGGTGCGTTCGTTGTGAAAAATCCGGCGCGACTTCTTTGCACGAACTTGTGCATAAATGGCACCAGTTCGGCCCGTATTGCATTGAAGTTCGTGCAGTAACGAAACGGTCTGAAACGCCCCAAAACATGAGTTTGGGATCTATTGGGGTGGATCGGGTGCGTTCGTTGTGAAAAATTCCAACGAGACTTCTTTGCACGAACTTGTGCATTGACTGCTCCAGATCGGCCCATTTTGCATCGAAGTTCGTGCGGTAATGAAACGGTCCGAAACGCCCGAAACATGAGTTTGCAGTCAATTGGGGTGGAAAGAGTGCGTTCGTTATGAAAAATTGCGACGCGATTTCGTTACATGAACTTGTGCATTAATGGCACCAGTTCAGCCTATTTTGCACCGAAGTTCGTGTTGTAACGAAACAGTCCAAAACGCTCCAAAACTTGAGTTTGGGATCCAATAGGGTGGATCGGGTGCGTTTGCGTTTGTTGCAAAATATTCCGGCGCGACTTCTTTGCACGAACTTGTGCATAAATGGCACCAGATCGACCCGTATTGCATCGAAGTTCGTGCAGTAATGAAATGGTCCGAAACGACCCAAAACATGAGTTTGGGATCTAGTGGGGTGGATCGGGTGCGTTCGTTGTGAAAAATTCCAACGAGACTTCTTTGCACGAACTTGTGCATTGACTGCTCCAGATCGGCCCATTTTGCATCGAAGTTCGTGCGGTAATGAAACGGTCCGAAACGCCCAAAAACATGAGTTTGCAGTCAATTGGGGTGGAAAGAGTGCGTTCGTTGTGAAAACTTGCGACGCGATTTCGTTACATGAACTTGTGCATTAATGGCACCAGTTCGGCCTGTTTTGCACCGAAGTTCGTGTTGTAACGAAATAGTCCAAAACGCTCTAAAACATGAGTTTTGGATCCAATAGGGTGGATCGGGTGCGTTTGCGTGTGTTGCAAAATATTAGGACGCGACTTCATTGCACGAACTTATGCATTAATGGCACCAGTTAAGCCCGTTTTGCCTCGAAGTTCATGTAGTAATGAAACGGTCCGAAACGCATCAAAACATGTCTTTGGGATCCAATGGGGCGGATCGGGGTGCGTTTTGTTGTGAAAATTCCGACGCAACTTCTGTGCACGAACTTGTGCACAAATGGCACAAGTTCGGCCCGTATTGCATCGAAGTTCGTGCAGTAACGAAACGGTCCGAAACGCCCCAAATCATGAGTTAGGGATCTAGTGGGGTGGACCGGGTGCGTTCGTTGTGAAAAATTTCGACGAGACTTCTTTGCACGAACTTGTGCATTGACTGCTCGAGATCGGACCATTTTGCATTGAAGTTCGTGCGGTAATGAAACGGTCCGAAACGCCAAAAAACATGAGTTTGCGGTCAATTGGGGTCGAAAGACTACGTTCGTTGTGAAAAATTGCGACGTGATTTTGTTACATGAATTTGGGCATTAATGGCACCATTTCGGCCCGTTTTGCACCGAAGTTCGTGGTGTAACGAAACAGTCCAAAACGCTCCAAAACATAAGTTTGGGATCCAATAGGGTGGATCAGGTGCGTTTGTTGCGAAATATTCCGGCGCAACTTCGTTGCACGAACTTGTGCATTAATGGCACCAGTTCAGCCCATTTTGCCTTGAAGTTCGTGCAGTAACGAAACGGTTAGAAACGCCTCAAAACGTGAGTTTGGGATCCAATGAGGTGGATGGGTGCGTTCGTTGTGAAAATTCCGACGCGACTTCTTTGCACGAACTTGTGCATAAATGGCACGAGCTCGACCCGTATTGCATCGAAGTTCGTGCAGTAACGAAATGGTCCGAAATGCCACAAAACATGAGTTAGGGATCTAGTGGGGTGGATCGGGTGCGTTCGTTGTGAAAAATTTTGACGAGACTTCTTTGCACGAACTTGTGCATTGACTGCACTAGATCGGCCCATTTTGCATCGAAGTTCGTGCGGTAATGAAATAGTCCGAAACGCCCAAAAAACATGAGTTTGCGGTCAATTGGGGTGGAAAGACTGCGTTCGTTGTGAAAAATTGCGACGCGATTTCGTTACATGAACTTGTGCATTAATGGCACCATTTCGGCCCGTTTTGCACCGAAGTGCGTGGTGTAACGAAACAGTCCAAAACGCTCCAAAACATGAGTTTGGGATCCAATAGGGTGGATCGGGTGCGTTTGCGTTTGTAGCAAAATATTGCGGCGCGACTTCTTTGCACGAACTTGAGCATTAGTGGCACCAGTTCAGCCCGTTTTGCCTCGAAGTTCGTGCAGTAACGAAATGGTCCGAAACGCCTCAAAACATGTCTTTGGGATCCAATGGGGTGGATCGGGTGCGTTCGTTGTGAAAATTCCGACGCGACTTCATTGCACAAAGTTGTGCATAAATGGCACCAGATCGACCCGTATTGCATCGAAGTTCGTGCAGTAACGAAACGGTCCGAAACGCCCCAAAACATGAGTTTGGGATCTAGTGGGGTGGATCGGGTGCGTTCGTTGTGAAAAATTCCAACGAGACTTCTTTGCACGAACTTGTGCATTGACTGCTCCAGATCGGCCCATTTTGCATCGAAGTTCGTGCGGTAATGAAACGGTCCGAAACGCCCAAAAACATGAGTTTGCAGTCAATTGGGGTGGAAAGAGTGCGTTCGTTGTGAAAACTTGCGACGCGATTTCGTTACATGAACTTGTGCATTAATGGCACCAGTTCGGCCTGTTTTGCACCGAAGTTCGTGTTGTAACGAAATAGTCCAAAACGCTCTAAAACATGAGTTTGGGATCCAATAGGGTGGATCGGGTGCATTTGCGTTTGTTGCAAAATATTCCGACTCGACATCATTGCACGAACTTGAGCATTAGTGGCACCAGTTCAGCCCGTTTTGCCTCAAAGTTCGTGCAGTAACGAAATGGTCCGAAACGCCTCAAAACATGTCTTTGGGATCCAATGGGGTGGATCGGGTGCGTTCGTTGTGAAAAATCCGGCGCGACTTCTTTGCACGAACTTGTGCATAAATGGCACCAGTTCGGCCCGTATTGCATTGAAGTTCGTGCAGTAACGAAACGGTCTGAAACGCCCCAAAACATGAGTTTGGGATCTAGTGGGGTGGATCGGGTGCGTTCGTTGTGAAGAATTCCAACGAGACTTCTTTGCACGAACTTGTGCATTGACTGCTCCAGATCGGCCCATTTTGCATCGAAGTTCGTGCGGTAATGAAACGGTCCGAAACGCCCGAAACATGAGTTTGCAGTCAATTGGGGTGGAAAGAGTGCGTTCGTTATGAAAAATTGCGACGCGATTTCGTTACATGAACTTGTGCATTAATGGCACCAGTTCAGCCTATTTTGCACCGAAGTTCGTGTTGTAACGAAACAGTCCAAAACGCTCCAAAACTTCAGTTTGGGATCCAATAGGGTGGATCGGGTGCGTTTGCGTTTGTTGCAAAATATTCCGGCGCGACTTCTTTGCACGAACTTGTGCATAAATGGCACCAGATCGACCCGTATTGCATCGAAGTTCGTGCAGTAATGAAATGGTCCGAAACGACCCAAAACATGAGTTTGGGATCTAGTGGGGTGGATCGGGTGCGTTCGTTGTGAAAAATTCCAACGAGACTTCTTTGCACGAACTTGTGCATTGACTGCTCCAGATCGGCCCATTTTGCATCGAAGTTCGTGCGGTAATGAAACGGTCCGAAACGCCCAAAAACATGAGTTTGCAGTCAATTGGGGTGGAAAGAGTGCGTTCGTTGTGAAAACTTGCGACGCGATTTCGTTACATGAACTTGTGCATTAATGGCACCAGTTCGGCCTGTTTTGCACCGAAGTTCGTGTTGTAACGAAATAGTCCAAAATGCTCGAAAACATGAGTTTTGGATCCAATAGGGTGGATCGGGTGCATTTGCGTTTGTTGCAAAATATTCCGACGCGACATCATTGCACGAACTTGAGCATTAGTGGCACCAGTTCAGCCCGTTTTGCCTCAAAGTTCGTGCAGTAACGAAATGGTCCGAAACGCCTCAAAACATGTCTTTGGGATCCAATGGGGTGGATCGGGTGCGTTCGTTGCAAAATATTCCGGCGCGACTTCTTTGCACGAACTTGTGCATAAATGGCACCAGATCGACCCGTATTGCATCGAAGTTCGTGCAGTAACGAAATGGTCCGAAACGACCCAAAACATGAGTTTGGGATCTAGTGGGGTGGATCGGGTGCGTTCGTTGTGAAAAATTCCAACGAGACTTCTTTGCACGAACTTGTGCATTGACTGCTCCAGATCGGCCCATTTTGCATCGAAGTTCGTGCGGTAATGAAACGGTCCGAAACGCCCAAAAACATGAGTTTGCAGTCAATTGGGGTGGAAAGAGTGCGTTCGTTGTGAAAACTTGCGACGCGATTTCGTTACATGAACTTGTGCATTAATGGCACCAGTTCGGCCTGTTTTGCACCGAAGTTCGTGTTGTAACGAAACAGTCCAAAACGCTCTAAAACATGAGTTTGGGATCCAATAGGGTGGATCGGGTGCATTTGCGTTTGTTGCAAAATATTCCGACGCGACATCATTGCACGAACTTGAGCATTAGTGGCACCAGTTCAGCCCGTTTTGCCTCAAAGTTCGTGCAGTAACGAAATGGTCCGAAACGCCTCAAAACATGTCTTTGGGATCCAATGGGGTGGATCGGGTGCGTTCGTTGTGAAAAATCCGGCGCGACTTCTTTGCACGAACTTGTGCATAAATGGCACCAGTTCGGCCCGTATTGCATTGAAGTTCGTGCAGTAACGAAACGGTCTGAAACGCCCCAAAACATGAGTTTGGGATCTAGTGGGGTGGATCGGGTGCGTTCGTTGTGAAAAATTCCAACGAGACTTCTTTGCACGAACTTGTGCATTGACTGCTCCAGATCGGCCCATTTTGCATCGAAGTTCGTGCGGTAATGAAACGGTCCGAAACGCCCGAAACATGAGTTTGCAGTCAATTGGGGTGGAAAGAGTGCGTTCGTTATGAAAAATTGCGACGCGATTTCGTTACATGAACTTGTGCATTAATGGCACCAGTTCAGCCTATTTTGCACCGAAGTTCGTGTTGTAACGAAACAGTCCAAAACGCTCCAAAACTTGAGTTTGGGATCCAATAGGGTGGATCGGGTGCGTTTGCGTTTGTTGCAAAATATTCCGGCGCGACTTCTTTGCACGAACTTGTGCATAAATGGCACCAGATCGACCCGTATTGCATCGAAGTTCGTGCAGTAATGAAATGGTCCGAAACGACCCAAAACATGAGTTTGGGATCTAGTGGGGTGGATCGGGTGCGTTCGTTGTGAAAAATTCCAACGAGACTTCTTTGCACGAACTTGTGCATTGACTGCTCCAGATCGGCCCATTTTGCATCGAAGTTCGTGCGGTAATGAAACGGTCCGAAACGCCCAAAAACATGAGTTTGCAGTCAATTGGGGTGGAAAGAGTGCGTTCGTTGTGAAAACTTGCGACGCGATTTCGTTACATGAACTTGTGCATTAATGGCACCAGTTCGGCCTGTTTTGCACCGAAGTTCGTGTTGTAACGAAATAGTCCAAAACGCTCTAAAACATGAGTTTTGGATCCAATAGGGTGGATCGGGTGCATTTGCGTTTGTTGCAAAATATTCCGACGCGACATCATTGCACGAACTTGAGCATTAGTGGCACCAGTTCAGCCCGTTTTGCCTCAAAGTTCGTGCAGTAACGAAATGGTCCGAAACGCCTCAAAACATGTCTTTGGGATCCAATGGGGTGGATCGGGTGCGTTTGTTGCAAAATATTCCGGCGCGACTTCTTTGCACGAACTTGTGCATAAATGGCACCAGATCGACCCGTATTGCATCGAAGTTCGTGCAGTAACGAAATGGTCCGAAACGACCCAAAACATGAGTTTGGGATCTAGTGGGGTGGATCGGGTGCGTTCGTTGTGAAAAATTCCAACGAGACTTCTTTGCACGAACTTGTGCATTGACTGCTCCAGATCGGCCCATTTTGCATCGAAGTTCGTGCGGTAATGAAACGGTCCGAAACGCCCAAAAACATGAGTTTGCAGTCAATTGGGGTGGAAAGAGTGCGTTCGTTGTGAAAACTTGCGACGCGATTTCGTTACATGAACTTGTGCATTAATGGCACCAGTTCGGCCTGTTTTGCACCGAAGTTCGTGTTGTAACGAAACAGTCCAAAACGCTCTAAAACATGAGTTTGGGATCCAATAGGGTGGATCGGGTGCATTTGCGTTTGTTGCAAAATATTCCGACTCGACATCATTGCACGAACTTGAGCATTAGTGGCACCAGTTCAGCCCGTTTTGCCTCAAAGTTCGTGCAGTAACGAAATGGTCCGAAACGCCTCAAAACATGTCTTTGGGATCCAATGGGGTGGATCGGGTGCGTTCGTTGTGAAAAATCCGGCGCGACTTCTTTGCACGAACTTGTGCATAAATGGCACCAGTTCGGCCCGTATTGCATTGAAGTTCGTGCAGTAACGAAACGGTCTGAAACGCCCCAAAACATGAGTTTGGGATCTAGTGGGGTGGATCGGGTGCGTTCGTTGTGAAGAATTCCAACGAGACTTCTTTGCACGAACTTGTGCATTGACTGCTCCAGATCGGCCCATTTTGCATCGAAGTTCGTGCGGTAATGAAACGGTCCGAAACGCCCGAAACATGAGTTTGCAGTCAATTGGGGTGGAAAGAGTGCGTTCGTTATGAAAAATTGCGACGCGATTTCGTTACATGAACTTGTGCATTAATGGCACCAGTTCAGCCTATTTTGCACCGAAGTTCGTGTTGTAACGAAACAGTCCAAAACGCTCCAAAACTTCAGTTTGGGATCCAATAGGGTGGATCGGGTGCGTTTGCGTTTGTTGCAAAATATTCCGGCGCGACTTCTTTGCACGAACTTGTGCATAAATGGCACCAGATCGACCCGTATTGCATCGAAGTTCGTGCAGTAATGAAATGGTCCGAAACGACCCAAAACATGAGTTTGGGATCTAGTGGGGTGGATCGGGTGCGTTCGTTGTGAAAAATTCCAACGAGACTTCTTTGCACGAACTTGTGCATTGACTGCTCCAGATCGGCCCATTTTGCATCGAAGTTCGTGCGGTAATGAAACGGTCCGAAACGCCCAAAAACATGAGTTTGCAGTCAATTGGGGTGGAAAGAGTGCGTTCGTTGTGAAAACTTGCGACGCGATTTCGTTACATGAACTTGTGCATTAATGGCACCAGTTCGGCCTGTTTTGCACCGAAGTTCGTGTTGTAACGAAATAGTCCAAAACGCTCTAAAACATGAGTTTTGGATCCAATAGGGTGGATCGGGTGCATTTGCGTTTGTTGCAAAATATTCCGACGCGACATCATTGCACGAACTTGAGCATTAGTGGCACCAGTTCAGCCCGTTTTGCCTCAAAGTTCGTGCAGTAACGAAATGGTCCGAAACGCCTCAAAACATGTCTTTGGGATCCAATGGGGTGGATCGGGTGCGTTCGTTGCAAAATATTCCGGCGCGACTTCTTTGCACGAACTTGTGCATAAATGGCACCAGATCGACCCGTATTGCATCGAAGTTCGTGCAGTAACGAAATGGTCCGAAACGACCCAAAACATGAGTTTGGGATCTAGTGGGGTGGATCGGGTGCGTTCGTTGTGAAAAATTCCAACGAGACTTCTTTGCACGAACTTGTGCATTGACTGCTCCAGATCGGCCCATTTTGCATCGAAGTTCGTGCGGTAATGAAACGGTCCGAAACGCCCAAAAACATGAGTTTGCAGTCAATTGGGGTGGAAAGAGTGCGTTCGTTGTGAAAACTTGCGACGCGATTTCGTTACATGAACTTGTGCATTAATGGCACCAGTTCGGCCTGTTTTGCACCGAAGTTCGTGTTGTAACGAAACAGTCCAAAACGCTCTAAAACATGAGTTTGGGATCCAATAGGGTGGATCGGGTGCATTTGCGTTTGTTGCAAAATATTCCGACGCGACATCATTGCACGAACTTGAGCATTAGTGGCACCAGTTCAGCCCGTTTTGCCTCAAAGTTCGTGCAGTAACGAAATGGTCCGAAACGCCTCAAAACATGTCTTTGGGATCCAATGGGGTGGATCGGGTGCGTTCGTTGTGAAAAATCCGGCGCGACTTCTTTGCACGAACTTGTGCATAAATGGCACCAGTTCGGCCCGTATTGCATTGAAGTTCGTGCAGTAACGAAACGGTCTGAAACGCCCCAAAACATGAGTTTGGGATCTAGTGGGGTGGATCGGGTGCGTTCGTTGTGAAGAATTCCAACGAGACTTCTTTGCACGAACTTGTGCATTGACTGCTCCAGATCGGCCCATTTTGCATCGAAGTTCGTGCGGTAATGAAACGGTCCGAAACGCCCGAAACATGAGTTTGCAGTCAATTGGGGTGGAAAGAGTGCGTTCGTTATGAAAAATTGCGACGCGATTTCGTTACATGAACTTGTGCATTAATGGCACCAGTTCAGCCTATTTTGCACCGAAGTTCGTGTTGTAACGAAACAGTCCAAAACGCTCCAAAACTTCAGTTTGGGATCCAATAGGGTGGATCGGGTGCGTTTGCGTTTGTTGCAAAATATTCCGGCGCGACTTCTTTGCACGAACTTGTGCATAAATGGCACCAGATCGACCCGTATTGCATCGAAGTTCGTGCAGTAATGAAAATGGTCCGAAACGCCCCCAAAACATGAGTTTGGGATCTAGTGGGGTGGATCGGGTGCGTTCGTTGTGAAAAAATTCCAACGAGACTTCTTTGCACGAACTTGTGCATTGACTGCTCCAGATCGGCCCATTTTGCATCGAAGTTCGTGCGGTAATGAAACGGTCCGAAACGCCCAAAAACATGAGTTTGCAGTCAATTGGGGTGGAAAGAGTGCGTTCGTTGTGAAAACTTGCGACGCGATTTCGTTACATGAACTTGTGCATTAATGGCACCAGTTCGGCCTGTTTTGCACCGAAGTTCGTGTTGTAACGAAATAGTCCAAAACGCTCTAAAACATGAGTTTTGGATCCAATAGGGTGGATCGGGTGCATTTGCGTTTGTTGCAAAATATTCCGACGCGACATCATTGCACGAACTTGAGCATTAGTGGCACCAGTTCAGCCCGTTTTGCCTCAAAGTTCGTGCAGTAACGAAATGGTCCGAAACGCCTCAAAACATGTCTTTGGGATCCAATGGGGTGGATCGGGTGCGTTCGTTGCAAAATATTCCGGCGCGACTTCTTTGCACGAACTTGTGCATAAATGGCACCAGATCGACCCGTATTGCATCGAAGTTCGTGCAGTAACGAAATGGTCCGAAACGACCCAAAACATGAGTTTGGGATCTAGTGGGGTGGATCGGGTGCGTTCGTTGTGAAAAATTCCAACGAGACTTCTTTGCACGAACTTGTGCATTGACTGCTCCAGATCGGCCCATTTTGCATCGAAGTTCGTGCGGTAATGAAACGGTCCGAAACGCCCAAAAACATGAGTTTGCAGTCAATTGGGGTGGAAAGAGTGCGTTCGTTGTGAAAACTTGCGACGCGATTTCGTTACATGAACTTGTGCATTAATGGCACCAGTTCGGCCTGTTTTGCACCGAAGTTCGTGTTGTAACGAAACAGTCCAAAACGCTCTAAAACATGAGTTTGGGATCCAATAGGGTGGATCGGGTGCATTTGCGTTTGTTGCAAAATATTCCGACGCGACATCATTGCACGAACTTGAGCATTAGTGGCACCAGTTCAGCCCGTTTTGCCTCAAAGTTCGTGCAGTAACGAAATGGTCCGAAACGCCTCAAAACATGTCTTTGGGATCCAATGGGGTGGATCGGGTGCGTTCGTTGTGAAAAATCCGGCGCGACTTCTTTGCACGAACTTGTGCATAAATGGCACCAGTTCGGCCCGTATTGCATTGAAGTTCGTGCAGTAACGAAACGGTCTGAAACGCCCCAAAACATGAGTTTGGGATCTAGTGGGGTGGATCGGGTGCGTTCGTTGTGAAAAATTCCAACGAGACTTCTTTGCACGAACTTGTGCATTGACTGCTCCAGATCGGCCCATTTTGCATCGAAGTTCGTGCGGTAATGAAACGGTCCGAAACGCCCGAAACATGAGTTTGCAGTCAATTGGGGTGGAAAGAGTGCGTTCGTTATGAAAAATTGCGACGCGATTTCGTTACATGAACTTGTGCATTAATGGCACCAGTTCAGCCTATTTTGCACCGAAGTTCGTGTTCTAACGAAACAGTCCAAAACGCTCCAAAACTTGAGTTTGGGATCCAATAGGGTGGATCGGGTGCGTTTGCGTTTGTTGCAAAATATTCCGGCGCGACTTCTTTGCACGAACTTGTGCATAAATGGCACCAGATCGACCCGTATTGCATCGAAGTTCGTGCAGTAATGAAATGGTCCGAAACGCCTCAAAACATGTCTTTGGGATCCAATGGGGTGGATCGGGTGCGTTCGTTGCAAAATATTCCGGCGCGACTTCTTTGCACGAACTTGTGCATAAATGGCACCAGATCGACCCGTATTGCATCGAAGTTCGTGCAGTAACGAAATGGTCCGAAACGACCCAAAACATGAGTTTGGGATCTAGTGGGGTGGATCGGGTGCGTTCGTTGTGAAAAATTCCAACGAGACTTCTTTGCACGAACTTGTGCATTGACTGCTCCAGATCGGCCCATTTTGCATCGAAGTTCGTGCGGTAATGAAACGGTCCGAAACGCCCAAAAACATGAGTTTGCAGTCAATTGGGGTGGAAAGAGTGCGTTCGTTGTGAAAACTTGCGACGCGATTTCGTTACATGAACTTGTGCATTAATGGCACCAGTTCGGCCTGTTTTGCACCGAAGTTCGTGTTGTAACGAAACAGTCCAAAACGCTCTAAAACATGAGTTTGGGATCCAATAGGGTGGATCGGGTGCATTTGCGTTTGTTGCAAAATATTCCGACGCGACATCATTGCACGAACTTGAGCATTAGTGGCACCAGTTCAGCCCGTTTTGCCTCAAAGTTCGTGCAGTAACGAAATGGTCCGAAACGCCTCAAAACATGTCTTTGGGATCCAATGGGGTGGATCGGGTGCGTTCGTTGTGAAAAATCCGGCGCGACTTCTTTGCACGAACTTGTGCATAAATGGCACCAGTTCGGCCCGTATTGCATTGAAGTTCGTGCAGTAACGAAACGGTCTGAAACGCCCCAAAACATGAGTTTGGGATCTAGTGGGGTGGATCGGGTGCGTTCGTTGTGAAAAATTCCAACGAGACTTCTTTGCACGAACTTGTGCATTGACTGCTCCAGATCGGCCCATTTTGCATCGAAGTTCGTGCGGTAATGAAACGGTCCGAAACGCCCAAAACATGAGTTTGCAGTCAATTGGGGTGGAAAGAGTGCGTTCGTTATGAAAAATTGCGACGCGATTTCGTTACATGAACTTGTGCATTAATGGCACCAGTTCAGCCTATTTTGCACCGAAGTTCGTGTTGTAACGAAACAGTCCAAAACGCTCCAAAACTTGAGTTTGGGATCCAATAGGGTGGATCGGGTGCGTTTGCGTTTGTTGCAAAATATTCCGGCGCGACTTCTTTGCACGAACTTGTGCATAAATGGCACCAGATCGACCCGTATTGCATCGAAGTTCGTGCAGTAATGAAATGGTCCGAAACGACCCAAAACATGAGTTTGGGATCTAGTGGGGTGGATCGGGTGCGTTCGTTGTGAAAAATTCCAACGAGACTTCTTTGCACGAACTTGTGCATTGACTGCTCCAGATCGGCCCATTTTGCATCGAAGTTCGTGCGGTAATGAAACGGTCCGAAACGCCCAAAAACATGAGTTTGCAGTCAATTGGGGTGGAAAGAGTGCGTTCGTTGTGAAAACTTGCGACGCGATTTCGTTACATGAACTTGTGCATTAATGGCACCAGTTCGGCCTGTTTTGCACCGAAGTTCGTGTTGTAACGAAATAGTCCAAAACGCTCTAAAACATGAGTTTTGGATCCAATAGGGTGGATCGGGTGCATTTGCGTTTGTTGCAAAATATTCCGACGCGACATCATTGCACGAACTTGAGCATTAGTGGCACCAGTTCAGCCCGTTTTGCCTCAAAGTTCGTGCAGTAACGAAATGGTCCGAAACGCCTCAAAACATGTCTTTGGGATCCAATGGGGTGGATCGGGTGCGTTTGTTGCAAAATATTCCGGCGCGACTTCTTTGCACGAACTTGTGCATAAATGGCACCAGATCGACCCGTATTGCATCGAAGTTCGTGCAGTAACGAAATGGTCCGAAACGACCCAAAACATGAGTTTGGGATCTAGTGGGGTGGATCGGGTGCGTTCGTTGTGAAAAATTCCAACGAGACTTCTTTGCACGAACTTGTGCATTGACTGCTCCAGATCGGCCCATTTTGCATCGAAGTTCGTGCGGTAATGAAACGGTCCGAAACGCCCAAAAACATGAGTTTGCAGTCAATTGGGGTGGAAAGAGTGCGTTCGTTGTGAAAACTTGCGACGCGATTTCGTTACATGAACTTGTGCATTAATGGCACCAGTTCGGCCTGTTTTGCACCGAAGTTCGTGTTGTAACGAAATAGTCCAAAACGCTCTAAAACATGAGTTTGGGATCCAATAGGGTGGATCGGGTGCATTTGCGTTTGTTGCAAAATATTCCGACTCGACATCATTGCACGAACTTGAGCATTAGTGGCACCAGTTCAGCCCGTTTTGCCTCAAAGTTCGTGCAGTAACGAAATGGTCCGAAACGCCTCAAAACATGTCTTTGGGATCCAATGGGGTGGATCGGGTGCGTTCGTTGTGAAAAATCCGGCGCGACTTCTTTGCACGAACTTGTGCATAAATGGCACCAGTTCGGCCCGTATTGCATTGAAGTTCGTGCAGTAACGAAACGGTCTGAAACGCCCCAAAACATGAGTTTGGGATCTAGTGGGGTGGATCGGGTGCGTTCGTTGTGAAGAATTCCAACGAGACTTCTTTGCACGAACTTGTGCATTGACTGCTCCAGATCGGCCCATTTTGCATCGAAGTTCGTGCGGTAATGAAACGGTCCGAAACGCCCAAAACATGAGTTTGCAGTCAATTGGGGTGGAAAGAGTGCGTTCGTTATGAAAAATTGCGACGCGATTTCGTTACATGAACTTGTGCATTAATGGCACCAGTTCAGCCTATTTTGCACCGAAGTTCGTGTTGTAACGAAACAGTCCAAAACGCTCCAAAACTTGAGTTTGGGATCCAATAGGGTGGATTGGGTGCGTTTGCGTTTGTTGCAAAATATTCCGGCGCGACTTCTTTGCACGAACTTGTGCATAAATGGCACCAGATCGACCCGTATTGCATCGAAGTTCGTGCAGTAATGAAATGGTCCGAAACGACCCAAAACATGAGTTTGGGATCTAGTGGGGTGGATCGGGTGCGTTCGTTGTGAAAAATTCCAACGAGACTTCTTTGCACGAACTTGTGCATTGACTGCTCCAGATCGGCCCATTTTGCATCGAAGTTCGTGCGGTAATGAAACGGTCCGAAACGCCCAAAAACATGAGTTTGCAGTCAATTGGGGTGGAAAGAGTGCGTTCGTTGTGAAAACTTGCGACGCGATTTCGT